>CM033751.1:32306183-32424438 GCA_019671005.1 Hibiscus mutabilis | reverse complement strand
AACCTAAATCTTGAACAAAAACATGCTTCTACCAAACTCTAAAAACATCACAAAGTTCATCTATTCGGAATCAACAGCAACTAGTACCATAAGAAAGAGAAAGATAATTGATATGTCAACAGCTGCTACTAAACTTTGGACCAGGAAGAGATAGAAGCTTGACTTTTCATATATGCACCTATTCTTAATCAGCTTCGACTCTATTAAGCATTAAAGCCAGACTTGATGCTTTGGTCCGCTACATCAATACTTTTCTTTTCAGTTAATACCACCTTTTAGATTTTCATTTTTTTTCTTTTTATAAATAGGAGAACCAACGTAAAACTCGCCATATCATCTGTTCTGAACATCTGATTCCCAGCCTAATCCTATCAAATTCATTTTGTTATCTATACTGATCAGCCTCACTTTATAGACAAAACGCACACCAATGAGTACAATATTTAGCAGAAAAATTTGCAATGACAACTGGATTTATAACACAGCTTTTTTAAAGATTAGCCAAATCAAGATCAATGAACTAGGGGTTACAAAAAGAAACAGCATTTCTTGCTTATGTTTGTTCTTACTGTGGGGTGTTTGGCTGGCTGGCCGCCCTTACTAATTGCTGAAACATCTTCCTTTCATTGATGGGGTCCATTCCTGGGCGAAGGAAAGAAGAAGAAAGTCACAAGAAATATAAACCACAAGGATTTTTTATGCAGCCAGTATCCGTAACATGGTGTGTAGAAGTTGATTTGGGCTTGCCTTGGTTAATCTCATCAACCACCCTAAAGGGGCAATTAGTGAGATCTTGAAGAGAAACAAGATAAAGAATTGTTGAAACTGAACGTTCCTGCAAAGAAGAGATTCAAAATTGCATCGAAAACATGTTTTTCCAAATTGATTCATGAATTAAAGAATTTGATTGAAATACCCCTCCAGATTGATGGTGAGCACTGAGAACTTGAAGTTGACCTGCTTGCCTGATGAGCAACACAAAAAAGAAAGAAAAAAAGATTAAAGAGCATTAACCATTCAGAAACATATATCACATAAGCAATTCTACATGTTGAAAAAGCATACATAGTCTTTGAATCATTGTATATTATATAAAACTGTAGCGAAATGAAACCCGGGACATATAACTTACACTAGACAAATAAATAAAACTTAAGAATACTTATCTCACGTAACAAAATTATTAAGCGGGATATATATGGAAGCGGTCTAAATAATCAGGTGTTTGACAAAGTTATACTTCATAAATGAGCACAGTTTAATAATTATGGATGGACAAGCATATTACCAGAGTTATTCTGTTTACATTTATTCCTGTTCAACTCCCAAAAAAGTGATCAATAGTATATGAACATAGCAGTAGAATCACACTTGCAACAGAAAATGTCCTTTATATGAAATAACTTTAATGAGATAACATCACACAGAAGTTGCATTATTTGATAGGCAATGAAAAACTTAGATCGGGAATTATCCAGTCAGGAAAACATCTAAGATTTTTAAGCAATAGTGACCTTGACGAGAAGTGTTCATTGGTAAATGGATCCCCAAGCAGGAAAAGAGAAAAAAAAAAGACAACGTTTACCATTCAAAACACTAAATCTAAGGACTTTAATGTTCAAATATTAACTTTAAGCAAATATTTGATTCAGTAAATTGAAACCCCGGGCATCACAAAGCTATAAACACACGAATAGAAAATGGTATAATGAAATTTATTCACTGCATACAATCTGTCAATACTGCAAACATTTCCCATTGAGCAGTAAGAATTTATGTTGAAAGTCTTTGGTAAATTGTAATTGATCCCACATAGCAAACATATCTCATATTTTATTTTTAAATGGTGCAAAACCCTGATCTCATACAAAAAAGTCATATTGGTAAAAATCAAGGTCAGAAACCCACCTGAACTTCACTTTTATAAGAATTCCAAATTGATCAAAATTGGTATCATGCTCATCTGAAAGGAAATATTAAATGAGAACAGGAACCACAGCTTAGCATATCGTGAACTCTCCAAAAAGTAATGATATATGATACCCAATGAAACTTCTCCTGCAACAGCCATCTCTTGGAAGTTACGACTAAAAGTTTCATTTATCTGACTAACAAGATTTCTCAATGTCGGAAGCCAAGTTCCCTGCATGCAAGAATTACAAGATCTATTAAGGTATTGAACAAAATTGAGACCAAGATCAGAAATAAACACAAACAGTGGCACCGGCACCAAATTGTTAAAAAATTTGACAATTAAGGAAGGAGACTGGGAGAGAGAAGAGAATGGAGAGGATAGAGAAGGAAAGAATGGAAGGAAATAATTCTTTTAATCATTATTTTTAAAAAGATCTTATTTTATTTAAATTTTAAACTTTTATATTTTTAAGAACTATTTTTTTTTATAAATAAGATTATGCCAGGTGCCTGTTCTAGTCATCACCTCAAAATGAGGTAGAACTTTGTAAGTTGACAAGAAGCGTTAGAGTTTAATTTAATGTGCAATTAGAATTTATTTCTAAGTAAGTAGTTTAAATTTACTAAAAGTCTTATTTAAATTAGGGATAAATATTATTTAAATTATAAATAAAAATATAATTTTAGTTATACTGAAACTCTGTATCAGCCTATTTAAAGGCTTATCTCATACACATTTGATTAAGAAAAATAAGAGAAAATACAAAGACGCACATTGTTCTCTGTTGAAAATATTATCTTTGTTCTATCGTTAAACTGTAGCTTTTCATATTTTATTGTTCATTGTTCACCGGCGTTCATCTTCTCCGGCCACCATGGCCCCTGTCTCACATGGTATCATGAGCCAACAACAATCCTGATGTCGTCACCACTGCTGCCATCTCTGATTTCAATCAAATTGACGATCTAATTTTTTTTAGATGCATATCATTTTTTTCCGTTGTTGTCATTAGGCCACGCTCATTCCTTGGCTTCTCTCTCGTTGGAATCTTACATCTATGGTGAAATTTCTACTCGTTTAATTTTGTTATTTTGTTCTCTATTTAATGGTTCTATCTTAGCCAATAAAAAAGAAATATGAAAAGGTTATAGTTTAGCCTTAAAAACTATTTTGTTCTATCTTAGTCATCCATTGTAAAAGATAGGGAAAGGTTATAGTTTAGCCTTAAAAACTATCTGGTTCTATCTCAGCCATCAATTATAAAAGATAGGAGAAGAGATTCTAGTTTAGCCTTAAAAACTAGATAATATTTTTTAAGGAATTCTACATCAAAGATTCAAGCTGGAATTCTAGTTTGTGCAACTATCAGCTTGAGGGGAGTGTAGATTCCTGTGATCATTGTTGAATGGAAACTGCTACTTAGTCCGTGAATGACAGAAAAAGCTGGAAGACATCTCAGAAGATGCAAAAACCTAAAAAAAATCATCACTGACAGAGGAAAGCTGAAAGACATCTGAGGAGGGTGCAAAAACCAATAACAATAGTAAAGTTGGTAGGCATCTCAAGAAGGGTGCAGAAATCAGCAACATCGTTTGCAAATTTTCAACAATGGTCGTTCAAAGAATAGCATGAGTATGTCCTAGCTGTTCAACTCAATGGGTCCCAAAAAGAGGGAGATTTTTTCCCTAAAAAACAGCAAAGAAATATAAATAGGGCATCACACCCAAGATCCAAGCTGGTGCTCTACTACACTTGCTCACCAGCTTGAGGCGAGTGTAAGTTATCCAAGAAGTGTTAGAGCTTTAGGGGGAGCGTAAGTTGACAAGAAGTGTTAGAGTTTAATTTAATCAGTAGTTTAGATTTACTAAAAGTCTTATTTAAATTAGGAATAAATATTATTTAAATTATAGATAAAAGTATAATTTTAGTTATATTTGAAACTCAGATCGACCTATTTAAAGGCTTCTCACATACACATTTGATTAAGAAGAATAAGAGAAAAAACAGAGAAACATAGATAGACAAGATGAAAGTTTGAGTACTGTATTGAACATCTTTTTAGTAATTGTACCGATTAAGATTGGTACCTAGAAGATTTTCCTTTTTTTGAACTATAGGTGACATGGAACACTATCCCCACAAGCAGGAGGGAACAGTTCGAAAAAATGCCAACAGTAGAGTCCCGTTTAGAGAATATTCCAAATAATGCATGTACTTTTTTTAAGCCTCACATATGACCACAGTGATCATTACCACAATCCAGCAGGCAGTAATATAATCTACTTTCATGATGCCACAATTCATATTTACAACAATAAAGTTGACTTCTCTATCTCAGCTAAAGCACCGTTGAAGTTCCTTCCTGTGTCTAGTTTTGCAGAAATGGTCTCTATCTGCAATATATGCACTATGGATGAGATTTTTGTAACACACCAAAAAAATGAAGATAATACAAAAGTACCTGACGTCGACGATCTTCATATTCCTGCAGTATGTTTTGGTTTAGGAAAACAATAGAATTGGCTTGAGAAATATTGTCTTGTATAGCAGCCTCCAATTCCTCAATTGTAGTTGGCATCTTCAGGTAAACTAGGAAAAATTAATAAATGGAAATATTTGGAGAACAAATAAACACACAACCAGTTCAAGTTGAACTGATGATGCAAACTACTGTTCAGAAGAGGTTTTTGAAACAAACATTTCACACACATTAATACTACATTTGAACAAAAAAGAAGAATCTAGATCATTTATATTCCTATTTTGAAACAAACATTTCACCTAATCTAATGACTGAACATTAAAAAGAATATTTATTGATTGGAAATTTCAGCTGCAATTCATGGCAATCAAACTCAATGCACGTATAGTTTATCACTTAGCCCGTATTCTTCAGTGCTCAGTTTCAAAAAATATATACTCTCTTGGGATTGAGTCAAACTCCAGCAGAGTTGCTTTTAAGTTGATTCAGCCCATACATGTCTGGAATCACACTAGTGAATTTGTGAAGAATTTAGCACTGTAGATGAATGAAGTTTTACTTATCCAAATTTGTGTAGATAAATGTGCTCATAACAAATTTAAAGGAATAATAAGCTTTCAAGGTTTCGCTTCAACTCAACAAAAACAAACCTCAAGAAATAACTTTTGAAGTTCAGGAGTAAGGGTGGCAATTGATTCAGCAGTTCTCTTGGCAGCTGACAGTTGTTGATGATAATCCTTTACTTCTTGTTGACCTAATCGAGAAGAAAATTGGGGGGGAAATCAGATTTTAGAAAATAATATTGCAAAAATTCAAAAAAAAATCCCAGGTAATCCTCGGATATATCATTCCAGTATATTCTGCTTTAGTAAATAAGTAAATCATTGGTTTTTTATTTTTGGTTCACAACATTCACATTAGGGCTACATGAATAAGCAACAAAGCACAGAAGATTTAAACTATCAAAAAGAAAATTGTTTATACCCGAGAAAAGGAACTAATGATGTTCCTACTTCAAGGGGACACTCAGAAATCCCATCAACTGAAAAAATTAAATACTCCATCGAAGGATCCATCCCTTAAACATTACATTAGCACTAATGTAGCAAAGAAATACATTTATATAAAACCCTTTACAAACATAAGAAGAAAGGCAATTCTGAATATTAAAATTTGTTGCAACAAATGAACCAGGAAGTATTTCCAGAAACTATGAACCCTAGAACGTAAGAAAGTTCTGCATATTAAATGCAGAAGGCAAGCAATAATGCTATGCTATCCACCTTGAAAGGCTTCTATCAAGAGATGAACCTAAAAGTTGCATTTAAAGAAATAAAAAAAAAAACATAAAAACAGGAAAATGAAACTAATAACTCACAAATCTCTAAGTTCACTGATGCCTGGTAAGCAAACTTCTCATGCTCCTTGAGATTGGCTTCTGATTCTCTAATCTATAACATTTGCAAAGCCACCAAAAACCAGGGATTCATGAATTAGAAATACCAAATTATTTAGTCGATAACTTATGCCAGCATTTTGATCCTCAAAAGAAGTTCCATTCCCATCCATGACAAATGAAAGAAGAGAATTCAATATTTTTGGTCTTGAGTTTTATTAAAGTGTTGACAGACAATACTCACAATAGTCACTCAACAGAAATTGCCGTATCAACTCCAAACATGGCAGAAATCCAGACAGCCTTCTATTGATGAGGGGAGAAACAGAGTGGGAGAGAGAAAAATGAAAGGAGGGAGGAGAGAGAATGGGAAAGTTGAAACAATAGTGCTGGGAAGTACTGAATGTAGCTAACCAATGCTCATCTGAGCATTAAACAACTGAATACAGCTCTAGAATAGAAACAGAGAACAAGCAATAAACATACAGTTTTGAATGAGGGAAAAAGAACATGGGGGACATAAGCACCAAATTGAGCTGCCTGATCCTGGTGCCCTATCAATAAGCTCCAGTATTGAGACAGATAAACTGGGAAAGAGAAACAGTAGAGGGGGGTGAAAAGTGGAACAAGTGTGAGAGGTAAAGGAAAAAAATGAGAAAGCCAAGAAGCTGGCCAGCTGCCAACTGCAGGAGGCCAGGGCAAGGGAGGAAGCTAGGAGACAGAGAGAGGGAGGTGAGTGAGGAGGGTGTTAAATTTGAAAAACAAAATGAAAACAGAAATATAAAAAAATATAAGTAAATAGAAAGATGCCATTTGCTCAACAAATGGTGATAACAAGGCAAATTTTGTCTAGTTTGTTCTGATGATTGATTGATAGATGGTTTTGACACATGTTAAAATGTTACAACTTATAAGTCAGTTTTGCCACAGATAAAAATGAACTTTGGAAAGAAATTTTAATCACAGTTTTTTCACCCAATCAATAGGAAAGAAAGTTACCCTTGCATATTTCAACCGAATAATACCTTTGCATCATATTCAATGGAGACCATGTGTTTCTCAGCATAACTCCATTTGCAGGAAACAGCTTCAACCAGCAAATCCTATTAAAACAAAAAAGTGAGAACTAACAATACAAGAACAAATTAAAAGAGTGCATTATACTACATTACAACAAATATCAGCTCGTAACTTATTTCAGATAGAATCTCCAATTATTGTCTGCAAACAACAAGAACAAAAAACAAGTGTTCAAAAAGCATCTTTACCTTAAGTTTCATTGCATGTTTAACACGCTCAACATTTGATCTTGTAGCTTGGTCAATGAGCTTAGCCACAGCTGTTTCCATATCACCACCTTTCTCCAAGGATACTAATTTTCTTTTCCTTTGTTCTGCATTCACATTTGTATGTGCATTTATCGTAAACAAATGATAAGAAGGAATAAGAAAATCCCTCATGGCAACCAATGAAACTACAAAACTTACCAACACAGCTTTCCAATTCTTTCCGTTTTTTCATCTCCCTTCTTGCTGTATCAACCATCTCCTCAGCAGAAAGTATGAATTAGGTATATGTGGAAAGAAAAGCTCCACAAGACAATGCTAATTTAAGATTTTTTTTATTCCAACCCATGATTATAAATCACAAAATAAAGCAAAACAAAAATCGCATTCTTGTGTCAGCATAGAAGATTTGGTTAAAAAACTTTTATAGAAAATAAAAGAAACTCCATTCTTTTAGCACACCCGCTGTTTTTGAAGTTTGGCTGCTTCATCTTCAACCAACCGATGCTGAATCTGAAGTGATTTTATGCCTTCCTCCGCATCAGCAACAGACTTTTCAAGCTCATTCTTTCTGGACCTCAGTTTTTCAATTTCCCCACTATCCAAACCTTTAAGAAAAAAGAACTTAGAAAATTCCAAATTTACAATTTGAGGTCAATCTAGAAAGGGAAAGGAAATACCACACAGTAGAAGACGTGAATCATGAACAGGTTCTACTCTTGCTGACATTTCATTATCACCATATCTAGAAACAGACCAATGATAGTGGTTTTGTGGAGTCCAGAAATCTAAAATTCCCAATCCTCTTGCAATATCATCAGCCTTCTTATCAGTTTTGTCCGACCCAATATACTAATGGAAGCAAGTGAAAACAAAAAAGAGGATCAGATATCAAAGTTTAAATACTTTTAAAAAGTACATCTTTAAACTCAGTTGAAATATATATATATATATATATATATATATGTTGACCAAGGAAGTTAAGGCATACTGAATGCTCTAGACCAAATTGTGATGTCAAAACCTCCTTTACAGCAGTGGGAGCATCAAAAACCTGGTCTAGCCGGGAATAGATGCCAAGTTCATGCATCTGTTCAAAAACATGAAAACATACACAAATATTAAGTTGCTAGGATCTGCTTGGATCAAATATTGGCTTAGGCCATCAATAAGAAATACCTGCTTAGAAATTTCAAAAGGTGCTTTCTGACCAGATTCTTCTCTTGTATTATTTAGAATGGGAACATCAAATGGCTGTAGGTTCTTTACAAGAAAATCCCTATCACTGGAATCTTGAGTAATGAAAGACTGAAATCAAAGAAAAGTGAACATAATAAACAGTAGATCATTGTTTCGTATAAAATAGTAAGTGCAAATTTCACATCAGGTGTAGAAAATTTTGCCTAGATAAGTAATGTAGTAATTTATATGGATTAAAATGAAAGAAAAATATAAAGAAACCAAAGAAAAGATATCCTAACTGCATAACCAATAATGAAAACAAAGAATACAAGAGAGAGGGAGTTCTCTAATAGGATCTAGAAGATTAGATCTGTAGTACAATATTTCAAAACCAAAGAACATTTTTCTTTCTTAAGCAACCAGCTTTTATTAGTTTTAAAACAAAATTTGCAAGATCCTGTTACAGGCCAAAATGAAACCAGTATACATATTAAACTTAGTTAATCGCCAAAATTTTAAAACAGTAGAACATTGTTTCAATGTCCATGTTCCTTCTCATAAAAGAAATAAACTTGACCGAAATTCGAACAGGAGGTTATATCTATAAATGAGCCAAACTTTGAAGGGCTCTTACACATGCAGGACCACAGACTTCAGGTCAAGTGCCATTTTGATGCATGTTTGGCTTACCAGAGAGCTACAGTTAAACTTTTAATCCTTCACATTATGAGTTTCAAGCCATTGTTTTGGCTTCAACGAAGAGCTCAATATGAGATCATGTTTGACTTAGAGCTCACTTAAATAAGTCAAGCCAGGTTCAAAACTTTCTTGAGTCTGCTTAAGCTCAATTTAACTGACTTAAATTTATCAAGTTGAACCTCAACAATGCAAAACTTAGCTAAGCTACTTACTGGATATCAGCAATTCGGGAAAGATTTGGAAGAAAGCATTAATTTTGCAACCCCTTGCATAAATGAAAATATGGTACGTTTGAAGTCATGAATAAACACTACACTGTATTTCTTAATCTTGTTTGTTCTAAATTACTCAAAAGTTTAATGCACAATATCTTGACTATCAGCATCCTTTCCTACCAGATCTTTTACCAACATTTTCTAGCCAACTTATTTGTATAACTAATTACTCTGAACGGTATAAAATCAAGTGCTGTAAGTAATATGAATAAACCTCAGACAGGACAAAGTAAGCATATTTTAACTGCAAAGTAACAGAGATTCTTAAACCAATGCTCGGACATAAATAAACTCACAATGAAAAAGGTAAGCAATGCAACTTTGTAATCTCTGATTGTTATTGTTAAATGTAAGAAACATTAAAAAAAGGAAATTGGGAAAATAAAGAGACAACATTAAACCATACCTTCCAGATGTAGTGAGCAACGTGACCTTCCAAGAAGTTAGCATGGAGCTCATTTGAGACATTTACCTAAGTTTTGCAGTAACAGAGTAAGGAGATGCAGATATATTTTATTAATATACAAAATAGTCTGAATTATTAAACTCATACCTCAAGCAATACAGGGCCATAAACCTCCTTGTTCAATTTATCGCGATTCTGTTCCAACCAGTGATAAGCATCAAATATCTTTTCTGCACCACATTTCTTTAAAGCATGTAGACATTTGGTTTTAGTATTCTCCATATCTTTCAAACTGCAAATTTTGGAAAATATCAAAGAAATCAACAACCGCTTCAAATAAAATATTTCCAAATAGTAGACAAAAGAAGTTGAACCATTTACCAATCCACACAGTCCCTCAGGGCTGTTTTCATTTGTCCAAGATCCTTCTCTTCTTCTGCTGCATGAAAGAAGAAGTTAGATTTGAAAAAATCAATCTCTCCTGGTGAAAAGAAGTTAGATCTACATCAGAAGGCATAATGTTGAATTTGCCAAAAATATACAGTAAATAAACATCAGCAATATATTTTTGACACGGAAAATATAAAGCTAAATTATCCTTTATTCCTACTAAATTCTTCTAAGCCAATATATATGGATAATTGTCTTCAAATTATAATATCAGCTTGATGGAAGAGTAGATTAATACTGCATATGCCCCAAAAAGAAAATTTGTTCATCTTCCCAACTTCTTGCAAAATTTTCCCATTTATCCCAAAATAGATAACAATTTATTCTTCATTTTACTATCAAGAATGAACACATTCACCATAATATCGATCACCACAAATAATCAAGTATTAAGGGGAAAAGACAAAATCATGCAAAAAACAACTATATCACCCAAATTTTGTGCTGATAATAGGAGATTAATACTTAGGGACAGAAGTGGCTAAAATCTACGTTAATATCTCTTAGAAACTGATAACTATAAGTCTGCTATGTATAAAATCATAGTTTACAAATATTTTATGTGGTAACTAAGGGATTGCAGAAGAAGTAATAACAACAAAAGCCAATAAATATCACTTACAATTTCCTCCTTAGGAGGCTCATATGCAGGTAGGTTCTGAAGATCCTCTTCAGCATCAGCAAGTTTCTTTTTAGCCTCTATAATACTTTGTTTGCGAAAATCTTCTTCTCTCCTCAAATCTTCGATGCATGGACTGCCTAAAAGTACAGAATTGATTCATTAGATCAATATAAATTATGCAACCACTCAAGCAACTAAATACAAAAAAACTAACAGCAAAAGGCTATAACAAGTTCAACTCACCATCTCATTCTCTTTCTGCAGATCATTCCGTTTCTTAATATTTTCATTCATGAGATTGCTTATGCGTTTACATTGATCATCCAGCTTTGTTTTCTGCAACCATTATTTTTTTATTGAATATTTTCACTATAATTAGAGAAAAGATAGCAATGAACAATATGCTCGAAGGAAGGATAAAAGCATGTAAGCATTCAAATGAAAATCTTCAGGATCAAGATTTGAAGGACTTGGCTATAGTTTCATATAAATTGTCCTATTAACAAAAGAACTGTGATCATTTAGTTGATTAGCAATCACTACTCTTCATAGAAAAATAATCAATTTTCTAACAGAAAATAATTGAAACAGAAACTTATAATTTTTAAGGCTGATATGCAGCTCTAATTAAATTTATAACATCTACAAATGGAAGTGAACAGCAATCCCCAATAAAATTGTATCACTTATCAAGATATATATTTTGCATAGGAAAAGAAATGAATAAAGTTATTAATACAATCAAAATAACCAAGCCATCATACTCAATGGGAACCTTGAATTCATTCAGTGTCTTTGCTTCATCCAACTTCTTCTTGGCCTCTTTTCCTCTCTTTTGGGCTTCCAAATATTCAGTCTTTTTCATATCATACTTCAGCCAAGGCAATTTCTTTTTCATAGAATCAACCTAAATTTACCACAAAAACACTTCAGTATGTTATGAAGCAACTAAGGTAACAAAAAATAATGAGGCAAACCTTTTCTAGAAGTTCATCTCTTTGGCGAACACACTCAACATCTTTTTCTTGCTCAGCATTAAGAGCTATCAGCTGTTTCAAACTTTCTCCCATTGTGTCTACAACCTAAGAAAAATGGGTGAAGTTCAAATAAATTGGTTTGTAAAATCAATAACACCCAAAAAATAGAGTTTGAACTCACTTTTTGATATTTTTTAGTTCACAGTTTTTTTCTATCAGCACACAATGTTGAACTGGAAGTTGAGGATCACCAACTGCTTTTTCAGTTTCTTCTAGGAGCTGAATGGGAGTTAATTTTGCAAACTCGCAGACCCTGTCTTGCGGTAAGAACTATCCCAGAAAATAACCCCCCCAACCACACAAAAAAAGGAGCATAAGTGATACCAGTAACCAAATAGTCAAATACAAGAAGAAGGAAAAGAAGAAAACACAGGTATTTGCAGGCAGGACATAAATACTAACTACTTCAACCAAGAGAAAACTAAAATTTCAAAAACCCAGATATCAGTTACCGAATACAAGATTAGAGAAGGAAATATGAGCTTGTATCCAGCCAAGTAACCAGTTAGATGTACCAAGATAAATTGATATTTGGCATCCATTAATATCCAACAAAAATATGATATGGTTAACAAAACAAGGGAGTTGAAAAGGGACATGGAGAGAGACTAATGTAAATCACAACCACACTGCATCTACTAAAAAGCATGACAATGCACCAAAGAAGACAAAATGGGCATCAAAGTCTTAATGACTATATGTTTGTGTTTAAGACTGAAGGCTTCATATGTTATAAAGAGGCTGCTATTAACTAAAGCCTGATGATAAATAAATGTATGAAGTGCAAAGCTGAACTCCTCTAGCTTGGATATTAAGTCCATGGCTCAAACCACTTAAAAATGCTGAATTTTGAATATTTTAGACTCTAAGTAGGTAGAATCAGCATGAGATAATAATATATTGGTTTTCAATTTGGGACTATGTTCAGCTACTTCTTGTTTTTCCCTTACAATTCAACCTCAAGCAAAGAAGCAATATTGCATTATCATAGACCATACTCTTCCTCCTGTTTAGATATCTCAAAACCCTAAATTCATTGACAAATATTGCAAAAGACAGATTCTAAGACAGTCCTTTTTTCACATGAATTCTTCTATAGTTTTCCACTAGAAAACAATTGTAAAACTTTTTATTGAACTATTGAAGCAATTAATCGAACTGTTGAGATTGACACCTTACAATATTTCAAGATATTATTTTAAAAAGTAAACATCCATTTCCAGATGTTTCTGTTCAGCATTGCATCTCGCTAATCTTTAAAGCCAAAAGCGACAAAAAAAAAATATGAAAAGAAATACAGCTTGAAAGTAAACTCAGTGGAATATGCTCAGAACATATAATCTTGTCAACAAATGTCTGAGAATCTGTTTCATCAAATTGCATGTCTTCCAAAAAAACTGTCTGAATTAAATGAAGCATTATCCATAATGGCTCAATAGTTTTCTTCACTTCAATCTTCCAATAAATAATTGTTCATGAATATTTGCCCAAAGAACACCTAAACCAGGCACACTATTATGCATCTTTTGTCTCAAAAGGCAACCAGCTGATCAAAAGCACCTTGTCAAAGGGCTGTGAGGCAGTTTCCTTTATCTAAACCTTAGAACCTGGGCACACACCTTGATAACAGTGGAGCGAAGCAACAAAAGATAGTTTACAGTGACCACCTCTGAAAAAATATTCATCTATATCTAGTCTCCCAAATGAAAATTATGCAACGGAAAATTTTGATATGAAACTATTAGGACAAGCAAGTACATACAAAACAAACTCAGTAGACAATACACTCAAAATCACTGTAAAATGCTATGTCACACCAAGCATGCAAATTCAGTCATGAATGTGAGCTAAGAAAGATGAGACATGTAATTTCCAAACTGTGAGTTATAAAACTCACTTGTGTCAAATTGTTGACTTGAATGTTGAATTTTTGAATTGCTTCCAGTATCTCTCTTTTGGCCACAGATTTGCCTGAATCAACAAATCATTGGTAAGTAAAATCATATTACATTTTTTCTCAATTTTCGTTCTTTCTAATAAGAAAAATACTAAGTCTATAACACCAATATGTGACTTCCTTCCATATATAGAGAGAAAGAGATTTCCAAGCAACTAATATATGTGAAACATGGACCAGACACAAAGAAAATCACAACACAAAAGACATGTAAACAAGATTATAGGAAGCCCTTGGAAAATAATTCAAAACACCTTATATACAAACAAGGTAACAAATACTAATCACTGAATTTAACTAGAAAAACCAGGCCAGTTACGAGCCAATCCACTAAAGTGAAGAGAAACTTCTGTGATATGAAAAATTCTATTACAAGAAACAAGAATTAAAATCACCCAATATCCTGGAAATCTGAGAAATTTAAGCAAGTGTAGCTCCAAAAGTTGAATTTATAGTCCCTTTCAATCAAACGCAACCAGTAAAAAATATATATTCCATGATTGACCGAAATGTTCTGATAGAGAGTGAGCCATATCAAGAATTTAACATCTAACCATTGTACAACCACTCTGACTTGTTGCGTGTATCTATTTTACGGACAATAGTGATCTGCTCTGCCCTAGTGTAGCCCCTCAAGGAAATCTTAATATATCCTGCATCTTCTCCACACTTCACAAAAGAACCAACGCTTGTGGCCCTCCCAAGCAGCTGTACAGAGTCAAACATCCTCAGTCTTAAACAGCCGGCAAAATAATAAGCTATAGAATCAACCAAAGAATACCAACCTGAGGTTCACCGCCCAGACAAAGTGCAATAGCACATACAAGAGAGCTCTTACCAGAACCATTTGGCCCTATGACAAGGTTTAATCGAGGTCCAGGTTTGCATACCAAGTGATTGAAGGTCATGAAATTATGAAGTTCAAGCTCAGTGATATTTCCTGGCAGATAGTCGTCGTCACCCCTGGAAAAAAAAGTGAAAAATCCATTTATCCCAATTACATGATTGCTCAGAATATGATAATGAGAAGTGTATTAATAAAAAAATCCCAATTCCCTTTTTTTCTCGCATCACCCTTCTCCCAAACCCACATTTTCTCGGGAAACAAAGAGGCAACAAAGAGGTGAGAATTCAAATAACTGTATCTCCTCTTATCACCAAAAACCAAAATTTCGAAGTTCAAACGCTTATTTTTCTCTCAAACCGATCCTCTATGTTCCCCCACATTTTCCCGCGCTTTTTCGGTAACCAATCGTGACACTGAAGTTCACTCAAAAGTAAAGATAAAGGAGATTTCTTTTCTTAAAAAGGAACCCTAATTTTCGATCTCTGAAGAATACAAAAGCTAAACGACACTAAAAAGCATAAAAAGAAAAGTTGTGAGAGTGTTATGACCTTGAAATTTTGGGGCGCTTGACGCGAGGTTCCTCCATTAGAAGAACAAGAAACAGCGAACTGACCAGTCAGTTGCGATTAGGACGGTGACTATATGCAATGGGAATTCAATTAGGAAAAAAATCAATAGAAATCCTAGAAGATGATTGAATCAAGATCAATAGTTCATGGAATTAGAATGAAAAAAAAAAAACCCTAATTTCCAAGAGAGGAGAGAGTGCGTAGAAGCCAACAATGGCGGGAAAATAATAATCAGCCGAGCCGAAGTAAGTTTCTATTGACCCTTTTTCTTGAACCTTTTACGGCAAAATGGTCCTATAATTATAATTTTATATTTTCACGGTATAATTTGTTTATTTTTTAAAATTATAAATAAATTTTATAAAACATTTTCTTTTTTATTAAGATTATTTATTGAATTTTATTTTTTTCTAGTAATAAAAAATTATTTTTCTTAATTGTTGTTCTCAAAATATAACTTAAAATTTTCAACCATATTCGAATCAAATTAATTTTATATATTATTTCCCATACTCATCTTAAATTCAATAAATATATTTTATTATTAGAATCAAATTACTCTAAGAAAAGTAATACTGAAATCAAAGAAAATTAAAATCATCTGCAGCATTCTTTCATTAAATATATACTTTTTAAAAGTATATTAGTGATTGGCTTTCTTTCTTGTAGCCAAATATGTATATATTCAGGGTTGGTTCGAATATTTATATAGCTCTCAGTGAAAACTCAAAGATAGACTCTTATAGAACGAAATTATATTTTATTATTTAAGAAAATATTTTATATATTGGTGGTGAAAAACACACAAGTGGATTAATTTTAGGGTTAGGGGCTTAGTTTAAAACTTATAGTTGTATAATTTATAGTTTAGGGTTTATGGGTGAGGGTTTAGGGTTGATATATTAGGGTTGATGGATTAGGGTTTACGAGGGTATAATTAGGGGTTTAAATTTTAATCTCAAATTCTAAATTGTAATCATAAACCCTAAATTCTACACTCTTAAACCCTTAATTAAATCTTAAACACCTAAAATTAACTCGCATGTGAAAATTTTTTGTTTAACTATATAATTACTCTTACTTTAAATAATTAATTTAATATTCATTAATAAATCAAAGAAACATGATAAAACACCTTAAATACAACTAATAAACACATTAAATAAATTGTAGAAACGAGTTCAAAAAAAAATAAGATGATGATCCGTTTATTCGTTGATCTCGATCCAATTTGGATACAATAAAAAGCGAACATACATATTTTGGAAAATAAATTATAGAAACGTAATTTAACATTTATCGTGAATTATAGCACAATGTTTTAGTATTATTTAATAAGTTATTTTACATCAATAAACATTTATCATTGAACCTTTTTATTGTTGTTGTTGAGTTAGAATCATGCAAATATATTAAAACTCTTTATATGAAACACAAATAGAAGGAGAGTCAATCATGTGTTTAAAAGAGAGAAATTTACAATCTACTATTTCTATACAGAAAATCTATTTAGGCGTGTGAAGATGATAAAAAATGTACAGAAAAACAGAAGAGAAAAAGATACAGATAAAATAACTTAGTAGATCCATGCCGGTGTTTATTACCACCGTTTTGCTTCTTTCAAACATCTTCACTAAAAGAATCATCACTATTACATGCCCTACCTGTTTTTTATTGCTTTTTAAAACAGCTTTTAGTTTTAAAAGTTAGTTTGAGTTCAAAAATAATAAAAAAATAATTAGTTTTTGAGGTTAAAATTACTTTTTAGCTTGATTTGGAAAGTATTTTTCAAAAGCTGAAAATTTTAATTTTTAATTTTTTCAAAAGTATTTTTAAGTAAAATTATTCATATATCTTCGTTTATATCACAAATCTTTTTATATTTTTAAAAAGAATGTTCAAAATAGATATTTTATTTATTTAAAAGTATTTTTTGACAACAATACCAAATACTCATATTTTAAACCAAACAATTCAAAAATACTTTTTAAAATTACTGCACCGTATTTTTTAAAAGCAATATTAAAGTAGCCCGAAACCAACACCAACACTAACAGCTAATTTCATTTTGACCTCAAAAATATTTTTTCAAACTAAGCTGAAAAGATTAACATCACTGTCCTGGCAAGATAAACATCTGAAACATTATACATAGTGGTTCAGATATCATTTCATTTGCAGATACTCTTATTTGCCACTTCTTTATTCCTAGTGCCCTTGTAAAAGTTTATTCAAGAGTTAGATTTCTAGTTTGGACTTTTTGGTTCACACCTTATTATTATTGAGCAATATGAATTCATTAAAACAATATGATTAAAATCCAATTCTCAACATTTACAACTTTCTTTTTCTCGGGATTATAAATTTCTGTCTAAAAAAAACAACAACAAAGAAAACAACTCAAGAACACATCTTCAATATAATCAAAATTTATTTTTTCTTGGTTTCAATTAAGTTTTGGTTAAGTTACCAATTGATCTTGTCCAACAGACCACGTAAGATTCGGCAATGTATTTACAACCCTACAAACTCTCATTCATAAGTGTGTATATATTATATATAATATTCAATCAAACGAAATATATTTTACCTTCTAAGGCTTTGCTCAGTAAAGAGAAAAAATAAAAAGGATGAACGAAAGAAAAACTGAAAATTAAAAAAAAAATAAATTTAAATATTGTTTGGTAGAGTGGAAAATTAGAAGGGAAAACATAGGAGGGAATGTAGTTTTCCTTACTCCTGTATAAATAGTTTTTTTCTCCAGATTAGATAGAAAATAAGAAAGAAAAGTGAAAGCTACCACACTTTAATAACAAAATTATGAAATTATGTTTTAAAAAAATTATTTTATTTTAATCATATTTATAATTAATTTTTATAATTTCATCCAATATTTTTATTATGATTTTATTTTGTTCGGTTTAGTCTGTAAAAATTGTATTTAATCTAAAATTTACCCATATTTGTTTTTTATTATTAAATTCAATTTATTTAAAAAATAATTTTGTTCACTTTAGTCCATAAAATATTTATTTAATCCGAAATTGAACCCTATTTGTTTCTATTTTTATGATTTTATCTAATATTTTTACTATAATTTTATTTTTGCTCAATTTAATCCCTAAAATTTTATTTAATTTGAAATTAACCTTTATTTTAGAATTCAGTCTATTATCTTGTAATAGCAAACTTTACATTTCAGTCATTAATTTTATAATTGCAATTAAAAACTTGTTTTAGCTCGGATTAACCTGAAACATGGTCTATATGTCAATGATGATATTTATTTCATAAAGTAAGATTTAATTTCACTTTTTGAAAAAACCGACCCTTGTATTTTATGAATATTTTTAAAATGGCCCATAAACTATTTATTTTTGCAATTAACATTCTATTTCGAAATGAATTTACCATTAAGTCTAATTGGAATTAATGAGTCTAAAACGGACCTGAAATTGAGTTTTTAACTTAAAATCCATCTTATGAATTATTTACATTTTAGTCCCTAAACCCCATTTTGGTTAAATTTACTTCGATTTGAACTTATTTTTTTAGCAAAATAAAGGTATTCAATGTTTCTACTTGCATTAAACTTTTATTTAAGTTTTGAATGCTCTTGGGTTCAAAACTTGTAAAATTACCAAAATATCTTTTTGTTAGATCATTTATTTTCTAAAGTTTTAACTGTTTATTTTTTCATGTGACTTTAGTTAATTGTTTCCCCTTTATGTTCATGTTGGTTGTTTACTTTCATGTAATCAATATATGCTTGTTTTTTTTAATTTGTTTTAGGCTACAAATGAGTAATTTGTAGCATTTGATATTCGGGTCGGATTAGCTTGTACCGTGTATTAGGTGTTATATTGACAATCAAACTCTCATGATTAGATTATAAAAATATTAGACCAAATTATAAAAATTATAAATAAATAGATGTTAATTTTGGATTAAATAAAAATTTATGGACTAATTTGGACAAAAATAAAGGCATGCTAAAAATTTTGGACTCAATTATAAAAAATAGAAATACATATGTCAATTTTGAATTAAAGAAGAATTAGGGATTAAATTGAATAAAAACTATATTAAAATGTTAGATTAAATTATTAAAATTAGAAATAAATATTGGTCAATTTTAGATTAAATAAAAAAAATTTAGGGACTAAATTAAATAAAAATAATTGAATTAAAAATATTGTACTAAATTATAAAAAATAAAAATAAAATTATAAATTTTAAAGCTTAATTTTATTTCCTCTAACTTTTTTATTGTACCAAGCAATAGTGAAAAAAAAAATTCTTCTATTTTTTATCCTCTCAATCAAACACACTGATAAAAAAATATATTTTATTTTTTTATTTTTTTTATCACTTGAATTTTTCATCCTTTCAATTTTCTTTATTCTCTACTAAGCAAAACCTAAAATAAAAAAAAAATATTCGCTTCCTTGAAAATATAAATTAAGAAAAGAAAGGTGGGAATTAGAAAGTACGTTTAAAAAGCCTAACAATGAACCAGCCAACGAGCCTTTGATAGCGAAATGTGCCAAAAAACGGAAGTCAAATATTTTTGTACCAACATGAATCAGGATAAGCTTTGGGGAGGGGAATTTGAGGATACGGGTAAGGCATATTTTAAGCTGCCTTGATCATGGGGTCGGATACGGGTAAGGCATAGTCTAAACTGCCTTGATCATGGGGTCTTGACGATTCGACTGAGTGGTTTGGGGTGATGAGTTTTAGATGACAAAACATTTTCACCGGTAAAATGAGTCGCTGCTTGAGGAAAAGAGGGGCTTAAAGTAGAAAAAAAGTAGGGGGAAACGGTGGCGGCGGCGGCGAAAAGCGTTGTGATAATGGTGGCGCGTGATGGTGGACATGGAAAGTTGGTGACAATTGCTCTCAAGAAAAAAAAAATGGTAAAGATAGTGAGTGAGTAATATATTATACTTTTAAGTAGAGGGGTGAATTCAAATTTTAGAGACGATATTATTGAAAGAGCAACATCGCTCCTCACTCTTGTCCATCCTTATTCTTACCAGTTAAAAACCCTTGACGATTGTCAACTATCTTTATAATAAATGGTTAAAAATTCGTAGTTGACGCTCTCTCTTATGGTAAAAATTATTTAAAAAAACCCTTTCAACAAATAATTATTCGATTGTGTCAAGTTAAGTCAAAAAAATTTGAGTTGGTTGGATTGATTAGTCTTATTTTATAATTAAAAAATTATTTAAATTTTTTCCGATTCAAATCGCTTTATGAAATTCGAGTCGAGCCGTTCGATTTTATGTTTAAATTTAATTTAATACATATCTTTTTTATATAAATTCAAAATATGTATTATATTATAGTACTAACCAGTTTTATTTTAAACAACTTTCAGTGACTATATATGATATGTATATATATATATATTTCCATTCGTATGTGAACTTCAGAATATAAGTCCACAAGAATTTACCTTTCATGGAACCAACAATCTAGAGAAATTCACCATCCTAGTGGATAACCTCTTATGTACTCCATACAAAGAGAGAATACTCGACTAAAGTTCCTTTACAAATTGACCTTAAAAAAATAAACGATCATAAGATTTAGAATCAACAGTAGAAAGCTTATATTGCAGATCGGAAACAAATGCCCATTTTATATAAGGGTTATATTTTGATATATAAATTGTGTAAAACAATGTACATAACACATCCACATTTAAGTTATAAAACTAAAAATTTAAGTCCCTAACCCCAACACTCTAATACCTATATACTAAACCTTAAACTCTAAACTATAAATTCGAACAATAAACCAATTATACCCCTTATATACTAAACCCTTAAACTCTAACCTAAAACTAAAATGGGTTTTTGTTAAAAAAAGAATTTACGTGGTGGGTTTTGGTTAGCATTAGAATTTCGAATTTCAAATATGATCGAAAATGAACAAAACAAAGTACAGTAATTATATAATTTACATATAGTGCAGGGACCAATAATAAAATTTGACCAAATTAAACTAAACCCTTGGTACCGAAAATAGAAGGCTTATATATGATATTAGTACCTAAAGTATACCAAAATTTTCATTTTGGTACTTAAAGTATTTTTGGTCAAAATAAGTACTTAAAGTATACTTTTTTGTTAAATTAGGTAATTAAAGTATATTTTTTGGTCAAAATAGGTACCTAAAGTATTTTTTCGTCAGAGTACCTAAAGTATATTTTTTGGTCAAAATAAGTACCAAAAGTATATTTTTCGTTAAAATAGGCACATAATGTATTTTTTTAAATAGGGTACTTATTCTATACACAAACGCTTATGGAAACTTTTTTATACAAGCGCCTTAGTTTTAGGGGTTAGGGACTCTATTTAGGGTTTAATGTTTAGGGGTTTAAGTGTAGTAATTTTGAAATTAGAGGTTGTTGATAGAATTTTTAGTTTAGGGATAAAATTTAAGGTTTATAGGTTAAAACCTAAATCCCTACTCATATTACCCTAAAACCTAAACCATAACCCTAAACCCTAAATTCTAACCCTAACCATAAATTTTAAACCCTAAACTCTAAACTCTAAACCCTATAATTGAGACTCTTGTGGAAATATAAAGTTTTTACCGCCAATGTATAGGATAATAATCATTTTAATTAATACCACATGACAAATTTTAGGAATTTATGTAAAAAATATGTATACTTTAAGTACCTATTTTAACCTAAAAATACTTTAGATTCCTATTTTGACCAAAAAATTATACTTTAGGTACCTAGTTTGACCAAAAAGTATACTTTAAGTACTTATTTTGACTAAAAAATACTTTAGGTACCAAAATAAAAAAAATTGGTATACTTTAGGTACTAATATAATATATAAGCCAAAATAGAAAATAACTTAAACCCTAAAACCAAACACGTAGCAGCATATTTGCCATTGCCGATTTGCTGTCACTCGCTCAACCTAACGCCCCTTCCAGTGTCAGCCTCCCTTGTTTGTTTAGCCTCCGCTTCTGCCAACGTCCGCGCCTCCGTCGACGACCTTTGCTGGCTTGCTCCACCCACGGGTAAGTCGACAACTCGAGGCAAATGTGAACACCATCTCGTTTTGTGTGTGCAGTGGGAATGTTTTTGTTTTTTTGGTTATTTTTTCAATCGATTGCAACAAGTTTCTTATAAGAGTATGCATGTTCATGTTTGCAGAGGGTTGGGTTTGTTTATGGGAATCAAAATTGTCTTTGTTCGCCTTATGTTTTAGACTATTAAGCTTGCTAAACTGAGATTTCCAATACTGCAATTTGAATGCATTACAATATTTAGTTCAATAATTCCATGTAGCTCTGTATAGAAGTTTAAGTTTTGTCCTTTAAGTAGGCTAATTGACCGAACCCACCAATTAAAGTCATTCTAACCCTAATGCCAAAAACTTCAACAAATCCTTTTTCTTTCCTTTTCAGGGGAAAAAATGGCGTCAGTGACATTAAAAAAGAACTATCGCTGCTCACAATCTCTGCAGCAGTTTTATAGTGGCGGGCCATTTGTGGTCTCATCAGATGGCTCTTTCATTGCTTGTGCGTGTGGTGAATCCATAAAGATTGTGGATTCATTGAATGCCGCAATGAAATCTACCATTGAGGCTGAGTCAGGTAACATCACAGCATTGGCTTTAAGTCCCAATGATAAGCTGTTATTCTCTGCCGGGCATAGTAGGCAAATTAAGGTCTGGGACTTGGATACTTTCAAATGCCTACGCTCTTGGAAGGTCAGCCTTTACCTTTTTTCTTTTTCTCCCCCAAGCAATTTTATGAGGATTTTGAAGTTCTTTTTGTTCTACAACTATGATCCCAAAAAGTGGGTTTTGATGTTAAAACAAATTATGTCTTTGAAGAACTAAAATTTTCTATTGTAATTTTCTCGGGAACAAAAGTGTAGCTTGTTTTTTTTTGCTTAGATGAGGTAGATAGAAATAAGTTTTTTTTTCTTCAAATTATTTGAATTAAACTGCATAGAAAAAAGTTAGTAGCAAAAGTAACAATATAAAGAAGAATTACTTGTTGTAATGATTTCTTTTAAATTGCATGACTTATAAAGTTCATATATTCTTTGTGTCAAAATTACAATGAAGCATTTATTATTATAGTGACTTATATAAAGTTCAAGTCAGTGAGTCTTGTAACCAACTTCAATTCAAGTAAAGAAGAATCATACATCAGAATGGACTTCAATTTTAACTGAGCTTACATAGGATGTCTTTAATTGGGGTACAATGGCATTTATGATCCAAATCGCTGATTTACATTGAGGGGAAAAAGGAAAAGTTGTTGCTAGATGTATGACATATAAGTTTTGTATTAGTATTAATGTATATTTAATGTTATGTTCACAAACTTGGTGGAGCTTTTGGCCTTATTTTTATTTTAATATTTATCTTTGAGTAGGGCCATGATGGTCCTGTAATGGGTATGGCTTGCCATGGATCCAGTGGATTGCTTGCAACTGCAGGAGCTGATAGGAAAGTTCTTGTTTGGGATGTTGATGGTGGTTTCTGCACTCATTACTTCAAAGGTCATAAAGGTGTTGTGACTAGTATTATGTTTCATCCTGATATAAATAAAAGCCTTGTAAGTTCTAATTCAGTCTGTTTAGTCTTTTTTTAACCCTTATGCTAGTAATTGTTTACTTTTTTTTTTTTTTTTAAATGTAATTTTGTCTGGTCCTGTTTCCTTGTTTCTGTAGCTTTTCTCTGGAAGTGATGACACTACTGTACGAGTCTGGGATCTTCTAGCAAAGAAGTGTGTTGCAGTATTAGAAAAACATTTCTCAGCAGTTTCTTCTGTGGCATTGTCTGAAGATGGATGGACGTTGCTAAGTGCAGGAAGAGATAAGGTATGGCCGTAGGGGCACTACTAGTTTTAAACTGTGGGAATTGCCTGTAAATGCCAATCAGATTTTTGACAGCATTAATGCTTTTTGGGAAACTTTACTCTGTCTCCTTTTAGGTTATTTTAACTTGTGGTTTTTGTTTCTTCAATATTTTTATCCCTTCAATTGTATCTCTTAATTGTATCTAATTTCTTCTTCTGTATGATTGCTCACTAGTCTTCAATATTTTGGAATATCTTGCTAATGCTTTGTACTTCTAGAGATTTGTGTTAACATTTACCTAAATTCTTTTGTGCTCTGCTTTATGTTATGTTTGACTGGTGTGTATAGCTCTTTTTTTGCTTGTAATCTAAATAAATTTGAGCAATCAATTGTATCAAATTGTCAACCAAAAAGCATTTCTTTGTCATCTTAGGTTGTAAATTTGTGGGACCTTCACGACTATAAGTGCAAGAGTACAGTCCCAACGTATGAGGTGCTTGAAGCTGTGTGTATAGTTTATTCTGGGAGTCAATTTGCCTCATCTCTGGGTGCATTCCTTCAGCAAAGTGGAAAGAAAAAATGTCGATCAACCGGGATTTATTTTATAACAGCTGGTGAACGTGGAATTTTACGTATCTGGACCTCTGAAGGGTAATAACATGGGATTCTTATCATAGTTTCTTGTTTAAAATTCAAGTTTGATGATATAGATTTCCTTTTGGGATTTTTTTGGCCTTTGAGGATACACATCTTTAATTTAACATATACAAAATATTTGTTTTTTTTCATTGAAGAGTAATAAAGTGGAATCTTGTCCTAAAATTTAGTTTGAATAATCGGGAGGCTGCTTTGTGATTCTTTTGGTCTCCTCCTTGAAGATACATGTCTTTGCATTGATAAATACTAAATATATTTTATTTTATCATTTATTTTGACAGTGCAGTTTGCTTGTACGAGCAGAAGTCCTCAGATGTTACTGTTAGCTCAGATGTGGATGAAGATTCTACAAGGGGTTTCACAAGTGCTGTTATGCTGCCCATGGATCAAGGATTGCTTTGTGTGACAGCTGATCAGCAATTTCTCTTCTATTCTCCAGCAGAGCATCTAGAAGAAACGTGGTCTTTAAAATTGACCAAAAGGCTTGTGGGTTTCAATGATGAGATTGTGGATATGAAGTTTCTTGATGAAGAGGAACAATACCTAGCTGTTGCAACTAATCTTGAGCAGGTGATTTAGTAAGCTTGCTGGTGGTGTATTTGGACATTGTACTGCCGAGAGATTTGTTATTTTGATGTTCAATGATTCAATTGTTAGCTTGATTTCAAATTTGGATTTAATTGTGCTCCTTGTTGGCCCTTTTCATGTTCTTTTGCCCAGTTATATTTGATCAATTTCTGCGGTAGTTTCTTATCTGGATTGGTTTTTATTAACGTGTTCCTCCTTAAAGAGGCTTGCTGTGTGCCTGTATGAGTTTACAGACCCTTGATGCATGTGCATGTGTGTTTTTTCTGCACTTATGATTTATGTGGATGAAGGTATAAATGTCTAATTTGTATCAATTTACACATATGCAGGTTCGAGTGTATGACCTTTCCTCCATGTCATGTTCCTATGTGTTGGCTGGTCACACTGATACTATTCTATGCCTCGATACATCTATATCAAGTAATGGAAGAAGGCTTATTCTAACTGGGAGTAAGGACAATAGTGTATGTTTTTCCTTCTCTATCACTCATATATATAAGTTTTGCTGCTAAGAGTTGCCTTTGTTAGGGGAAGGCTGGGCCTGACATTGCTAAGTAGTTTTGCATAGTGCATGGTGTGGTCTCTTTTGCCACATACATACTCATACAACATGCATATTCATGGAAATATTTTTCTTCATCTACTTTTTTTAGGTAAGGTTGTGGGAATCAGAAAGACAATGTTGCATAGGACTTGGCATAGGTCACATGGGAGCTGTTGGAGCTGTTGCTTTTTCCAAGAAGCACCGAGATTTTTTTTTTAGTGGCAGTAGGTGAGCACTTATTTTGAGAAGCTTGTCTGTTTAGTTGCAATCAAATTTTACATGTGGTGTGCGCTCTCAGTTATGATCACTTCTAAACTTTCTTATGAGTTAGTCAAATAACATGATGCTTAATTGCTGATTGTTCTTGGTCTGTGTTTGTGGCAGGAGTGAAGTGCTAAGATTTAGCCTTCTCTTATGTGATCCAAATAAATATAAATCATAGTTAGTACCCTCAACTAAAGTGGAACAGGAAACATAAAGAAAACATCTCTAGATAAACAAATTGAGATAAATTCTTGAGTGCTTCTTTGTCATCTTTTTATTTTTCTTATCTTATATTATGGAGTGAGTCAATTCTGTCCTTTTCCAGATGTAAGAATTTATGGTTGTAAAATGTTGCCAAGGTGGCAACTTATTGATTTTATTCTCTTTTCTTTTCTTTTTTGGGTGATAATGGTTTTCTATTCTTACACATGTACTGTATTCTTCAGCGATCGTACTATTAAGGTTTGGAACTTTGATGGACTCTCAGATGATATCGAACAGCCTATTAATTTAAAAGCAAAGGCAGTTGTAGCAGCACATGATAAAGACATAAATTCTCTGGCTGTTGCACCAAATGACAGTCTAGTGTGTAGTGGTTCTCAGGTTAGTAGGCACTGCATCTCAGTCAACGTCCTATTTTGTTATGTCCTTATTGATTTTCTTTTATTAGAGGAGACTGATACTACATGTATTATCTTCGAGGCATCCTTTTATGATTCCAAAGATTATTTTAAAAGTTAAAATCTGTTCTTTGGCAATCAGGATCGTACTGCTTGTGTTTGGAGGCTTCCACTGGTACTTGTGATTAAATTAACAGGGCATAAACGAGGAATCTGGTGTGTAGAGTTTTCACCTGTTGATCAATGTGTCATAACGGCATCAGGTGACAAGACTGTAAAGATATGGGCTATAGCTGACGGTTCATGCCTAAAAACGTTTGAAGGGCATACATCAAGTGTATTAAGAGCATCATTTCTTACACGTGGGACCCAGTTTGTATCATGCGTTAGTAACTTCTTTCTCTTCACTCATTAGGGTTTTCTTCCATTTTAATGTTTTGGTGACATTTAGCATGTGATTTATCATGCAGGTGCTGATGGGTTGGTTAAGCTGTGGACAATCAAAACAAATGAATGCATTGCTACCTATGATCAGCACGAGGACAAGGTTTTGAATTATTATTTATTTATTTGTTTTAATGTTTGGGTACTTGCATATATCTTTACTTATTGTGCATGGAGGAAGGTGAATAGATTTTTAAGAGCTTCACTCGTACATGGAGGAAGGTGAAGCTATGTAGCATCAATGCTTTTTAATTTTTGTGATAAAATTTGGTCTGCAGGTTTGGGCATTGGCTGTTGGGAAAAAGACAGAAATGTTAGCAACAGGTGGTAGTGATGCAGTGATCAATCTGTGGTATGATGCAACTGCTGCAGAGAAAGAGGAAGCTTTTCGTAAAGAGGTGTGTCACCTATACTTTTGTACTTTGATATTGTTTCCTCGTGAAGCATATTGGAATGTATAATGTGACAAATTTAGTATAGGCCTTTGGATATGTTAAGTGAGTGAATTACTTGTATCTAATATGTTTCAGCGTTGATTCTTGAATTTTTATAAGATACCTGGAATATGCTGTTACACATAAAAAAGTAAAGGTTTTCTGTAAGACTGCTATATTTTCTTAAGATAAAATCAAATGGTGCACTAGAAGGGAAATAAGAGTTCTAGAGCCCTTCTAAATACTTCTTTTATCTTTTGACAACTTGTTTTAACCAGACAATGTGAAATGAATTAAAAATTTACTCTTATCTTGGTTACTTCACCCAATTGAGGTCCAAATACTGAAATATTTTTTTCCCTTCCCTTTGACGAGTAACCCTTGGGCTGTGTAAAGTACTCGGTGCTTCTTGGAGCTGGGAATTAAGACCTTTTGTCAAAGTTAGCTTTTTGTAGGATCCTAGTGTTTGTCAATTTGACATTTTGAGTGTGATCAAGGGCTTTTCTTCTTTCCGTAATTATTGTTGTGTAAATTATGTATTAGTAGCTCATAAATTGACTGTGTTTTCCCATTTTGACACAGGAAGAAGGGGTTTTGAGAGGGCAAGAATTAGAAAATGCTGTATTAGATGCTGAATACACGAAGGCAATACAAATTGCTTTGGAGCTCCGGAGACCTCATAAACTTTTTGAGTTGTTTTCCGAGCTCTGCAGGTTAGTAATGCCTAGCCATATATGTGCTTCCTTGTTTCTACACAGAACATTTTCTCACAAGAATGCTATATAGGATGAGAGAAGCTGGGGATCATATAGACAAGGCTCTTCATGCCCTTGGCAAAGAAGAATTTCTTCTACTTTTTGGGTATATACGAGAATGGAATACAAAGCCAAAGCTGTGTCATGTTGCCCAATCTGTTCTTTTCCGAGCTTTCAACATTCTTCCTCCAACAGAGATTATTGAGGTATTCTTTAGCAAGATTCACTTGATGTTAATAGCCCTGTTTGTTGTTTGTCATGGAAGTTGAATCTTAATGTCAAATCTGTTCTTAAATTTTCAATATTTTTGTATCTAAATACGCTTTGTGGTTATTTGAAAATGCAAGAACCATCACATTTTTTTGGGTCTTCCACATGGTTCATTGATTTTTAGGTGTTCATTTTGTTTGATCTAATAATTTTTATACCCACTGAATTAGTGCTTGAATAAACTATGTTGCAGATTAAAGGCATTAGTGAGCTGCTTGAGGGTCTTATCCCATATTCACAGAGACATTTCAGCAGGGTAGACAGGCTAATAAGAAGCACATTTTTGTTGGACTACACTCTCACTCGAATGTCCGTTATTGAACCCATGACTCAGGATGATTTGAAGACCAAGTCTTTATCACATTCTGGGGAAAATATGGGTGATGCGCCTTTAACAGATAATGCCGAAGAAGATCAAAAACAAGTTTCTGAAGGACTGAAGCCGAAGGCCTCAGCAAAAAAGAGGAAATCACACAAATCTGGAGACGCTTCCCGCTCACGTAAGAAGGTCAAGGACAGCTCAATTCATGCAAGCAATGCGGGTGTGCCATTGCAGGCGTAACTAGACTAAGTTAGTTCCTCCTTTCTGATTCGCATGCATGCTTGCCTGAAAGTAAATACTGCAAGGGTTAGCAAATCATGTTAGTAGGGGTTATTGCAGTTAAGCTTTTGTTGTTAATTAAACCTTAGTTATATTAAACTAATTTTATTATAAAATATATTATTATAAAATATTTTTGATTTGCAATGTTGACTCAAACCTTAAGTATTATCGTTGGAAACACTGGTTTTGGTTGAATTATTGATACATATCAATATCAGTATGTTTCATCGTATTATTTTATTTCGGATATGGCATTTTGAAAGCATTATAAATAGAAATCATAACGGTACTTGTTCACAAAATCCGAACTGATGTTTATATTTGCCTAAAATGAAAAAATCAGATTAAATGGTTGAATGAATTGTAAAATTGATAAAAAGATCCTGATAATTGTAATGACAAAATTACGGGTTTAATCATGGAATAATTTAAATTCTTGACATTTTAACAATAAAAATTGATAAGAAATTTAATATTAATTTTATAATAATATTAAATTATTAATTATTATTAATATTGTGTAATTATCATATTTAGACTCTATTTTATAATGATATTAAATTATAATCGTGAGTAAGAAAATTTTATAATAATATTAAATTATAACCGTGGTAAAATTTTATAATATCATTAAATTATTGATTATTACTTATATTTGTGTAATTAATATACTTTTCTTAACTTTTAATTGCTTTAAATTTTAAAGATTTTTTAAATATAAATATTGAAGATTTTATTTAAATTTATTTGGTTGATATTTTTGAAGCTATTAAAGTTAGTAGTAATAAATTTATATTATTTATAATACTAGATGTAAAATAATGTTTATGTTTTTATATTAATCAAAAGTTTAAATCACAAAAACATCATTTAAATTATATCAATTTTTAAAATGGGTATTTAAAGTATTTTTCAAAAATAAATAAATTTTTTTTGATCTAAAAAAGGTATACCAACAAATCATTCCAGTATAGTTAACCATCCATGAACACCCTAATCGATACTTACATATGATTTTTAAAAAAAATGATAAAAATGGAAATATATGTTATTGATTAAAAATACTTAATAAATACTTTTAGAAAAAAAATTTCAAGTTTAAGTATTCATTTTTTATTATAAAATATATTTTTAAATATTTAATTTTTGAAAAAATATTTTAGATTCAAATACTTGGTTGGTCAAATTGTTTATTTTTCTTAAATTTCTTTAATTACAATTCTTTTCCTTCTTTCTCTTATAATTTTTATTCTTCTTTCATCTAAATAAAATTAAAATTAAATTTAAAATCACAAAAAAAATACAATTGTTTCCTGTTAACCTTAATCCACATGTTAGAATCTAAAACGAGTAATAAGTTAGTTTGAGATATTTTTTTTTTTTGTTTTCTAATATTTGTTATCCGTAATTATATTAAATTTAGTTTTTTTTCAAAAATATATAGATATCTAAATTAGACACAATTATATTTTAGCGCATTCGATTTATGGTCAATGCCAAACAAAAATAACAACAATTTTTCTTCAAATGATTAATATCTGGCCTTGCTTGAATTAACCATGCTAAAAAACCATCGACGGTTGATCAAAACGACACAGTTTCACTAAGCTAATATCAAAATAAGTTGTCTACCCCGTGACATCTTCAACGCCATAACTTCTCTCTCAGGGAAAAAAAAAAAAAAAACACTTTCATTTCCTTTAAATTTTGCTGGAAAAAAAGAAGCAAAGAAAGGAAAAGAAAATATTTTTTTTTCCGCGGAGAAAGGTTCGATCTTTTTGCCATAAACGGAATTCATGACGGTTAGTGCAATGTTTGTGATTTTTCTTTTTTTCCGATATCTTGTTTGGTTGGCAAGAAAATTGATGACAATTCATTTTATTTTCTATCTCGATAGATAAGAGAATGTTTGATTTTTTTAACTATTTACCCATTCTGCAACCATTATTATGCATTTCAATTTTCTTATTTCAATATATAGTACTTCAATTTTCTCCATTTCTTCGCAATTATAATTATATGTATGACGCTGTACATTTTTATATTAATACTCTTGTACGTGATAAAAGATTTTGATTATATATCTATATTGGATTTGTGGCAAACTATATAAGGATCTGTTTGATTCCATGTTTACTCATTGAAAATGCTTGTAACAATGGGGGTAGAAATTAGAATGTTATGTTGTCTTAACTTTTTCATATTCGGACATGTATTTAAGAATACAATCCTCCAAATACATAATTTTTTTTTTTTTAAAATTGAACATTGACGCATCTGCATCATCACACACCTAAATCCGAATAACATGGTTTACAATTTCTTTTTTACAGATCCGATCGGTGAAAGTGAGCAACATCTCCATGAGGGCATCCGAGCAAGATATTGAAGAGTTCTTTATCTTCTCCGGTGAAATTGAATATGTTGAAATGGATAGGTTAGTCATCATCATGCCTTGTGATTCATGTAGTTGTTCCAGTAAAGTGATATTCTGAAATCTTTCTGAACACTTTCTTCTCTAGGTTTCTTACCGCTTTCGTTTATTTTCTTTCAGTGATAATGACCGATCACAAGTTGCATATATTACTTACAAGGATCCACAGGGAGCAGAGACTGCAGTTCTTCTTTCAGTATGAACCTGTCTCATTTCTTTGTCTGATGTGCTTATGAAAGCCACACACTGTATTGCATTGTCTGAGGGATCATACCTTCATAGGTCATACACATGTTTGAATGCGTAGGACATACATATCGGACACGAGTACTTAACGGAAAATGAAGAGTCGAAGTACATAGGTTAAAGTATTTTATCAGTTTATAGATAACAACCCTTGCTACTAAAATAAATCTACTATGAACCATTCAGCATCATATGGTAAAACAGTAGTTATCTACTTTAGCTTTTCATTTAGACTGTCATTTATTCATTTATGCACATAAAGGCTAATGTTGATTGATCGGATACGGAACACACGGTTTTTTTCAGGGGGCAATGATCGTTGACCAGACTGTTACGATAGAGCTGGCTCCGGATTACAAGCTGCCTGATAATGCTTTCACAACACCGGTTGAACACTACTTCAATCCACTTTGGTTTCACATACTAATTGATTTTTTTTTTATGTGAAAGAATTGTTTGATCACTTTAGGCAACAGGGAATGATAGTGGGCAGGAAGAAGCAGGTTTGAAGAAGGCAGAGGATGTTGTTAGCACCATGCTAGCCAAGGGATTCATTATTGGCAAAGATGCATTGAACAAAGCAAAGGCCTTTGATGAGAAGCATCAATTCACTTCGACCGCCTCCGCCAAGATCGCTTCCCTGGACCAGAAGACCGGCCTTTCTGAGAAATTCAGTGCTGGCAAAACCGCGGTGAATGAAAAAAATGAGGGAGGTGGACCAGAAGTATCAGGTTTCCGAGAAATCCAAGTCCGCATTGGCAGCTGCTGAGCAGTCCGTCAGCACTGCCAAAACTTCCTTCATGAAGAACCGTTATGCTTTGGCTGGGGCTGCATGGTTTACTGCTGCATACAAAAGGGCTGCTAAAGCAGCAGAAGATGTGGGGCAGAAGACAAGAGAGAAGGTTTTGGCTGAGGAACAAGCTCAGAAACCAGAGGGCCATGCACACATCAACGAGTCTAGTTCTCCCAGAGCTGCTAAACCCGAAACAGATGAACAACCTTCCGATCCCTCACCCGAACCAGGTTTACTCCTTCACGGAGGAAAATAGAAGGATAATTGATTGGAGTACTCGGTAAGAAATATATAAAATTAAAAGTAATGTTTTCATCTATTGTTCAGTAGAGTTGAAAACTGAGAAGAAAAGAATGTCTACATCTCTTTATGTTTATTAAAATATTCGTATCTGATTTTATGTATAATACGAAGTTCTTAAATAAATGCAAAATCTTGAAAAAGATTGATCATACTCCATATTCTAGACAAATATATCTGTAACCCACCGTCATCCAAATTGAAATAACATATATTTCATATTTTTATTTAAAACTCCAATTCCTGTGATTGAAACATCTCAACATTACCTTCTTGATGCTGGTTTAGAGTCACTTTGGTACATATTGGCATTGGTCTTGTGATACTTCTCTGATTAGACGGTGGTTGTTTTTTTTCGTTCTTTTCGGTTTTTTAAAGTTTTATTGTGGCTAATCTAGACCGACCCGCATTGCACATTTGATTTTGGTGGTAAGTCTTTTAGCGAGAATTTTCTACGTACATAAGACCTCAAACTTAAGACTTGCTTAAGCGATACCAAGCTGCACACTAGCTTATTTTTAATTTGCTTCCGTTCAACATTTTCTTATCTTGTGAGAGTTTGAAACATTTAGGTTTGTGTTCAGTTATGGTCGTGCTTGAGTGTTGGATCTTAGTTTTTGTTGAGATTATTTTCTTTGTTGATTCTGTGGCATCTCCGAAACATTATAATCCAACTGTTATAACCTTTTGTTTAATCCTTAAAAATACATTAATTATTATATTATGTATAAACATGGCCTTTCTATGCCCCACACTAAAAAACACTAAAAAATTACATTTTAAACTCTAACCCTAAAATCTACATCCTAAACCCTACACCCTAAAATATGCACCATACCCCTAATTCCCTAAACTCTAACCATAAATTCTAACTTTAAATCAAAAACTCTAAACCCTAAACCCACTATTTTAAAGTGGAGACACCAAAAATGACATAGTTAAGGTCAGTCGATTTGCATACCAAGTATAAGGTTTTAAAATAATAAAGTCTGATTAAAATATAATCACCCCAAAGTAATTATATTACATAATTTATTCAAATATATATATGACATAATAAAAACTCATTTAATATACATTAGTTTTTTAACATTTGCGATGTGAGAAAAGAAAAAAAAAGTTAAATAAAATATTATATTTTGTAAAAAAATATCAACCATGATTTTTGGTAGAGTGATATAATTTGTATATAAATTTTATTAAATGCATATTCGATTTTTACAAAGTGTAAATTTTAGTTCTTTATTTAAAGATTACGCTGAATTTTAACATCAAAAATATTATTATAATGATAGTAATTAAAATTCAAAGTTAGAGTAACTTAAAAATTCTTACCGAGTTGGTATTTGGTTAACTCATGATGCAAAACTCATTTATTATAATAATATTAGGGTATAATATCATTGTTGGTACCTATACTTTAATAGAATATTCAATGTGATACTTTTACTTTTAGAATGTCAAATGCGGTACATGTCATTTGTTAAAAATGTTCAATACTTAAAGTATTGGAATTCCCTTTGTCCATGGAAGACGAATGCTTCAGAGTAGTAAAGCTGGGACATAAAAGATATTGACATAGTTATGCAAATAGAAAAATACACCATATGGGTTTGAATTTACTTTGGAAACATCTTCTCAAACTCGAATTTCTAACATGAATGCTTCAGAGTAGTAAAGCTGGGACATAAAAGATATTGACATAGTTATGCAAATAGAAAATTACACCATATGGGTTTGAATTTACTTTGGAAACATCTTCTCAAACTCGAATTTCTAACACTTATTATGTGAAAAAGAGAGGAAAACCCCAATCACATTAATATCGGTTCAACGATTTTGTTACCAACAGTTGAAACAGAGAAAAAGTACCAATCAATGCTGCAAAATAACAAATATCCCAACAGCCTGAAGAAAGACATAACAGCAGCTCTAGTGATGATGCTCCTGAACGTAGCGCAGGCCACAATACTTGCATACCGCAGGCTCTTTCAAGTCGAGGCATATGAATTCAATGGGGTGTCCCAGTGCAGGATTATTGTCTAAAAAAAAAAAACAACAAAACTTGTGCATCAGCAAAAAGATTCATCCAACTTTATGTATTTAGTTATGCCTCAAGACTTTTTTAGGTTATGACAAATTAAAATTCAATATTTAACTTTTGCGGATAAAAAAATGATGGTTTCAGTTTATTTGGATACAAAAAGAGTACAGATCCTAGCCAATTTGCTCATTTTTATAAAATATGATTCTATGTTACTTATTGTGCCAGTACTTAATTCATCTACTAATCAGCTTGCTAACAAAACGTGAAGGAAATTAAGTATCAGGACTAACCTCCTTCACAAGCAACAATCCGGACTTCAACCTTGATTGGAGGGACTTCATTGATCAACTCCATAGGAGATTTCTTGCTTGTATCCTGCAAATTCGGGGTTTAAAAAAACTTAATCCCTTCTTTTCATTGCCCTCTTGTACTCCCAGGAGGCAAAGGCCAATAATTTAATAATTGTGTTATGTATAAGGCATGTACTATGTTATCTTATCGGACTTGACTTTACCCTAATGTACACCATTTTTCTTAGGCACTTAAAATATGAGGTAACCATGTTGAGAGTTGAGACACACCTATGCTAACACCATATACCCATGTTGATGTTGGTGTAATAAGTTATTCATGGATAAAGAAACAAGCAGTATAACAAGGCTTTTCAAAAATTAAAACCCTCTACAAAATCAAAGGGAAACAATGATCAAACGTGTAAAAACTAAAACCAGAGAACATCTGCAAAGCATTCTACTTTGTTTATAAAGACTATATCAACGCCTAAAGGCCGCCTTCATGCGCTTAGATTGTTTTAAGCGTTGATATTCAGTCAGCATCTTCAATAATTCAGATTACCAAACAGGACATAAAACACTTGACAAACAACAACAGGTAGACTGGAAAAATTGAGAATTTTCAAGTAAATATTAAAAGGGCTTCAAACCTTCAATATACTCAATTTACAGACTTAAGCACCTAAAACAATAAAAATATAAGGAAAATGCTGGATAAATAACAAGACAAAGACAATAATTTCCATTTTGGTAATAGAAAAAAAAATCTAATTTATTTTTTTCCGATTACTGAAATTCAAGCTTGTTATCAGAAATCAACGAAATCGAACAAATTATCAACTCGAGAACCTAATAACTGAATTCAGATTCCACAAGAACGTTAAAAAAACAAAAAGAAATATTAATCGATCTTATTCTAATCTTCATTTCTTTATAATAGTTCCAAGAAAAAAAGCCATAAAGGCCTAAAAAGATAACCTCAATATTCCACAAAATTTCAGCAGAAAATGAAACAAAAAAAGGGTGAAAATCTGGGATTACGCACCTGCATCCATTTCGCAGTGTGATTGCTAATTTGGTTGCTAACAAGGCTGAAATTACGAGTCGTAGATCCCAAATATGATGATCTGATTAGGGTTTTCAGAACACCCGAATACGCCATTTTTTTCAACAAAAAAAAAAAAACTATTTTCCTTGGTAATGGAATTCGATAAATATTAGTTAAAGAGCCTTCCCACGAAGATTACTTGGGCTCCGTTTTTGTGGATTTATGTTTGGCCCATTTTGAACACCCAAAATAGTAAAATGAAAAAAAAGCCCCGTTTCATATTTCCTATTTTCAAAAGATTTTTTTATTTAAATATATAATATTTTTAAAACACTAGGGTCTTTTAAAGCCTAGTTTTTTCCCCCTAATTAATTTCTAAACTTTTATATGTTTCAATTTTATCTCCAAACTATGGTACTAATTTTAAATTGGTCCCCAAACATTTTGAATATTTTATTTTATCCTCAAATATTTTTTATTTTTATTTTGTTTTAATAATATAATACTTTGTCAATGTTTTTTTATGACAATTAACAAATTTTTTAATGATTTTATTAAAATTTTTTATTTTTAGCATATCATTTGCTACTTTTTTATTTTCATTTTTTTAGCTTTGGGTTTGACATTGCCTTGACTCATTAAGATAATACTTATTTGGCTATCTTATTGTTATTCCTTAAGAGTTTGGGGAACCTAAAATTGGATTTGGATAATTTTTGAGGATGATTTTCTCACGAATGTTCAAAATTTTAGACTAATTTAGAAGCCTTTATAGTTTGATCCCATTTTATGGTTTGATTAACCCTATACAATATTTTCATGTATAACTATTTTTATTGAATCTTTTGATTGATTTTTTAACTTTTTTATTATACGGTCTTTATATGATATAAAATGACAAATTTCTTATGTTAATGATTATTGAAAAATATCCAAAATATAGAATTTAGTTATAAAATTATTAAACCCTCAATTATAAATGAAATGATAAATGATTTGTATTTTTATTCAATCTTCAAAAATTTATATCTTTATTATAATATTATTTATTATTTAAAAAATATAATTTATTCAATGTGAATTAATATTCATTAGTTCGTGACACCGACTTAATAATTATAATATGAACAAAAATTATTTGTCCTTCTTAATGCCTCTTTTTACCCAAAAATTAAAAAAAAATTTAATACAATTAATTCAATTATTCAACATTAAATCCTAAAATTAAAAATATAAATGATAAAAAAATTTTAAACAACAATCAACAAACCATAAAATAAAACTAAAATTTTAAATATTGAAATATTTACATGGAGCACTAAAAATAAAAGATATTCTTATAATAATAATTTTATATTATAAATTTGATATGTTTGTTCTAAAATGAAACTATGTATTTTCTTTTTGGCTCTTAAAAATTATTTATTTTAAAATAGGCCCTTAAACTATCATTTTGGAGAATTTAAAGTCCAAAACTATGATATTGTTTTTAATAAGCCCTTAAACTATCATTTTTTTTCACTTTAAGTCCATGGTTAAAAATTATATCATTTATATATATCTTTTTAAATCATAAATATTTATTTTCTTTTTAAATTTTAAAATATCATATATTAAAACAAATATAAACTATCATTTTATTTTTTTTTTTGGTCATTTTTTAAAGTCAAAACTAAATTATTTTCTTAATAAGATGTTGACACATCATTTGTAAAGATTTTTCACCAATTAAATATTCATATTTTTTTAAAAATATTGAAAAATCACCGTATATTTTAAAATAAATAATCTAGATTTACCCACGTTTTTTACCGATGTATACTGGTCCGTTTTCTAATTAATTTTATGAAAAAATTAAATTTTCAAACTTACCTAATTGTATATTTAAAATTTTGATTTTTATATTTTTGTTGAAAAATTTTTATATTAAACTAATAAAAATCTAATTTTTTATATTTAATAAATATATATTTTTATATTTTTAATAAATATATATTTTATATTAAACTTATCCTCATAAAATATTTTATATTTAAAAATATCCCTATTTGAACTTCAGAGATTAAACTTTACTCATCCACATTTTCGTGAATAAAATTTTTTAATTATTTTAATTTTCGTTTATTTTGATCAAAAAAATTTTTTTTTTAACTTAAAGTGATCTTTGCCCGATAGTTTAAAGACAAATTTTGTTTAAAATAATAATTTAAATAAATTGATTAATCATAATTTATCGCAATTATACATATAACTATAGGGAAGAAACAAAGGCCACAAATTCATTATCCGCCTAACATTTCAATTGGAATTGACAAGTGACCCCACTATTTTCTACCTAAACAACAAAAAATGCTTATGCATGCTCTTATGTCACCACCAAACCCAATCATACACAAGCATTTAAAACATATAAAAAATAATTAAAATCTCGAAAAGAAATAATGCAAACCAGATAAATATATTTACATATTAAAACTCATATAACATATATAATTATTAAAATTATTTATAAATACATAACACCATACTTGCATACTAAGCATATAGTTTAGTTTTCAACAGTTTCCATGGCAAGTGAATTGGAGCAACAGCTTCACTTTGTGGTGTTTCCCTTCATGGCTCAAGGCCATATGACCCCCATGATCAACATTGCTAGATTGCTGGCACAGTGAGGCGTCATCGTAACCATCGTTACAACGCCTAAACGCCAATAGATTCCGAGCAATCCTCGATCTTGCCGTGGAATCGGGGCTCTCGATCCGTTTAGTTGAATTCCCATTTCCATGCGCAGAATTTGGATTGCCGGAAGGATGTGAGAGCTTTGACATGCTGCCTTCCTTTAGCTTAGCCTTGAATTTCTTCCAAGCGGCCAACATGCTAGAAAAACCAGCCCAAAAACTGTTACATGAGCTAACCCCACCACCCAGCTGCATCGTCACCGATGTCTTGTTTTCGTACACACTCTGCCTTGCCGACCAGTTTTGTGTCCCGAGGATCGTGTTCCATGGAGTTTGCTGCTTTCTTCTTCATTGTTCCATTGTTTACGGACCTCCAATGTTCTCGACCACGTAACATCAGAGACAGAGTACTTCGTTCTGCCTAACATGCCCGACAAAGTCCAATTCACTAAATTACAGCTCCCACAAGTCATGTATGAAAACCTCAAGGAATTCTCCGAGGAAAGGAATAAGGCAGATCAAGATTTGTACGGCGTCGTCGTCAACACGTTCGAAGAGATGGAACCCGAATACGTTAAGGAACTCAAGAAGACAAGGGGGGACAAAGTATGGTGCGTCGGTCCTGTTTCCCTATGCAACAAGGATGCCATTGATAAAGCACAAAGAGGCAACAAGGCCTCCGTTGATGAACAACAAGAGATCTTAAGATGGCTTGATTCTCAAGAAACAGGTACTGTCATCTATGCTTGTTTGGGAAGCCTATCGAATGTGACACATTTGCAATCAATCGAGCTCGGTTTAGGCTTAGATGCATCGAACAGACCATTTATTTGGGTCATAAGAGGAAGTGATGCATCAAATGAAGTAGATAAATGGATTTCAATGGACGGTTTTGAGGAACGAACGAAAGGAAAGGCCTAGTGGTCAGGGTTGGGCGCCACAAGTACTAATACTGTCACATCTGGCTATTGGGGGATTCTTAACACATTGCGGTTGGAACTCGACGATCAAAGGCATCTCGTCCGGGGTGCCTTTGCTAACTTGGCCGCTATTTTCGGACCAGTTTGCTAACGAAAAACTGGCTGTACAAATACTTAAAATCGGGGTGAGGGTGGGAGTGGAGGAACCTATGAGGTGGGGAGAGGAGGAGAAAATTGGAGTTTTGGTGAAGAAAGAAGATGTTAAAGAGGCTATTGAGAAGCTAATAGATGAAGGAGAGGAAGGAGAAGAGAAAAGAAAAAGAGCTAAGGAACTTGGAGAAATGGCAAAGAAAGCTGTTGAAATAGGGGAATCTTCTTATCTTAACATTACACGTTTAATTTAAGAAATCAGACAACGAGATTATGATATGAAGCAAACTTGCACCTGAGATGAGGCAACAAGTTCATATCTGTTTTGCTATGTTCTTTTCTATGTTAATTTTTGTTGAATTAATGTATTTAAAAAGAAACAATCAAGGTATTGTGATGTAGTCGGTTATCATGTCAGTTTATTATGTTAAAGGTTTTTGGTTTGAGTTCAGGCGACGCTAATATTGACACTTTCTACAACTTTTTCCTTTCTTTTCACATAAAGGAGAAAAAATAGGCCCGAGCCCAAAATGATTTGTAAACATGTTGAAGAGTGAGAATCTTTTATGCTTGGTTAGGACCCATTCAGGGCATAATTTCGGACGGACAGTTTTTATCCTCTTTATTGTATCAAAAATGATAAATAAAATATACACAGTTACATTGAATTAGAATACTTTGTATCATATTACACATTAAATTCAAATTCAAATAAAATTTTAGAGTTTATCACTGTGATAATTAATTAGAGACGGGAATTTATTTTATTTTCTTTAATTTTTCATATAATCTTATAACTTGCTTTCCATTGACGCAAGTTTTTAGTGCATTTGTTCATATTATCTAAAGTTTGAGACACATGCAATCAACTAATAAATTTCAAATGTTTAGGATTGAGAAATACAAAAGGGAAGAAGAAGGAAAGTTTAAGACTAAAAATGTAATTATTTCAAAATAAATGAAAGATATCATTTCAATCTTATACAAGATACTAATTTTCGTAGACAATGGCTAGTATTTATCTTAGCCATTTTTCATTACAAAATCAACCATAACATTACCATAGACAAAGAAAGGAAAAGAATATTAGATTTATAATTCAGCAAATCCAACCGTTTTCTTACCATCATGTGCTTTACGAAAGAAATGTTTGACGTAATCTGAATAAAGAACATGTTTGTAAATCGGTTTCTCACCGCTTGCAATCAATTCAGATAACGGTCCTATCATATCGGCAGGTCTTGGGTTAACAAAAATGGGGACCGAAATTCTGTTATTCCTTCCATTAGCGACCACACGGTGCTCAACACTCTTATACCTTCCGTTGCTTATTATCTGCAGGGCATCTCCAACATTGATCACAAGGGAACCTTTAATCGGTGGAACATGAATCCAGTTTTCCCCTTCGTTTTCCCTTACGTAAAGTCCTCCGATCTCATCTTGAAGGAGAATTGTAAGAGTCGAGACATCAGAGTGACGACCTACTCCGACAGTGAGTTCAGGATTTGGACATTTAGGATAGTAGTTAAGGTTAGTCCTCATTGAACCCATCAACAATAATTCTTTTGTATCATCAATCTCATTAACATTTAAACCCTTCATTAGTACTTGTAATAGTTGTTTGATGACAACTTCGGACTTCTTCATGTAATTTAACACTTGCTCCCTACAGAAAAGTACCAAAGAAGGTCCATTAATAAGCTTTTGGACAAATAGAGTGCATGTCATAAAGTTTTATTTCAAGAAAATCTAACAAGCAATATTATTTTACCTGCATACCGAAGGCCATAGTGCAGAAGCCTCATCTTCGGAGACGTAAAATAAACTGAGATAATCTTTCCATTCAAGAGCCTTTTCTGCTTGAGGAGTGAAACTTGTGCCAAACCTCACATTGTTCGAAGACGAATGTTCTTTAGAATACTTATTTTTAACCTCAGCTGGCAGCTTAAAGAAGCTATAAGTAGCATCCTTAATATTCTCCAACACTTCAATCGGTACATCATGGTTAATAATTTGGAAGAAACCCCATTTCGAAGCAGCATCGCAGATCGATTTTGCCACTTGAGGGTTTTCCCAGTTCGACATATCGATGATCGGAATGGATCCTTGGGGTACGACGTTGGTCATGCATGTCCTCTCTTCCAAAGGTTGGATATATTGCTTGGGGAGAGCTTTGAGACCAAGTTCGGACAAACCCTTCACACCATTCCCTTGGTTAATCACAAACTCACGGAGGGCGGAAGAGTCACTAAAAGGATCGGCAAGTGCTGGTGCCATTGGTTTGAGCAAATTCTGTGTTAAAAGAGGTGGCTGGCGTTTGTGGGAAAAGATAAAGAGTGTTAGAACTTAATTAGAGGAGAAGATAATGGTGCAGCTTGGTTTCAATGGACTGACTATTTATATACAAAAATTTCAAGGTGGAGTACTGGAAAAAGGCAATAACTTTGGTCTTATTTTGAATGCTCACCAACCCAAATATGCCGCACGCTGCACGCAGTTACCTGGAACTTGGTTTGGTGCAAAACCTAATACGCATGTGAAAACATTTGCAATATTTTCTTCAAAAAGTTCAAGTCCAAGATGGTTGGCTCAGCTCCTAAGAACTCCACCGTTGATATTTAAGTCATATATTATTATTACTGTACAGTTTATTTAATTTTTATTCAATTTATGTTTTTATATAATTCAACAGTCACGTTTCGTTTTTTTTATTTACGTAAATCTTACATATTTAATTTTGATTTAAGTTAAATTCTTTTAACTATTTATTTGATAACTTTTTTTATCATCACAAGTATTAAAAGAAAATTACAAAAACAATTCATCAAATAAATCAAACAGTTGTCGATTGAGTTTAATTCGATTGGTATATTGTTGGTACAACATATATAAAGACTTTAAACGTATTTAAGCATTTAATATTTTTTTATTTGTGAATGAAAAATTATCTAAATAATATAGATATTGTATTAAACTGTATGATAAAAAAATATTACAAGATTTTTGATAAAAGCTTATCATGGTTCTGCTCCATTGACTGTTTATGCAAAAGCTTTCCCATGGATTATGTTACCATCATCATATAGTATTATGTGTGTTCTTTTTCACGCTTATCATCCATTATTGTAATTGCAACGAAAAAGAAAATATCTTGTTGTTCTTGAACCAATAAATTTTAATATCTATAACATTTTAAATTAATATGTTTCACTTTATTATATACCAGATAACGCACGCTCATACCGTGAATGGAAATTATAAGATCTAGACCTAATGGGTTATACATATATTTTTAATATTTCAAAAATAATTTTTTTGGAGACTAAATCGTAAAAAATATAAATTTCAGTATCTACATGCAATTTCTAAATTTCTAGTGCCAAGATGAAATTAAAAATATTTTAAGCATACTGTCATAAAGGCCATAGTGGAGAAGTCTCTTCTTCATAGGCAAAAAAACAACCTAAGATGATCTTTTCATTCGAGAACCTTTTTTGCTCGAGAAGTAATATTTGTGCCACACCTAACATTATTTGAAGGCAAATACTCCTTGGAATATTTATTTTTAACCTCAGCTTGAAGCTTTTAATATGTTCCATATTAAACACGATTATAATTTAATATTTAATAGTAACCATAGTTTTACATCTGATTATATTTGAATTAAGAACCTAAATATTCTAGCAATAGGCCGCCGTTTCCTCCTTACGTTCTTTCTAAGAAATTCCAATATTAAGGTTTAATGGTTAAAAAATAACTAATAAAATTTTTTAAAAAATAAATAAATCATTATTGTACGTCTATGAATCAAACGAGTGTTTCTCACGTATCCTTTTAATCTAAATTAGTTAATTAAATTATTTTATTTAAATTTAATTATAAATATATATATTAATAAAAAACTTTTGAATTATTTTAAAGGTAAAATTTTAATACACATTTGTGTAAAACTAATTTTATACAAACTTGTATATTTATGCTATAAAATTCAAAATTTAAATTCCTAATTTTAACCTTAAAAAACTAAAGCTTTAATGGGAGGAATATGAGTTCAGTTATCTCCTTCATTTTCCTTTACAGAAAGTCCTCCGATTTCATCTTGAAAGAGAATTATAAGAGTCGAGAAATTAAAATGACGACTTACTTCGACAGTGAGTTTAGGATTTGGACATTTAAGATATTAGTAAAGTTTAGTCCTCATTGAACCCATCAACAATGATTCTTTTGTCGCATCAATCTCATTTAAAATTATTTCATTAAAATTTTTATTTTAAAAAATAAATTTATTTTCTATTATTCTTTTAATTTTCCAACAAAATTAAAAGATAATTTTTAAGGTTAAATTTATTATTTGAATTATTTTATACTACAAAACTTTTTATTCTTAAAACTTTATAGAAAATTAACATGTAATACTATAAGCGGGACAAAAAAATAAGTGAAAAGGTATTTTTTTGACAAGACGTTTGGGCAGTGCTCCCACTGTCACATGGGCAATTTTATGTAAAAAATCTATTAAAAATAATTATTTAAAAAAATAACCCTAAAAATATTATTTAGAAAAATAACCCCACTCCACATGTCACATGGGCAGTGCTCCCACGTCACATGGTCGATAAATGTGACACCAGAAATCAAAATAGACTTTTCCATCAATCCCATCTTAATATAATACTTTCTCTAACTTTATAAACTAATCAACTTTTAATTATCACTATATTATATTTAAGAGTTACTAATGTCTATTTCGGCAATTTTAAATGAATATATTTTTAAATTAATTATAAAAATGACTTTTATCTAAGATTATTTATAAAAATGATCATATTTTAGTTCACGTAAAGTAAATTTGAATATACCAAAAAAATTAAACTATCTTTGAAACTATTTCATGTTAAAAATTAAATTATTATTTTCTTTTTATCAACTTAAAACAAATGAAACTAATTTTTGTTAAAAGCAACTTTTAAAATTGCGTCTTGTAAAAAAGGAGTTTACTTTACATGAGCGATTTGAGGATCATTTGTCTAAATAATCTTAAATGGAGTCATTCTTTCAATTAAATAATAAAAAACATATTAATTTAAAATTGCCGTCTATTTCGGGAGTATATTGGTCAACCTTATAGTAATATTTTGTAGATTTTTTGGTGATTTATCAAAGTCACTACTAAAACTGTTTTTTAAAAAATATGATGCCGAATTTTCAAGACCTTTCAACATTCAAATATTCATATTTTTTGAAATACATTTCAAAATTGATTATTGTATATTTTTTGGGGACCCCACAATGATTTATACAGATCACGCCCTTATCCCCATAAGTTCAAACATAACAATCCCTCTCTAAAATCATTTTCAGTTTCCAACCGATAAAATTTTCACATCCTTAATATGTAGAATTTAAATTTATATACATATATAACTTTTATAATTTAAAGCAATTGATCAAAAAAATAAGATGTAGGCTTATTAAAAGATTTCATAGTGTAATCACTTTGACCATTAAAAATTATATTTCTTAATAATTTGAGGCAATAAATTACACTATAATGTATAAATAATCAAACATATGATTAAAAAATTTATATACAAATCTTTTATCATTGCAAAGAACCTTTCATTTTCTAAGACCTGCACTTGTTAGCAATGTATCCACTATTAGATACCCAAATTTGACTTACAGTTAAAGGTTTGGAAAGAATATAAATATTTTAGACATTATATAAAAAAATTCAAAATTTTTTAGCATCGAAAATAACAAAACAATAGGAAAAGTTTAAGGCTAAAATGTAATTATAACAAAATAAATGAAATATATTATTTCGATCTTATATAAGATACATGTTTTTGTAGATAATGGCTTTGAGTAGATATTATTTATCTTAGCCAGTTTTCATCAACTACTTCAATACATTAGACAAACAAAAAAAATTGTTTGGATTACCGTTTACAATTCAGCAAATCCAACTGTTTTCTTACCATCATGTGCTTTACGAAAGAAATGCTTGACGTAATCAGAATAAAGAACTTGTTTGTAAATTGGTTTCTCGCCGCTTGCGATCAGTTCAGGTAATGGTCCTATCATGTCGACAGGTCTTGGGTTAACAAAAATAGGGACCGAAATTCTGTTATTACTTCCATTAGCGACCACACGGTGTTCAACACTCCTATACTTTCCGTTGCTAATTATTTGTAGGGCATCCCCAACATTGATCACAAGGGAACCTTTAATCGGAGGAACATGAATCCAGTTTTCCCCTTCGTTTTCCCTTACAAAAAGTCCTCCGATCTCATCTTGAAGGAGAATTGTAAGAGTCGAGACATCAGAGTGACGACCTACTCCGACAGTGAGTTCAGGATTTGGACATTTAGGATAGTAGTTAAGGTTAGTCCTCATTGAACCCATCAACAACGATTCTTTTGTATCATCAATCTCATTAACATTTAAACCCTTCATTAGCACCTGTAATAGTTGTTTGATGACAACTTCGGACTTCTTCGTGTAATCCAACACTTGCTCCCTACAAAAGTACCAAAGAAAGTACATTAATACACATTTCGACAAATATAGTGCATGTCATAAATTTTAATGATTCGTGAAAATCTAACAAGCTAACATTTTTTCTACCTGCATATCGAAGGCCATAGTGCAGAAGCCTCCTCTTCAGAGACGTAAAACAAGCTGAGATAATCTTTCCACTCGAGTGCCTTTTCTGCTTGAGGAGTAAAACTTGTCCCAAACCTTACATTGTTTGAAGGAGAATGCTCCTTAGAATACTTATTTTTAACCTCAGCAGGCAGCCTAAAGAAGCTATAAGTAGCATCCTTAACGTTCTCCAACACCTCAATCGGTACATCATGGTTAATGATTTGGAAGAAACCCCATTTGGAAGCAGCATCGCAGATGGATTTGGCCACTTGAGGATCTTCCCAGTTCGACATATCGATGATGGGAATGGATTCTTGGGGCACGACGTTGGTCATGCAGGTCCTTTCTTCCAAAGGTTGGATATATTGCTTGGGGAGAGCTTTGAGACCAAGTTCGGACAAACCCTTCACGCCATTCCCTTGGTTAATCACAAACTCGCGGAGGGCGGAAGAGTCACTGAAAGGATCGGCAAGTGCCGGTGCCATTGGTTTGAGCAAATTCTGTGTTAAAAGAGGTGGGTGGCGTTTGTGGAAAAAGATAAAAGAGTGTTAGAAACTTAGAAGAGAAGAGGAGAATGGTGCTGCTTGGTTTCAATGGACTGACTATTTATATACAAAATTTCCATGGTGGGGTAGTGGAAAATGGCAATAACTTTGGTCTTATTTTTTTTGAATGGAACTTTGGTCTTATTTTGAATGCTCACCAACCCAAATGTGCAGCACGTTGCACGCTGCACGCAGTTACCGCGAACTTGGTTTGGTCATTGGTGCAAAACCTTTTACACACATGAAAACATTTCCGATAAGTAATTTAAACAGTTCAAGTCCAAGATGGTTGGCTCAGGCTATAATATAAGATCTCCGCCGTTGATATTTAAGCCATATATAACTCTAAACTTTATTTAATTTTGATTAAGTTAAATTCTTTAAGTATATATTGATAAGTTTTTATATCAACACGTATATTAAACGAAAAGTATAAAAATAATTCAATAAATATACTAAGCAGTTCAATAAATATACTAAACGGTTGTCAACTGGATTTTATTCGGTTAACATGTCGTTGATACAACATACATATATATGAAGACGGTTGGGTATGTTTAAGCGATTAATGTTCTTCAATGAATATATATATATATATGTGGGATATGATCCAGTTACATAGTGTAGAACTGTTTAAATTTTATACGTTTTTTGAATCATTGGATGATTAAAACGGATGACTAATATTAACAATCATTTATGTAAAGATTATCACTTAAAAAAATAAAAAGTTAATTTGAATCATTCGTTTCAGTCATCTAACGATTTAAAAATCGTGTAAAACTTAAAATATTTTATACTATGTAAGTGAATGCTATCTCGCTCTCTATATATATATATATAAACTGTACGATATTTTTTTCTATAAGACACGTGATAAAAGCTTATCAAGATTCGGCACCATTGACTGTTTATGCAACAGTCCTTCCAATGTTACCATCATCATGTAGTACTATGTGTTATGACCAAAAAAAAGATCCCGCATCTATGTCATTATTACTGTTTTGATACCTAAATTGGTATTTTTAACAAAATAGTATTTAATATTATGTTTTTGTTTTGTCTCATCACTTTTTTAACTTTTCGTATTCTCGTCGGTATTTCGGTCGTTTGGTTTTAGGTTCTCCAATGGACCGCGCATCAGACCCCATTAATTCGCAAATCTTAAAATTTTGATTGTCCGCATTGTATTTTTTAAACTCCAAAATTCAAAAATGGTCGACTGGAAGAAGAAAAAATTGAGGAATTTACAATTTTAATTCAAAAATTAAAACAATATTTAAATTGAAATAATTTTAGATTAAATTGTATAAATTTTTGAACTAAAACTATTATTAACTCAAGCCACGTCACTAATTTTGTTAAAATTAAACGGAAAAAGGTACAAAAATAGAACAAAAATATAACATTAAGTATTATCTTACCAAAAATAATAGTTGAGCTATTAAAATATTAACGCTAACATAGCAAAGGTAGTAAATATGTTGTTTTCTAAAAAAAAAAATCATATTAGTACTATGTGGGTTCTTTTTCACGCTTATCATCCATTATTGACTTATTGTAAATAAATATCTTATTGTCCTTGCACCGAAAAAATTGATATCTTCTTGTCCTTGCACCTATAAATCTACACATCCATCATTCTTTTTTATATTAATATCTTTCACTTGTGAATAGAAATTATAAAAACAACTTAGTGGTTTTTACATAAATTCCTAATAAATTTTTATTAATTCGTATAAAAAATATATTAAAATTTACTAAAAATAATTAATTATTCAATAATTTTAGTAATAAGTTGGAATGAAATTAATATAAATGTGTAATTTTATAATTTATACAATCAAATACAACATAAAAAATTCAGATGTATTTATATTATGCTTGTCAAACATGTATTTATATTTGCTCCTACTAAGTCATAACCCGTAATCTAGGAGAAGAAAATGGTGTGAATTGAGAGCTTTAACCACATGCTCTAAAAGATTATTGACAAGTAGCTAGAGTTCTTAACAATTGAGATGGCAGTTTTATTTTTATACATTATACCATATAGAGTATAAATGATCAAACATACTATTAATAAATTTATATAATTTTTTTATCATTTCAAAGAACCCTTTCATTTTCTAAGATCATCACTTGTAAGGCAATGTATCTGTAATCACTAATTTTGTCCGGGGTTAACTTTTTATTTTTCATAATGGGTTTATATATGTCTATATTCTTATTAGGTGATTATAAAATGGGCTTATATGTGTTAATATACATATAAAGTGTATATCATAAGTGTATTTTCATTATGAGTGTCTATTTAAAACATGAATGTACATGTGTTGTTTGTCCAAATTGCATGTGATATATGTATGTGTTATTAGTATTGTGTGTGTCTACTATTTTTCAATGTAAGTGTGCATATGTGTGTATTTGTTAGAATATATATTGTATGTATAATTGCACATACGTGTGTATTAACATTCGAATGTATATGTGTTTGCTATGATTACTATAATGTTGGTTGTTAATTAATTAAAAAATGTATAATAAAAATAAAAATAAAATGTATAAATATAAATATAAATGTATAAATATGTGTAAACATAACAAGTGTAATTTAAGCCCAAGTAGTTATAAAATGTCCAAGTCCATACATATTAAAAAAATCCAAAAAAATATAAATACACATTCCTGGCCCATATCCAATATAAACCAAAAACCCTAAAAATCTAATTATTTATCATCTTTTTTGCAGCCACCTCAATCTGGTCGTTGGATCATATTTGATCCAGCGGTTCAGATGGCACCAAAGCTGACCGTCCAGGTTTATCGATCTCCCCACGCGCCGACGCGCCATCCTCCACGCGCGTGAAGACCACGCGCGATCGCGTTATCATCCACGCACTGTTGTCGATTTGTTCTCCGGCCACGTGGCTTCGTCACCGACAATCTCGGATGTTTTCACCGGCTCCCAACCACCAACATTGACAAAAACAATAAAAAAATTAAGGCTAGCATAACCTAATTTTAAGTATAATCAACCACAGTTATTCTATTAATGTTTGCTTGAAAGTATGAACAAAGATTGGGGATAAAAGATGTAATCAGAGATGTAATCGACAGTTTTCAGATTCAAGAAATAAAAAAATACATTATGACTTCCCCCTTTATTTTTCCTTGTCTTTTTCGAATGTAATCACATCAAACAACAAAAGAACGATCCATCATGCATATACAATTCTTCGTTATCGTCTTAATCTTGTGAGTTCGAACATATATATATATATAAAGAGTAAGAACATTAAAGATGGAGTTTACCTCTCGGCGGCGACGCTTCCCGGTGAACGGAGGCTTTATCGACTTCCCAACGGTGAGGAGCAAGGCCGCAACGAGAAGAGTCACATACTTCAAGATTGTATCGATCCAACGGTCACCGGTGGAGATCGAGTGAGGAGAAGTCGAGTGATTACTATCCGAGTTCGGAGAAACGAACAGTGTTCTGGAAGATCGGCACACGGTTGAAGGGAAGTTGGACTTGAGAGGCGTCAACCAACGGTGGCAACGCGTTAAACGGAGGACGAGAGACTGCTCATCGGTGGCAAGCTTTGGGGTCCTTTCTCGCCCTCTGTTGCGGTGAAAAAAAAAAAAAAAGGGAGGGGGAATAAACTTAGGGTTATAACCCTTTGGTTTATTCCCAACCGGTGGAACCGGTTTCCTAACCGTCACCATAGTGACCCGCTCCGGAAACCGAACCGACTCGCTCCAATCCCAGCCCAGCAATTTGGAGCCCAATATGTTTGGGCTTGGTAAATTCTTTATCCCATTTATTTAATTTCAGTCCATTTTTATAGGTATAATATGTTTTATTATTTTATTTTTGTAGTATTTGTCATTAAATCTTGTATGATACATGTATTTTATATATGTTGCATAATATTTAGGTGGTACATAAAGACTTAATCTATAGTTTATAATACACTGTACTTATATTTTTATTCAAATAGGTACCCCTCTAATATTAATATTTTATAAAAGCAGTAGTGTAAATATTTTAATGATTGTATATATATGAAATATTTGTAATACATGATGTATGTCTTGTTAATATAATATAGGATGTGTATATGCAATATTTTTTAAAATGTGCTATACATAGTTTTTAATATATACCTTATAATTTGAATTTATACCGTGTATATAAGATTTTTAAATATATGATTTTCCTACGAACATAGATAACATATTTTTCATTACGGTGTATGTTGTCTTTGAAATAAAATATTAGCATTATTATAAACAAAGCTTTTCTCCAAATGTTAGTTTTATGTAAATAAAAGATCATAATATGTGTATTTTTTTAGGATTCATAATTTTAGAAAGCGCATAATATATTTAGTTTCTTTTAGGGGCAATAATATTTATAATTTTTTAATAATTGTAACATAATCTCAAATTATATTTTGATAATGAATGTATGGAAATATTTATGATCCCTAAGCTTTTAGATTTTATTTTAGTAGTTTGGGCTTTTAGCTTTGAGCCTAATTTTAATAGTTTCAAGCTTTTGGGCTTAGGATGGGAATAATCGAATTAATTCGAACAAGTCATGTGCCCGTATTATAGGGACATGATCCTAAAATTTATCAGATTAGTCTTAGTTTTTAGAATATTAATTAGATTAGTGTTTGAATTAATTTAGTGAATTTAAATTTATCCTTGACTTATTGGGGTAAATGTTAAATTCTTTAAATTAATTGAACAATTCTCAATTACTTAAAAAATAATATCAATTTTGAAGTCTAATCTAGCATTAAATTATAATTTAGTCAGCATAAATTAGGTTTCTTAATCTTTTAGGGCTAAATATATATAATTGAACTATATGTTAAATTGAGCCTTCTTTTTTGGTGTTTACGTTTATGCCCCTTGTCCTACATTACCCACATTCATGTAATCTTATATCTTAATAACGTCGTTAATCAACTTAAATCATAAAAAGAGAGGTATTTATTAAATAATAAAAGGGAGGTATTTCTTAATAACAGTCGGACCAAAATATTCGAATTAATTTTTCCGTCCCGGGGTAAATGGACTAAAAGTTAACAAAGTAATTATATCATATTTAAATGTTTGCATCATGCATAAAGGTGACGTACCAAGGTAGAAGCACGAATTAACAAGTCAATCGGGCTTATTCGATGTCAGTTTAATTTATGGTCCGACGTATCGTCAACCTTATTAATTAAATGTATAATTAATTTGAGTCCGTCAATTCGATAAGGCTCGTGTAGTCAAGGTTAATTTTCATCTAAGAACTTCTATTAAACTCAATCTAAATTTCAATAAATTTCATTCTTTTAGGAGCAACAAATTTTCTGGTACTAATCCCCGATCGTGATGGGGGTGCTAATCCTTCCCCACACGTAACCAACTCCCGGACCCTTTCGTAACGAGTCTCTGGTTTTATGGTGTCCGGCCCACCTTACCCAAGTGGCAGGTGGCGACTCCCAATTTTAATCGTCTTGGAAAATTTAAAGTCTTCAAAAGAAATCCTATTCTTCAAAGGATTTTCATTAACAATTCAGAGGATAATTAGTAGCCGAGTTATTTTCTAAACAAACGCCATTAAAACGCCAAAAAAATATTTTTTTCAAAAAGAGAGAAAAAAAGGTCGCTACAGCTTGGCGACTCCGCTGGGAATTTTTTTAAACAAAAGAAAGTTAGGCCAAAGGAAAAATTGTTGCTCTGAAATAATGAAAATTATTAGGATTTTAATTGAATTTAAATAGGATAATTCTTCCTTAAAATGTGATCGAGATTTCACGGGCTTTAATAATTGGTGGTCCTCGAATTAACTCTTCATTTAATTTCTAAGGAGTCACCGACATCTTTTGCATTATGTAATTAAGCTCTATACCCGAGCTTCTTCCCTTAAGTGGGAGTGAAACGCCACATACCCACGTGAGTAGCCCTCAACGGGTCGGTAATTCACTTTCGGAATCCATGCCTTTTGACATGTGAGCAGCCCTCCACGTTATCAGGTCGTGTTTTCCCTCGAATCGAAACCAATTCACAAGCTTGTAATGGGCCAAAATTGGGTTCTTGTTGCCTTAGTAGGCAATAAGATAGGTTCGGGTACCCCCAATTAGAACCAAGCCCATGTGTGAGAATTTAAAAAGCCCACCCCTATTAAAGCCATCCGGATAACCTTAGCGAACTAGAATTCATGTGGTTAAGTTTCTTTTCTTGTGTAAACTGTTTGTGTTTATCTTTTCTTACTTTCGTGTTTTTATCTCACAACTAACTCTTTTCTTTCCTTTTTTTTCATCGTTGTTCTTTCGTTTTGCATATTATCATCATAATCATAAAGAGCACATTGAGTTGGAAATAGTTTGAAGTTAAAGGCTAGATTGATGGGAGACCTAGTTCGTAGCAATGATGAAAAGAACTTTGATGTAAAAATATGGTCTGAAGGGGAACAGTTGTATGAGGGAGACAGTATTTCTGCGGGTTTAGGTCAACATTGGCATCGAGACATTCATGAATACAGAATACAATGATACTTTTGGGGTGAAGACAATGTTAAATAGTTGGGACTTGGAAACAATGTACATTTTTATGAGGGAATATGGTGACATTGTATATTTGCTAGATGTTCAAGTGGACCAGGCACTGCTGCAAGCCTCAGTGAGGTTCTGGAACCCCACCTACAGTTGTTTCACGATCAGTAACTTCTATTTGACTCCTACGATTGAAGAATATCAAGATCTTTTAAGCTGTGAGAGGATTGACGAAACTCGGGTATACTTGAAGCCTAGTAAGAACAAAGCCTTCCGGGGCAAGCTTAAGAGATTCTCGGACATGTTGGAATCCTGGGTCGAGCATCAGGTCATTACTTGGAACGATAAAGAGCATCTCAGGTGGGATAGGATTCTAGCCCTGGTTTCTGTACATCCGGTGGGCCGAGTTCAAAGGGATCTTTTCGTGTTGTTAATTTATGGGTTAGTGTTTTTTCCCCGGGCACGAGGGTTAATTGACCCGGTAGTGTTAGACCTGTTTGACCGCTTGAGTGGTGGAACCAATTCGGTGCCTGTGATCTTAGCTGAAACTTTTCGATCTCTGAGGTTTTGCTGGGAGCATGGTGGGGGTCATTTTCATAGTTGCTCACAGCTTTTGACAGTCTGGTTCTACAGTCACATGTGGTCGGATGCTAATTTCTCGAAGGCTCTGTACAGTGGTAGTTTCTCACCTTTAGAAGAGTTTCTACGAAAGAAAGATTGGCCCACCAGAAGATCTGAGGAAGTTTGGGTAGATGTTCTTAGCAACCTGAAGGAGAAAATATAGTTTGGAGGGCTCCGTGACTTTCTGCAAGGAGTATCCTCTACAGGTGCGGAGTACACTCTTGGGTACCATTACTTGGAATTTGGGGGACACTACTTATGCTCCTCTCCTGGTTTTGAGACAGTATGGCTCGAAGCATTTGTTCCAGCTACCAAGGGCTTGAATGAGTTCAACATGAATTATAAGAAGGAAAAGGGCTACAAGGCAGTGGTGTACGATGTTTCTTCATCCTAGAACAACGTGAGATGGGTCAGAGTTATGAGTGCTACCCATATGACCATTCCCGAGTACGAGGCATGAAAATTCAGTCGCGTCAATGGCAATGTTCCCTAACTGAACCCCAATAGGAAGAAGACAATGGAAGAAATGTTAGCTACACTTCCTACTGAAGCCGAGTTGATGAGGAAACAACTTGAAGAAGAGCTGGAAAGGTATCTCAAGCTCGAGGAGAAAGCCCGCCAATAAAAATTTGACTTCGAGTTGGAGAAGATACAATTTGAAGGAATGGTTAAAGGCTTGCAAAAGAGAAATGATGAATTGGAACTCGAGCTCAAGTTAGAAAGGGAAGAGATCCAGAAACTCAAAAGACTAAGCAAAAGCAAAAGCAAAAGAGTTGTAGAAGGCGGATCAAGCGAAGGGATGGAGCTCCATTTCAGGGAGGAGAAAGCGAGAGCCGAGAATTATAAAAAGATGTATTGTGAAAACAATGACCATGTGCTTACTTTAACACAAGAAATGAAGAACTTGCACACTTTCCACTCTAGGCAGCTCGAGGAAGTAGTGTCCAAAATAAAGCCTTGAAGGATCAGGTTAAATGTCTGGAGAAGTCTATTTTCAAGCACAAAGGTTCGACTAGCAAGTTAAAGGAGAGCAAGATGGAGAACCATGCTTTAGAGGCTCATATTGAAGAATTAGAAATCGAGGTTCAATAGCTCAAGATCATGTGGCAAGCTTTAGGGAACCATTCAAGTGCGCTCGATGCCGAGTTTGGAGCAACTACAGTTCACTTCCTACACCATTTGGAGACATGAACAAGAGTTAGGAAATGGATGGTTCGAATACAGAGAGTTTCCCAGAAGATACAACTCTTGGCAAAAGATGCTACTGAACTTCATGATTGTGTCGACGATGACTCTGAAGAAAGAGAAAGATTGTTTGAATTTTGAGAGAGATCATCGACCTCGATACCACCATGAAGTCATATGTTTAGTTGGCTTTCTTTAGTTATTGTACCAAGACTATGTTTTTGTTAATGAAAGTCGTTTAACGATGATATTTGCCAGATTCAGTGTTGCTTATTGCATTCATGCATATTTCATTTATTTAAATTATTCGTTCCATTAACAAATAATTGACTAAAAATCTTTCTGTTTTAGAAACAAAAAAGATTACATTTTGGTTCTTTAAAATTACCATCATTCCACGTCCATATCACGCCCATTTACGAACGAAACAAATGGAGGAAGGTTTTACGAAACTAGAAGTCAATCTACGCAGTCAAATGGAATGAACCCAACAAGAATTGAGGGAAACCATTCTCAAGTCCCAGCAAGACATGATGAGAGAGACATCGCAGCTATTGCAAGCCCAGCTAAGGCATGAGTCAAGAGATAAGGGTACCATCGAGAGCCCTGCCCAGAACTTGGGGGATCACCTTTATGCCCAAACCACCAAGAATCCTTTACTCATCAATCTTCGTTAAACCCTACACAAGGCTCATCTGCTTCTCATGTTGGCGCCGCAACTCAAACCCAACCAGAGGTGACCTTCGGGAATCCCAAGGTTATCAGAGATGGTATCCCGGATTTTGATGAGTTAGAAACGCTAAACCAAATGAAATCGAAGTTCACTAAGCAAGTAGAAGACACTCGGAAGAACCTAGAAGAGAAGCTCCGAGTGAAAGAAGATGAGGATGACCCATATGGGTTAAGTGCTAGAGAACTCAGCCTGGTCCTAGACGTGGAGATCCCATACAAGTTCAAGGCTCTGGACTTTGAGAAGATTAACAGAAGTACCTGTCCGCCCCTCATATAGTGATGTTTTTCCGAAAGATGGCCGGTTTTACCAGCAATAAGAAGCTATTGATTCACTATTTTCAAGACAGCTTAGTAAGATCTGCTCTGAGGTGGTATAACCAACTAACCAGGGCTCAAGTTAAGTAGTGGAGAGATCTGGCGAAAGCTTTCACCGATCAGTATAAGCATGTAACTGATATGGTTCCCAACCGACTACTATTACAAGGCATGGAACATAATCACAATGAGACTCTTCGTGAATATGCTCAAAGGTGGCGCGATGTGGCAGCCCAAGTCCAACCATCGCTTCATGAACATGAGATCCCCCTATGTTCGTAGACACACTAAAAATGACACTTTATGATCGACTGATTAATAACCCTATCAGTAATTTTACTGAAATAGTCATGATTGACGAACACATTGAAGAGGCCATCAAGAGCGGAATGATCGATAGAGGAGATCATTCACCAAAGCAGTTCAAGAAGAAAGATCATGAAGTGAACAACACCAACGCTTTTGAAAAGACTAAGAACTTCACCATTTCCCAACCGCAGGCTCCAGCAGGGAATTCCAGAAACTTTAACAAGAGAGAAGATAAAGGACATAAGAAGGAAATGGATGATAGGTCTTTCACACCTTTGCCAATTACCTATAAGGAGCTCTACTCACAGCTATACAAGGTTAATCTGGTCTGACCATACCATGTTACCCCTTATAACCCACCGTACCCAGCTTGGTATAACCCTAAGGAGCACTGCGAGTATCATGCTGATATCCCGGGTCACTCAATAGAAAATTGTATAGCTTTTAAAAAGTTTATTCAAAATTTGATTCGAACAGGGGTATTATAGTTGGGGGCACCCAGTATGGCCAACAATCCGTTGCCAAACCACGGGGGACAAGGTGTAAATGCCGTTGAAGACGAGTGCACCGAGAAAGCCAAAAAAAATGTGTCCGAAATCTAGTCTTCTTTGAGGTGGGTCTTTTAACAGTTGTGTATGGCACGTCTCATCAATCGGGGGATGGTGTTGGTCAAGGAAGGATATGGCATGTACTGTGAGTGACATCAGTTAGAAGATAATGATTTACAATATTGTGAAGAATTCCGTCATTTGCTTCAAGCTATGATGGATAACAAGTAGATAAAGTTTTTTGAGAAAAGGAAAAGAGTGAAAGAGTTTGAAGTCTGTGCATCAGAGAGTCAAGAAACCAGATACAGTGCCAAGAGACCACTTGTCCTCGGTCTCAGGATGAATAAGGCGAGTGAACCAAAAGTTCCCAAAATCATAATTGCTACTCCAAAGTCTTTTCCTTTTAAAGACACCAAGATGGTTCCGTTGAATTACGCCGCGAGCGTCACGATTTAGGGATCGCCTAATGTACAAGAGGAGAATGGAAATGAAACTTGCTCAACCAAGTAGCAGAGAAGCAAACGACGTGGGGCATCTAACAAGAAGTGGTCGATGCTACATTCCAGAAAACTTGAGGGATCCAAAGGAGAAAGTCCAAGAAACTAGAGTAGGATCTAAAAGGTTGTTTGGAGAAGACCCACCTGCAAAGATCAAGGAGTCCGTCACAGAAGACCCACCTTCAATCCTTAGGTCGTGAAAAGATGTAATCCAAGAATGGCGAGTAAAATATTTACTGTGGTCGATGGGTTCTCATTGTTCACGCAGTCAACGTTATTGGTGCCTTTTTTTCATGTTTGCCATGAATTTCAAAATTTTGTTAATGTTTCTCTAAGTATTAATAAAATATTATTTTTGTTTTTCGTCTTGTCATCATCTCGTAGGTGAATTGGTATAGGTCATGAAAAGAAAAAGATTTCTTGGTATTACTATGAGTTAATCCTATTGAGTGCAGGTTATTCCAGGATAGAGGAAAAATCTGCCAAGGGTAAGGCGAAAAGATCATTGGGATGAAATTGACGGGATTTACTAAAGAAAGACAGTGAGTACCTCAATTATTATTAAGGGAACTAAAGGTAAAAGCCCGGAAGGGCGCACGAAAGGCACACAAAAAAGAAGAAAAGAAAAAAAAAGAAAAAAAAAAAAAAAAAAAAAAAAAGAAAGAAAAAAAGAGAGGAGAAGGAAAAAATGAAGCAAAAATCCGTAAAGGGCACTTTGGAAGTACAAGTCTAAAAGTGAAAACTTGAAGAGGCATTTTAGAATAAAGGAATCAAGATGGGACATTAAGGGTGAACCCTAGTGACAAATGGGCACCGCCGTCACAAGAGAGAGAGAGGAGGAAAGTAAAGGAAAGTTGAAATCAAGGGACCAAGAAAAAGAAATGTTCGAGGGAATTATTGTTATCCATGCATCATATTTAGTTAGATATTCCTAAGTTAGGAACATGCTAACTCATACCATCGCATCATGTCGTCTCTTTTTACAGGATAAGAGGGAGACCTCTTAAGAAGAGAAACAAACATCAGAGTGAAAACTTGGAGAGAATTTCCAAGAAAAAAATTTCGAAAACACCACTTCCCGGTGAAAGAGGCTAGACAATAGAACCTTTCGAAAAAGGGGAAGAAGGAGTTAGCCTACCCGTTTAGGCTCACAAAAAGGAGAAGCCTTTATGGAATCCTCATTTGAAGAACTTCTATTTGTTTGTTGCCGCTTCGGAAGAAACGTGCCATCTTTGTCGGGTTATGTCGGCTGCCGTTTTAGAATGACATCATGGTGTCACTAAGATTGCTTTCGACCGCTTCGGAAAAACAAAGTCACTTGGATTCATTCACTACCGCTTCGAAAAAATGTACCATGAGAAAGATATTTGGATTCGTTCACTGTCGCCGGAGGAGTGAGTCATTCGGTAATTCTGGTTTGTCCAATGCCGACCAGGAAAGGTATGCCAACGTTACCCACTTGTTTTCTGCCGTTTCGGGGAAACAAGTCATCTCAATTTGCTCGTTGCCATTTCGGAAGAGCAAATCATCCGACAGGGAAGTAGGACAAAATTAGTACTTATGGTCTTTGCTTTATTCTTGTTCCACAACTATAAGCAAAGATGGGCAGCTGCTAATCACTAATTTTGTCCGGGGTTAACTTTTTATTTTTATTTTTCAATAACAGGTTTATATATGTCTATCTTCTTATTAGGTGATTATAAAATGGGCTTATATGTGTTAATATACATAAAAGTGTATATCATAAGTGTATTTTCATTATGAGTGTCTATTTAAAACATGAATGTATATGTGTTGTTTGTCCAAATTGCATGTGATATATGTATGTGTTATTAGTATTATGTGTGTCTACTATTTTTTTAATGTAAGTGTGCATATGTGTGTATTTGTTAGAATATATATTGTATGTATAATTGCATGTACGTGTGTATTAACATTCGAATGTATATGTGCTTGCTAAGATTACTATAATGTTGGTTGTTAATTAATTAAAAAATGTATAATAAAAATAAAAATAAAATGTATAAATATAAATGTATAAATATGTGTAAACATATTAAGTGTAATTCAAGCCCATGTAGTTATAAAAAGTCCAAGTCCATACATATTAAAAAATCCAAAAATATAAATACATATTCCTGGCCCATATCCAATATAAAACAAAAACACTAAAATCTAATTATTTATCATCTTTTTTGCAGCCACCTCGATCTGGCCGTTGGATCAGATTTGATCCAACGGTTCAGATAGCACCGGAGTCGATCGTCCAAGTTTACCGATCTCCCCACGCGTCAACACATTGTTCTCCACGTGCGTGTGAAGCCCACGCGACGGTCGCGTTATCATCCACGTGCTGCTGCCGATTTGTCCCCCGGCCACATGGCTTCGTCGCCGGCAATCTAAGATGTTTTCACCGCTCCCAACCATCAGCATGGGCAAAAACAATAAAAAAATTTCAGCGTTAGCAGAACCTAATTTTAGGTATAATCAGCTACAGTTATTTCATTAATGTTTGCTTGAAAGTATGAACAAAGATTGGGGATAAAAGATGTAATCAGAGATGTAATCGGTAGTTTTCAGATTCAAGAAATAAAAAATACATTCTGACTCTCCCCTTTATTTTTCCTTGTCTTTTTTTAATGTAATCACATCAAACAACAAAAGAACGATCCATCATGCATATACAATTCTTCGTTATCGTCTTAATCTTGTGAGTTCGAATATATATATATATATATAAAGAGTAAGAACAAAAAAAGGGGAGTTTACCTCTCGGCGGTGACGCTTCCCGGTGAACGGAGGCTTTATCGGCGAATCCCAACGGTGAGGAGTAAGGCCGCAACGAGGAGAGTCACATACTTCGAGATTACGCCGATCCAACGGTCGTCGACGGAGATCGAGTGAGGAGAATCCGAATGATTATTGACCGAGTTTGAAGAAAAGAACGGTGTTATGAAAGATCGGCACCAATTGAAGGGAAGTGGGGCGTGAGAGGCGTCGATCGGCGGTGGCAACGCGCTAAACGGGGGATGGGTGATTGCTCATCGGCGACAAGCTTTGGGGCCTTCTCTCGCCCTCTATTGCGGCTGAAGGAAAAAATAAAAAGGGAGGGGAAATAAACTTAGGGTTATAACCCTGTGGTTTATTCTCAACCGGTGGAACCGGTTTCTTGACCGGTCACCATAGTGACCCGCTCCGGGAACCGACCCGCTCCAATCCCAGCCCAGCGATTTGGAGCCCAATCTATTTGGGCTTGGTAAATTTTTTATCCCATTTATTTAATTTCAGTCCATTTTTATAGGTATAATATGTTTTATTATTTTATTTTTGTAGTATTTGTCATTAAATCTTGTATGATACATGTATTTTATATATGTTACATAATATTTAGGTGGTACATAAAGACTTAATCTATAATTTATAATACATTGTACTTATATTTTTATTCAAATAGGTACCCCTCTAATATTAATATTTTATAAAAGCAGTAGTGTAAATATTTTAATGATTGTATATATATGAAATATTTGTAATACATGATGTATGTCTTGTTAACATAATATAAGATGTATATATGCAATATTTTTTAAAATGTGCTATACATAGTTTTTAATATATACCTTATAATTTGAATTTCTACCGTGTATATAAGATTTTTAAATATATGATTTTCCTACGAACATAGATAATATATTTTTCATTACGGTGTATGTTGTCTTTGAAATAAAATATTAGCATTATTATAAAAAAAGCTTTTCTCCAAATGCTAGTTTTATGTAAATAAAAGATCATAATATGTGTATTTTTTAAGGATTCATAATATATTTAGTTTCTTTTAGGGGCAATAATATTTATAATTTTTAATGATTGTAACATAATCTCAAATTATATTTTGATAACGAATGTATGGAAATGTTTATGAGCCATAATCTTTTAGATTTGATTTTAGTAGTTTGGGCTTTTAGCTTTGGGCCTAATTTTAATAGTTTCAAGCTTTTGGGCTTAGGATGGGAATAACCGAATTAATTCGAACAAGTCATGTGCCCGTATTATAGGGACATGATCCTAAAATTTATCAGATTAGTCTTAGTTTTTAGAATATTAATTAGATTAGTGTTTGGATTAATTTAGTGAATTTAAATTTATCATTGACTTATTGAGGTAAATGTTAAATTCTTTAAATTAATTGAACAATTCTCAATTACTTAAAAAATAATATCAAATTTGAAGTCTAATCTAGCATTAAATTATAATTTAGTCGCCATAAATTAGGTTTCTTAATCTTTTAGGGCTAAATATATATAATTGAAATATATGTTAAATTGAGCCTTCTTTTTTGGTATTTACATTTATGCCCTTGCTTGTCCTACATTACCCACATTCATGTAATCTTATATCTTAATAATGTCGTTAATCAACTTAAATAATAAAAGGGAGGTATTTATTAATTCTAACATTTGTGCTATAACAGTCCGAGCTTAAAGGATGTTGACAAAATATTCGAATTAATTTTTGCCGTCCCTGGGTAAATTGACTAAAAATTAACAAAGTAATTACATCATATTTAAATGTTTGCATCATGCATAAAGGTGACGTACCAAGGTCGAAGCACGAATTAACACGGCAGTCAGGCTTATTCGATGTCGATTTAATTTATGGTCCGATGTATCGTCAACCTTATTAATTAAATGTCTAATTAATTTGAGTCCATCAATTCGATAAGGCCCGTGTAGTCAAGGTTAATTTTCATCTAAGAACTTCGAATTAAACTCAATCTAAATTTCAATAAATTTCATTCTTTTAGGAGCAACAAATTTTCTGGTACCGATCTCCGGGCATGATGGGGGTGCTAATCCTTCCCCACACGTAACCAACTCCCGGACCCAAGTGGCCGGTGGCGACTCCCGATTTTAATCGTCTTGAAAAATTTAAAGTCTTCAAAAGAAATCCCTATTTTTCAAAGGATTTTCATTAACAATTCAGGGGATAATTAGTAGCCGACTTATTTTCTAAACAAACGCCCTTAACACGCTAAAAAATTCTTTTTTTCCAAGAAGGGAGAGAAAAAAAGTCGCTACAGAATCCACTATTTAGATACCCGAGTTTGACTTATATATTTACGATTAAAGGTTTGGAACGAATATAAATAATTTTTAAACTTTTTAGCATTGAAAATTACAAAAGAAGAAGAATAAGAAAAGTTTAAGGCTAAAATGTAATTATAACAAAATAAATGAAAGATAGTAGTTTTTTCATCTTATATAAGATACATGTTTTCGTGGACAATGACTTTGAGTACATATTATTTATCTTAGCCATTTTTCATCAACAACTTTTTTTGCCAAGTAAAATTTATTTTTATTTTAAAAGTAAATCAACCACTGTGAACAGTAAATTGATCCGAATTACAATAAAAGTCCTAATAATAGGACATCTTACAATAACAATGGCATAACAACAGAACATGATACCTAAACACAAACCCACACTTATCCCCATCGTTTTCAATATTAGACAAAGAAAGAAAGAAATATTATGTTTACAATTCTGCAAATCCAACTGTTTTCTTACCATCGTGTGCTTTACGGAAGAAATGCTTGATGTAATCTAAATAAAAACTTGTTTGTAAATTAGTTTCTCACTGCTTGCGATCAATTCCAGTAACGGTCCTATCATATCAGCTGGTCTTGGGTTCACAAATATGGGGACCGAAATTCTGTTATTATTTCCATTAGCGACCACACGGTGTTCAACACTCCTATACCTTCCGTTGCTCATGATCTGTAGGGCATCTCCAACATTGATAACAAGAGAACCTTTAATTGGAGGAACGCGAATCCAGTTTTCTCCCTCGTTTTCCCTCACGAAAAGTCCACCAATCTCATCTTGAAGGAGAATTGTGAGAGTCGAGACATCAGAGTGACGACCAACTCCAACTGTGAGTTCAAGATTTGGACATTTGGGATAATAGTTAAGATTAGTCCTCATTGAACCCATCAACAACGATTCTTTTGTCTCGTCAATCTCATTAACATTTAATCCCTTCATTAGAACTTGTAACAGTTGTTTGATAACAACTTCAGACTTCTTCGTGTAATCTAACACTTGCTCCCTACAAAAGTGCGAAAGAAGGTCTATTAATATATTTTCGACAAAAAAGGTGCATGTTATAAAGTTTGATGATTCAAGAAAACTTAACAAGTAACTTTCATTTACCTGCAAGCTGAAGGCCATAACGCAGAAGCCTCTTCTTCAGAGACGTAAAACTAGCTGAGATAATCTTTCCACTCGAGAGCCTTTTCTGCGTGAGGAGTGAAACTTGTGCCAAACCTGACATTGTTTGAAGACGAATGCTCCTTGGAATACTTATTTTTAACTTCAGCAGGCAGCCTAAAGAAGCTATAAGCAGCATCCTTAACATTCTCCAACACTTGAACGGGTACATCATGGTTAACAATTTGGAAGAAACCCCATTTGGAAGCAGCATCACAGATGGATTTGGCCACTTGAGGATCTTCCCAGTTTGACATATCAATGATGGGAATGGATTCTTGGGGTACGACGTTGGTCATGCACGTCCTTTCCTCCAAAGGTTGGATATATTGCTTGGGGAGAGCATTGAGACCAAGTTCGGACAAACCCTTCACACCATTCCCTTGGTTAATAACAAACTCAAGGAGAGCTGAAGAGTCATTGAAAGGATCAGCAAGTGCTGGGGCCATTGGTTTAAGACTTTGAGTCGAAAGGAGGTGGAGTGGTGTTTGAGGAAGAAGAGAAGTTAGTGGTGCTTGTTGGTTTCAATGGAGTGGCTATTTATAATAAGGTTTTTGCTATACACATGATTGTGTATACGAACTATTAGATTCATATTATTAATTATTATTATTATTTAAATAGAATTCATTAGAATGTAATTAATTGCATTCCTTAAATATTTAATATCATTGATTTATAGTGTTTAATAGAATTAAATTCCAACCTCTTAAACTATAAACCCTAGCCCTAACTCTAAACCCTAACCCTAAACCCTAGTCATAAAATATAAATCCTAACATCTAAACCCTAAACCCTGAACTATAGACACTAATCCCTAAAACCATAAAAATACACCACTAAACCCCTAAACCCTAAAATTATAAATCATAAACCCTAAACACTTTTACATGATTATTAATTACATTAAATACCTTGAATTAGTAATAAAAATTTAATAGATTCTATTAAAAATAAAATAACAATTAATAATAAAAATTTAATAATTCTTATACACAACACTTAAGACTGTGTATAGCAAAACCTTTTATAATTATACAGAAACTAATGACTTTGGTTCCAATGGAGTGGCAGTCTTAATTTGAACGCCTTCGGAAGGCTGGCTCACCTACCCAACTATGCTGCATGCTGCGCGCATTTACCACCAACCTTTTTTTTGCGCAAAGCCGAATAGAAATGTAAAATATTTGCATTCACCTTTTCAAGTCTAAGATTATATACTCAAATATCGGTGTAACATTAATTTAATTTTTATTTTTATTTATAAAATATGGTAGAAACTTTATTGAACTAACTTGAGCTCAGAAGTTAACAATTAGTATGTAAATGTGACAAAACCGCATCCGGTTTAATTAAAAATTTTGTAATTTGGCTATAAATATTAAAATTTTGAAATTTTAAATTTGGAAAATCATTTATGTCATATTTTTGTAACTCTATATATTAAATTTTGATTAAATTAAAAATGCTTAACTATTTATACTTTTTTATAATAAAAAGTAAAAATATTTGTTTTAGATCAAATCTGGACCCATCAACAAACCTAATTAAAATAGTATGCTTTAACAATATATCATAGGCTTGATTGTAAAAAATTCAATCACCGCTTATGTTAAAAGTAGGGTCAAAATTGTTAATCATCTTTGGAGTATGCGATTAAAGCTTTTAATTGATATCTTCATCTTCCTTTAGGTTGTGGATTCAAGACCTATTAGCAGTAAAATTTTCTTTCCCCTCTCCTAAATAAAAATTATTCAAAAAAAATATGGTCAAAATTAATAGATTATTTTTTGGTCTTTTAACTGAAATTGTTATTATATCAAGTCGTTTTTTCAATTTTAATAGTAGAATGACATGTTGATAATGAGATTTTAGTTTAATTATTAAATTGTTATTATTATTTTAAATAATATATTTTTTTACCTAATCTATAATTTTTATGAATACGTCGCTTGCCTTTTATTGAAATAATTCAGCCACAATATATATATATACCTAATCAATAATTAATGTCTTGTAATATATATTATCAAACTATATTTGGGTGGTTGTTCGTCAAACTTGTCAGTAAGTGTGACACCAAAAATCAAAATAATTTTTACCATCAATCCAATTTAATATATATTTTTTCTCTAACTTTAGAAACTAATAAACTTGTAACTATTACTATATTATATTTATCCGTGGCTAATGTTTATTTTGAGAGTTTAAGCTGTACATTTTAGACATGACGTTTGGGTATGTGACATGGGTTTACGTGGTTTCTATCTGTACGAACATAGGATTAATAATCATGTACAATATTCATTTTAAAATTAATTAACCAAAGCCAGCAACGTGTTTAATATGCAGCATATTATCTACCTTTGTTTATTAATATATTCAAAGTAACCAGAACTTTATATCTGATCACATTTGAATTAAGAATCCAATATTTCTAGCAATAGGCCGCCGTTTCCTGCTTACGTTCTTTCTAAGAAATTCCAGAATTAAGGTTTGATAGTTAAAAGAAATGTTAATAAAAAATTAAAAAATAACTAAATCTTTACATTTTCTATGAATCAAATTAGTATTTCTAACGTATACGTCAAATCTGACTTAATATCTGATGCACCACTAATGAATTTTTTTTATTTCTACAAATAAATTTTAAATGATGTCACGTGTCATTTTAGGGCACTAAATACTTCACACTAAAAATTAAATCCTAAAATTTAAACCATAAATCTTAAAAAATTAATTTTAAACCCTAAAATTTTATCCTTAAATCATAAAATCTTAATCCTAAACACTAAAAATATATTGCTCGTGAAAATTTTCGTTTTTCACAGACCGACAGTGCATCAAATCATTTTCCATAATTAAGTAGAAAAACATTTATTCTATTTCCAAATCCAATCCGTTACAAAAATGACGGAAACAGTCGTCGTCACACTGCAGCCCTACCCATGCTAATGTGTTTGGTGGTCATGTAATTAGGTTCTTTCTAAGAAATTCCAGTATTAAGGTTTGATAGTTAAAAGAAATGTTAATAAAAATAAAAAAATAACTAAATCTTTACCTTTTCTATGAATCAAATTAGTATTTCTAACGTATACTTAAATCTGACTTAATATTTGATGCACCACTAATGAATTTTTTTTTATTTCTACAAATAGGTTTTAAATGATATCACGTGTCATTTTAGGGCACTAAACACTTCACACTAAAAATTAAATCCTAAAATTTAAACCATAAATCTTAAAAAGTTAATCTTAAACCCTAAAATTCTATCCTTAAATCATAAAATCTTAATCCTAAACACTAAAAATATTGCTCGTGAAAATTTTCGTTTTTCACTTACCGACAGTACATCAAATCATTTTCCATAATTAAGTAGAAAAACATTTATTCTATTTCCAAATCCAATCCGTTACAAAAATGACGGAAACAGTCGTCGTCACACTGCAGCCCTACCCATGCTAATGTGTTTGGTGGTCATGTAATTAGGTTCTTTTTCTTAATTATTTGTTAATAAAATGTGTATTAATTCTCAAATGAAATGACGTCAGTGCTGCAAAATTTGGACCAAAACTCAGGGAAAAGGCAAGAAAGTAGACGGCATCATAATTTGGCAACTTATATATCTTTGAATATGTTATATGGCCAAAAAAATACGTATCTTTGGAACTATTTCAACTAAAATTAATTAATATTTCTTTCTTCCCAGAAAATAAATTAACATAATTGGTACTACAAATCATCAATCTTGGCTGTAGAAAGCCTGCTCGATTACAATGTAATTATGTAGAAGTGCGAAATTCTATACTTAATATAATTACGTAAAAAAATTAAAATTTTAAAAAGTGAGTTAGATAATCAATATAAAATAAAATTAATTTTTTTAAATACAATACTCATAATACCGCTCGATCTATTTCTGGTCACGTACTGAGATGTAATTATAGCACATGCAAATCCACGTAACTAATTTGATTTCCCATGTCCTTTTAGCCCTTTAAATTCCCACTAATTATTCCATCCAGATCACGCCCTTCCCCTAATAAGCTACCAAACTCAACATTCCCTATCTAAAATATATTTCATCTTCCAACCGCATTAAATTTTCACCGTTAATATTTAGAATTTAAATTTATATAAATGTATAATTTTATAATTTATACGATCAAACACGATACGAAAGAAATAAGATGTAATTATTACTCTGATTATGGTTTTGTATAATTTTAGTCCTTTAAATCTTCCAACACTAATATCTGACTTTAAATTTTCCAACACTAATATCTGACTTTAAATTTTCCAACACTAATATCTGATTATGGTTTTATCGGCGATCTTAGAAAGATGGATTCCAACGCGGTTGATGGTTGGATGCCGATGTAATAAGACATGGGTAGCGAGCAATCTGCATGATAGCTTGGATCGCTCACCACTCTTTTTTCACTCCGTAAAGCGTCTCATTTGGAAAGAGACAAGAAGATCTAGAAAGTTTTCTGAATTTTGGTTTGCTAATATCGATGAAAGTGTATGCTTTTCTTTGCACCATTATAAGAGATTTTTGGTGGACTTGTCTTTTTTTATGTATTGTATTGTATTATCTTTTATGATGATTAATAAAATTCAGATGCCACCATTTAAAAAAAATATATATAATTATTACTAAAAAGTGTAATTACATTGTATTTTTTATATGCAGTGGTAAATTATCTTTTGTTTAACAATATGATAAATTACCTTTAATTTAAAGGTTTAAAAAGATTATAAATAATTTAAGTATTATATAAAATAATAATTTCAAAAACTTTATAGCATTGTGAATTACAAAAGAGTAATAAGAAAAGTTCCAGGCTGAAAATGGAATTATAACAAAATAAATGAAAGATAATTATTTCGATCTTATATAAGATACATGATTTTGTAGATAATGGCTTTGAGTACATGTTATTTATCTTAGCCATTTTTCATCATCTTCATTATATTAGACAAAGAAAGAAAGAAATATTATGTTTATAATTCTGCAAATCCAACTGTTTTCTTACCGTCGTGTGCTTTTCGAAAAAAATGCTTGACGTAATCAGAATAAAGAACTTGCTTGTAAATTGGTTTCTCACCGCTTGCAATCAATTCAGGTAACGGTCCTATCATATCAGCAGGTCTTGGATTCACAAAAATGGGAACCGAAATTCTGTTATTACTTCCATTAGCGACCACACGGTGTTCAACACTCTTATACCTTCCGTTGCTCATAATCTGTAGGGCATCTCCAACATTGATTACAAGGGAACCTTTAATTGGAGGAACATGAATCCAATTATCTCCCTCGTTTTCCCTCACGAAGAGTCCACCAACCTCATCTTGAAGGAGAATTGAAAGAGTTGAGACATCAGAGTGACGACCTACTCCAACTGTGAGTTCAGGATTTGGACATTTGGGATAGTAGTTAAGGTTAGTCCTCATTGAACCCATCAACAACGATTCTTTTGTCTCGTCAATCTCATTAACATTTAATCCCTTCATTAGAACTTGTAACAGTTGTTTGATAACAACTTCAGACTTCTTCATGTAATCTAACACTTGCTCCCTGCAAAAGTGCTAAAGAAGATCGATTAATATATTTTTCAACAAATAAGGTGCATGTTATGAAGTTTAAAGATTTAAGAAAATTTGAGAAATAACTTTTTTTTACCTGCAGATTGAAGGCCATAATGCAGAAGCCTCTTCTTCAGAGACGTAAAACAAGCTGAGATAATCTTTCCACTCGAGTGCCTTTTCTGCTTGAGGAGTAAAACTTGTCCCAAACCTGACATTGTTTGAAGGTGAATGCTCCTTAGAATACTTATTTTTAACCTCAGCAGGCAGCCTAAAGAAGCTATAAGTGGCATCCTTAACGTTCTCCAACACCTCAATCGGTACATCATGGTTAATGATTTGGAAGAAACCCCATTTGGAAGCAGCATCGCAGATCGATTTCGCCACTTGAAGATCTTCCCGGTTCGACATATCGATGATGGGAATGAATTCTTGGGGCACGACGTTGGTCATGCAGGTCCTCTCTTCTAAAGGTTGGATATATTGCTTAGGGAGAGCAGTGAGACCAAGTTCAGACAAACCCTTCACACCATTCCCTTGGTTAATAACAAACTCAAGAAGAGCCAGGAGTCATGGAAAGGATCGGCAAGTGTTGGGGCCATTGGATTGTTTAAATTATGAGCTGAAAGAGCGAGGTGGCGTTTGCGTTAGGATATATAAGAGAAGGCGACGGTGCAGATTGGTTTCAGTGGGGTGGCTATTATATAGGAAATTTTTGAAGAGAGGCTGACCAACCCAAGTTACACACACGCTGCACGCAGCTACCACCAACCTTGTTTGGCGCAAAAAGGATAATACGAGTATTTTATATTTTCTACCTTCTTAAATTGTTTTTGTTTAGGTCCAAACTGGCGGGCTGGATTAGGTGAAATTCACCCATATATTTGATAGTACGAAATGATTTAATTTTTTAATTTTTTTTTTATATTTATATATAATTCAACTATAATACTTTATGTTGTATTTATGTAAATTGTATATATTAATTTTCAGTTAAATTAAAATTATTTAACCATTTGTTTGATATAAAAAAGATGTTAATCACCAAATATATTAAGAGAAAAAGGAAAAAGATCCAATAAATAAACAATTCAATACACAACAAGGTATTGAATTTCACTTATGTTAAGCACCTTGTTGTGCCAAATTTGTATTTTACATTGCATGAGGGTGTGTGTTTGTAACCCCACAAGTTTATATTTTATAATAAATAAATAATACACTTAAAAAAGAAAAGAAAAAGTGAGATTATTAAAACTTAAAAGGTTGAGAAATCAGATTGAATTTCACTTTATAAATGTAGTTTATACATACACTTTATTTTCAATTGAATTTCGCTGTTTACGTTTTTTCTTTCTTTTTTAGGGTTTTGCCCTTACTAATTCGAATTGACTCGCGTCGCAAACCTAATTTTAGTGGGTAAATTTCCCAACGAAAATTTTCTGTATACATAAAATCTCGAACTCGAGACTTACTTAAGTGACACTAAATTCTTATTTTTTTTTAGTTATGAAGAAAGGACGAATGATTTGAGATTGAATCTCATATTTAATATTGATCCAACTTCATTTTAAAGATATTTTTTAATCATCACACTATAAATTCGATTGAGCTAAAGAGTAATTTTATAAAACAGATACTTGCATTAGTAATAATGTAATCTATTAGTAAAATCATATACTTTTAGTTTCAAAAAAACAAAATGGACTTTACCACAAAATATTTTATCACGTCGTATAATATAAAAAATGAAATATTCTCGCAAAATATTCAAACTTGCTTGCTTGGTTATTCAAATTTCAGACATACAATTCCCTTTTTGACCGTCAACCACTATAAAAATCAAAATAAACATCATCAAATATCATGGTATCCGTAGTTTTTCTAACTACGAAAATTAATCAAATTATTTATTATTATTATTATTATTGACGGTGACCAATGTCTATAATCTCCCAATCATATTCTGACAAGTGTAAGTGGTAAATACAGTCGTACTACACCCGCATGTAACATGAGGTTACGTGGTTTCCATTTGTACGAGCACGGAACGGAAGAAAGAACCAAGTAAATTAATTAGCATTATCGACGGCCATGAACGATGCCGTCCGACAAAAACGTGTTTGAAATGAACATGTATTATTAAGGAAATGAATGGTTTTTTTAATAATATTTTTAAAGTAACAAGAATTTTAAATCTGTTTATATTTGAATTAAGTGCCTAAATTCTAGCAATAGGTCACCATTTCCTCACTATAGCCTAACGGCCTAACCCATGCCAACTTGTTTGGTGAAAATGTGATTAGGTTGTTTTCCTTAATTATTTACTAATAAAATGTGTATTTCTGAAATTTGGACCCAACTCAGGCAAAGAAAGTAGGCATGAAATCATCACGAGGGGAACGACTCAATTACTGAATGTTGATCACATCATGATTTGAAAATTTATCTCAACTAAAATTAATTAATATTCAGGGGCGGATTTTGATAATGGGGTTTTTGAAAATTTATTTGAAATTTTTAAAAATTTTGAAGGTTTAAATTAAATTTTTAAAAGGTTTAATTTTTAAATTTTTAAAAGAAAATTGTGTTTAGTTAAAACTTTTAAAATTTTTTGAGACTTAATAAAAATTAAAAAAAAATAGAAGAGGACTTAATGGTTTACCAAGTCATTATAAATCATATAAATATTTTTAAAAAAGTTATAATAAAAATTAAATTAATTTTACACTGATATACATGAGTATCTAATCTTTGTTTGGATTTCATGGTTTACCAAGTCTGGAACCTTGTCCAAGGTGACAATGACAAAAGCACCAAACCATTGAGGACAAAGGAAGAACAGATATAACGTTGTATCGACTATCGAGAGTGCAGTTCTTTCCCCCCTCGGCCTGCCATCTTAGACTTGAAAAGGTGAATGCATTTATTTTACATTTCTATTAGGCTTTGACCAAAACAAGGTTGGTGGTAAATGCACGCAGCATGCGGCATAGTTGGATAGGTGAGCCAGCCTTCCAAAGCCATTCAAAGTAAGACTGCCACTCCATTGGAACCAAAGTCATTAGTTTCCATATAATTATAAATAGCCACTCCATTGAAACCAACAAGCACCACTCGATCTCTTCTTCCTCAAACACCACTCCACCTCCTTTCAACTCAAAGTCTCAAACCAATGGCCCCAGCACTTGCCTATCCTTTTAATGACTCTTCAGCTCTCCTTGAGTTTGTTATTAACCAAGGGAATGGTGTGAAGGGTTTGTCCGAACTTGGTCTCAAAGCTCTCCCCAAGCAATATATCCAACCTTTGGAGGAAAGGACGTGCATGACCAACGTCGTACCCCAAGAATCCATTCCCATCATTGATATGTCAAACTGGGAAGATCCTCAAGTGGCCAAATCCATCTGCGATGCTGCTTCCAAATGGGGTTTCTTCCAAATTGTTAACCATGATGTACCCGTTCAAGTGTTGGAGAATGTTAAGGATGCTACTTATAGCTTCTTTAGGCTGCCTGCTGAGGTTAAAAATAAGTATTCCAAGGAGCATTCGTCTTCAAACAATGTCAGGTTTGGCACAAGTTTCACTCCTCAAGCAGAAAAGGCTCTCGAGTGGAAAGATTATCTCAGCTTGTTTTACGTCTCTGAAAAAGAGGCTTCCGCGTTATGGCCTTCAGCTTGCAGGTAAATGAAAGTTACTTGTTAAGTTTTCTTGAATCATCAAACTTTATAACATGCACCTTTTTTGTCGAAAATATATTAATCGACCTTCTTTCGCACTTTTGCAGGGAGCAAGTGTTAGATTACATGAAGAAGTCTGAAGTTGTTATCAAACAACTGTTACAAGTTCTAATGAAGGGATTAAATGTTTATGAGATTGACGAGACAAAAGAATCGTTGTTGATGGGTTCAATGAGGACTAACCTTAACTACTATCCCAAATGTCCAAATCCTGAACTTACAGTTGGAGTAGGTCGTCACTCTGATGTCTCGACTCTCACAATTCTCCTTCAAGATGAGATCGGAGGACTTTTTGTGAGGGAAAACGAGGGAGATAATTGGATTCACGTTCCTCCAATTAAAGGTTCCCTTGTTATCAATGTTGGAGATGCCCTACAGATCATGAGCAACGGAAGGTATAGGAGTGTTGAACACCGTGTGGTCGCTAATGGAAATAATAATAGAATTTCGGTCCCCATATTTGTGAACCCAAGACCATCTGATATGATAGGACCGTTTCCTGAATTGATCGCAAGCGGTGAGAAACCAATTTACAAACAAGTTCTTTATTCAGATTATGTCAAACATTTCTTTCGTAAAGCACACGATGGTAAAAAGACTGTTGGATTTGCAGAACTGTAAACACAATATTTCTTTCTTTGTCTAATATTAAAAAGGATGGTGATAAGTGTAGGTTTGTATTTAGGTGTCATGTTCTGCTGTTGTGCCATTGTTATTCTAAAATGTCCTATTGTTAGGACTTTATTGTAATTCGGATCAATTTACTGTTTACGGTGATTGATTTATTTCTCTAATAAAAATAATTTTTACTAAACAAAAAGAAAGTTGATGAAAAATAGCTAAAATAAATAACATGTACTCAAAGCCATTATATACAAAAACATATATCTTATATAAAATCGAAATAATATCTTTCTTGCAAATAAATATTATCTATACTCCATTGTTTAATAATAGTGTTTAGACTTAATATCTGATTAAATCTATAAACTGAGTTAAAACTCCCATAAAAACATTATATATACTCCATTGTTTAGATTTTTAAAAATAAATATTTTATGAGATGACTAGCCTTTCTTACAAATAATTTTTTGAACAAATTATACTTAAGAGAAAGGAAAGGAGAATTTACTTTAAATAGATTTTTAACCCATAACTTAGGAGAGACCGAAAAAAGAGAGGATGTCAACTGAAAACTTTAACCGCTTGCTCTAAAGATTGTTGACAATCTTTCTTATAAATATTGAATTCTTTTACAAAATATATCTCTCATTATAAAATAATTTGACTCGCACCTTAAAATTACAACACTTAAAAAATTGGGATCAAAGACACACTATAAAATTTTTATTACACTTTTTAATCGTTGGACTAATAAAAATTAATAATTGAAACTAAAACCTTACAATCGAAAACTATCCAGTTCTCTTATTTTCTCCATAAAGATCTTATCATTCTCTACGATTAATTTCACACATTATTTTTCATTCACTTAATTATTTAAAAATAAATTTGCAGTATATCAAATAATCATGCCTCATATATCAATATAATCGTGACTAAAGGATGTCGGATTTGAATGAATATTTTTTCTGTCTAGTCGATTTTTGTTAAATAGTTGGTTGTTAAAATAGTTCAATTTGGTTTTTATTTTGATCTTAATAGGTGATAAAAGTTTTTTTGGTCAAATTAATTATCTAAAATTTTATTTTTTGTCGAAATAAATGTCCAATTTTTTTTGAATTTGATTTTTTTTTTACGTGTCAATTAATGATTGTATGTTTTTTTTAAAGTTAGACATAAATTTTGACAAAAAAAAAAATTCCATACACTTATTTTATCTAAAAAATAACTTAGGCATCTAAACGAAAAAATACAATATTTTAGAAATTTATTTTATAGTTAAGCTTATTTTAAAATCATGACGCAATTCCTACATGATTAGGATGGGCACAAGTTAGCTTGGGTCATGATTTTAGCCCACCCAGCTCTGACCCAAAATTTTAGACTTCCTCTTATCTCGATTTAACTTGCAATGATGTTTTACTCGAATTAAATTTTACCCGAAATTTGGATAAAAAATTGCCTTCGACTCCAACATATTTTTTTTTTTTTTTATTCAGGAATTTTATTGTAATCATCTTATCTTTATTTGATAAAATATGAAAATAATTGAAAAGATATATACAAAAGAACATTACAAAAAATATCCTCATGTATATATATATATATACAATTATACTATTATCTCATTTCGCCCTAAACCCAAACCTAATTTATTCTTTCGGAAAATCTAACTCACATTAAAAAACCCCAATAAAATCGAGTTAAAATCCGTCCAATTTAGGTAATTTGACGATTCAACAGATGTTGAACATTCGACGGAATATAAAGAAAGAGACGTATATAGTTAAAATTCTGAAGACAAGGTTGAAAATATTCGATTGAATCCACAGTGATTTTTTCGAATTAAACTGTGGAATTACAGTAATTATTCTAATGGAATTTTAGTGTACAATTCTTTCAAGGAAATTATATGTTTTAAAATATATATTCACCAGATCAACAACAAGCTTTCGTAGCTCAGTTGGTTAGAGCACGCGGTTAGTAAGCGGGAGGTTCTGATTTTGACACTCAACGAGAGCAAAATTTTTCTTTTTTATATTTTGGTATTGCTTTTCCAGAAAATAATAATTTGGTACCAACCATTTTAGGAATCCCAACCACATAAATAAAAGAAAAGAAAAGAAAAGGCATTGAAAACACTCCCAGTCTTCCTCTCTGCCAATCAACGGAATCGATTCATGTTCATCATTTGATTTTGTTTTTCCTAAAAATCTATTATTGTTTTTACCTGAACATGCCCTCTGCCTCATCTCCATCTTCATGTCAATCCCAGGAAATGTTCCTTGCCCACAAAGCTTCCCCTCTTTTCCTCCACAAATTCTATCCCCGAACTGCTACTAAGCTGAGATGTTTTCCCAGGAAATTCACTGTTTCTGCTTCCCTTAACACCATAGCTGCTGCCGCCTCCGGCTCCACCGTCCATGGGGCCGTCACTTCTGCGATTACTCAACTGGCTGTTACTGCCGTTGCTATTGCCTCCGGGGCTTGTCTTTCCACTAAGGTTGACTTCTTGTGGCCCAAAGTGGAGGAGCAACAAGGTACCTTTTTGTTTTAATTCTTTTTTGCTTTGGAATTTCCTGCAGTTTTGGAATTAGAACTTTACTTAATTTTGTGCTTTTATAAATTAGAAATAATTTTGTGCCTTAGTTTACAATGAATCACTTGCTTTGCTACGTGTATTTACATATTTTGAGCCCAGAGGATTCTGCTTTTGATGCCTTTACAAAATTATGAAATAATAGTTGAGCATAATGAAAAAGGATAAATTTCTTTTATTCGGGACCTTGTGCTCCTTATTATACCAATTATTGGTTCTTTATGTTAGCTTACCAGCAAGACCATTACAATTTATGCTCTTTATACTTTACATTTACAATCACGATCTCCTCCTTTCTTTTTTCTCATCAGATGTCAAACCATTTCACTGCCTATTTACTGAGTCATTTTCTCTATATTTTCTGATTTCAATTTGCATGTTAACACTTCCAATGAATATGGTGCAGGTTCTTTTAAAGCAGAAGGAATAGATGTGACTGGCTACCCTATATTTAGTGAGGCAAAGGTTTGCCATGTCTCGTTGCCTCATGACTATGACTTGCATATAGTCCTCTTCTTCCACTAAAACACTGAATTGTGAAGGCAGGTGCAAAAGGCTATTGCATTTGCGAAAAGAGCTCACCAAGGGCAGTTCAGGAAAACCGGAGATCCATACTTATCACATTGCATTCACACAGGAAGAATCTTAGCTATGTTGGTTCCATCAACTGGCTTACGGGTATGGAACCACTATTAAGTTTATTGTATTGTGTGTGTGTCTGTATTATTTTGTTCTTCTGATAATCTTCCGTCAGGTTGTCATTCTCTCTTCTCTTTCTCTCTCTTTGTGGGTTTTTTTCTATGCGTTCTATTCGCACACACAAATTGCATGTATGGTGCATTTATTTCATTCCTCAGCATATCATCTTAGTGTTTTCCTTCAGTAACCCATCTCTATATGTGTAGACCAATGCAATAAGACCATTACTCTCTTTTAGAGAAGTTAGAGAACCATTATGGTATCTGTGCAGGTAAGGATTATTCCATATTGTAGGGTAGTAAAACATCTTACTGTAAAAGCAATAGCTATTGTGATGTTTTAAACAGTAACTATAGCCATTTTGATGTTAACGGTTAAAATTGGTCCTTACATACAATAATTATATGGTTCGGTAGTTGATTAAACTCGAGTGATGTTGGTAGGGAAACTTGGTTTATGCAGTATTATGCTTGGTAGATTGCAGTCTTTCTTATTATTAGTAAACTGCAGGCTGTTGACACAGTTGTGGCTGGGATACTACATGATGTGGTTGATGATACATGTGAAAGTTTGTTCAGCATAGAAGCAGAATTTGGTGATGATGTAGCAAGGTTGGTAGCTGGTGTTTCTAGATTAAGTTATATAAATCAGGTAAGGCCTTGATTTTAGTTTGTGTTGTCTGTAGAATCATCATCCTTAATCTTTATTTTTCATTACAAAGTATTTGTATTTGTAAGCAGTGAGCTTGCCTTGTCTTGTTTCTTAGCCCTTTAATAAGGATGGTTTATTTTTGTACCTTTTCTTGTGTTTGTGATGCGCAAGGGTCTTGCAGAGCTGACTCCAGTCGTGAAATCCATAGTTGGTTGTTTGTGCAAGCTTTAAACTGTAAAAGAAAAACTAAAATAGTAAGAAAGGAATACAAAGAAAATACGTTATTTATTGGTGGTTGTATCATATTTTTATCTTATTCTTATATTGACATGTAAAGGTCCAGCAGCTCATAAGTTGTAACTCATTCTTAATTGAAAAATGAATTGCTGAAAAGTATTCATTTCTGGAATTGAGATGGTTTTCTCTTGAAATTCCTAGGTTGTGTTGATCACTCTTTGGGCATATTAAAAACTCCATAAAACAGAAGCATTAGTTAGGCATGTTTGTCTTCCAATAGATTTTCTTTTTTCAATTAGGAAATTCGTAGAAATTATCTAAACAGAGCTTATTTTTTTAAGGCAATTCTTATTTATTTTCTTTTCTTTATTACAAAAAAATAAAAAACAGAACTGTTTTTACTTCTGATGTCTGATATGGTACATTTGGGAAAGAAATGTCTCATCAATTTCTGGAAACGATAGGGAGTAGGGAAACAATAACTATGTTACTGTCAGTTTAGAAAGTTTGAATTCTAAATTCTTGTTCTTAATTCTTATTGTTTTTCTTACCTTAATTAATATTTTTCATCTTTGATGTTGTTCCCTGTGTTGCCACAAATGCCTGACGCCTTTGTGGTACGATATATTTAATTTATTTCATTTTAATGATCATGCTTTTGTTTTTTGGATCCTATTATTGTAAAATGTATGACCTTGCACTATATAGATACTCATCTGATTCATCTTATATGTTTTTGCAGCTTCTGCGAAGACATCGAAGGATAAATGTTAACCAGAGTTCCCTTGGTCATGAAGAGGTATGTGGTTAGAGAATCTTCACTATATAACAGATAAATGTAACGTTTTAGAAACATAGGTAAATATCAATTGATTATTTCGGTACAACTAAATTGTATATTTTGTTTTGGAATAACTAAATTGTATTTTCAATGTATAAGTTATTTTTGTTTGTGTTTGTTGTTGGGAGGTCAGTTGAAATGGTTTTGAATGTGTTCTCCGACATTTGTGAACTTAAAAACCATACAGTTTTACAATTAAAAGTAGTGGTAAAAATGTAATTATTGATACATAAGGTAGAAAACTGTAAAAATTCACATAAGGGCCTTAGGAGCAATTTTGTGGATTTCCTTCTCTAAGGAAGGGTCAAGTTCTATGGTTCAAAGCTCCAGTTGTTGTGGTTGTCTTCAAAAATCATTTCAATGCATATGGGTGGTAGGATGATATGTGCTTAAAGATCTAGCTGGGTAGAAAACTGTGGATTGTAACCGTGTAATTAGAGTTTATTTCTAAGTCAGTAACTAGTAGTTTAGATTTACAAGAAGTCTTCTTTAAATTAGAAATAAAGTCTTATTTATCTTCTTTAAATTAGAGATAAAGTCTTATTTAAATTAAAAATAAAAGTATAGTTTTAGCTATACTAAAACTCTGTAATTGCCTATTTAAAGGCTCACCTTATACACATTTGAATAAGAAGAATAAGAAAAAATACAGAGAAACACATTGTTCTCTGTTGAAAATACTATTTTTGTTCTATCGTTAAACTCTAGCTTTTCATATTTTATTGTTCATTGTTCACCGGCGTTCATCTTCCCCGGCCATCATGGCCCCTTTCTCACAAAAACTTCAATATATAGTTATAGAAAAATAAATAAATTAAGTTGTACGTTATAGTATTAGAATTTATTGTTTTCTGATTTTTGTATTCTTTTTTTTTCTTCGAAGGCTAATAATCTACGAGTCATGCTCTTGGGAATGGTTGACGATCCACGGGTGGTGCTTGTCAAACTGGCGGACCGTCTTCACAATATGAGAACGATGTGATGTCTCTTAAATTTACATATTAGATTTATCAAAAGTGAAAACAGATCTCCATATCCTTTTTACATTATTTAATTCATTGAAAAACAACCAAAATTGGCCTAGTTATCGTTAATCCTTAGGTTTAAATCCACCTTCCCATGTATCAAGAAAACTAATTCTTTGGACTGAAAAAATAATAATTTGTTTCTCAAATATTTTTTATTTAAATTTTTAAACCTTTACAAAAATCTTGTATTACAGACACACCATATTTCTCCACCCTTTGAACATTATATGAAGGTCCGAGATATTTATAACCAAACCTGTGGTGATATAATTCTTGAAAAATTTTCAGTGTTTTTAAGGTTAATCTTAGGGTATTATTGTATGAATCGCTCTCAAAGATGTAATCATTCCTTACAGTTATGCCCTGCCACTAGCTAAGGCTCAAGCTGTTGCCCATGAAACCTTACTTGTTTGGTGCTCCCTAGCTTCCAGATTGGGTCTGTGGGCATTGAAGGCGGAGCTGGAAGATCTATGCTTTGCAGTTCTTCAGGTAAAGGACTGTCTTTTCTGTCCTTCATGATTTTACATTGCAGATGTAGTCCTTAATCTTTTACTCCATTCATCATGTAGTTTGAGCATGATTAATTCTGTTTGAGTGGGACACATATTTCATTCAGGCATGTCTCATACACTTTGTAATGTTAAATTTAAGTGATATTGTGTTCAACTTTAGGGTTTATTTTGGCCTTTCAAGTCATAGCGTTATTGTAATCAATGTCATGAGTTAATATTCTTTAATGAAAGATACTAAACCTTCTTCCTTTGGTGGGATGGTTTTATTGCTTCTAAGTAAAAATGTGATGCCTTTTGGTTTATGCATTTCAATTTTTTTTTTATCAATTCTATGGTGCAGCCTCAAATATTTAGAAAGCTACGAGCTGATCTGGCTTTCATGTGGAGTCCCAGTAATAAGGGTACATATCCTAGACGAATATCTGCAAAAGGAAGTTGGTCCTCCTCGCAGGGAAACGATTCAGTGCATGAGGATGAAGCTTCTATGCATGATGAAGATATCACTAGCATAAAGGTAAGTGTGTGCTGTGTCTAGATGCTCACTAAACTCTCTGTGGTTGGTTAAAATCTTGCTTTGATATATTAGATTGTGCCAATTTTAATAATTTCCTATCCATAGACAATTTTTAATGCATGGTGTTCTTTTTGCCTTCCTGCCAGTAAATGATTTTTTTAATAAAAAATAGGTCGTTTTAGCCTTCATTTTATATACTAAACACAATTGCTTTCTTCTTTTTTTTTGAAAGGGAAATACAATTGCTTCTTCTTAGTGAACCTTTGACAATTGACAGGGTTAATCAAAATACTTAATATGCGCCGCCACTGGCCACCTTCAGTATGTGATCTTCAAAGATATCTCAACTTATATTCATATTGATTACTGAACATCATAGTTTGATTCGGTTATATAACAAAAGACATGTACTCGATAAATTGCTGATGTCATGAATTTTTGGCCAAACTAAGCTTGTCACTTTCTTCTGAGGGTTGCAATTTATACTTTCATTTTCTATCAGATTACAAAATAAAATTTGAGAAACATTGGCTGTCATGTGTTTACCATCATGAAACTAATAGGAAAATGTGTTGCAGAAACCCCAAGTTAAGGCCCTAACTGAGAATCCAAACTTCTAATGTTCCATACTCGTTATACATGGCAATGGTATAGTTTAAGGAATTTTCCTTTTCAGAGAGTACCAAGCTGTCTTTATTTCCAATGAACTATATGCATTAATTGGCTCTAAATGTGACTTCAGCTTCCCTCTCTCTTTATTTTAAATGTATAGAAATAATAATTCTGGCATCATGCGTGCACATGTCTGGAAGCATGAATGCTAAAGAAAGGGGGTTGGAAGGTGTTGTGTCAGTAAGTAGGAAGATGAGCAAATGCTGTAATATAAAATAGGAACCTTATTTATGAGTAATAAGTTTCAGTTGTTTTATGCATACAGGATCTATTGGAGGCAGTGGTTCCTTTTGACGTCTTATCGGATCGGAGAAAACGGATTGACTTTCTTAATAATCTTGGAAAAAGTTCGGAGGTGAAACCAAGACCGAAGGTTGTGCAAGATGCTGGAACTGCTCTGGCATCTCTTGTTGTTTGTGAGGAGGCACTTGAGAGGGAGTTGCTCATATCAATTTCGTATGTTTTGCTTGTCGTATAATGTGTTCCTACTGCTTTTTTCTAATAAAACCATTTTGGTTTATTTATTAGTTCCAGTTCTTGTGTTTCTAGGAGTAACTATTGTTAGTTTAGTTGTTTTCTTCTACGTGCTTTCTCAAGCTCCTCTTTTCCGCTGCAGTTATGTCCCAGGGATGGAGGTTACTTTATCCAGCCGACTAAAAAGTTTGTATAGTATCTACAGCAAGGTATGAGTAGCAATTCAGGTGTTTTTATCAAATTTTGGATTCTTTGATTCTTAAATGTAAAGTGATATAATTGGGTTTGTGGGTGTTGTTAGAACCGAATACAGTCAAATCCCTTTTCGGGCCTTAGTTTAAAAGTTTTCTTGGGACATAGTTAACAATATTGTTGAAGGTGTAAACTGTGATAATTTTGTAGCTGCGGCTCATAGCTGTAAGTTATAGCAGTGTAATGGTTTGATGAGACATCTAAGAATCAATCAAGATTCAAGAACTCCATTCCTTCTATGCTTTGAAACCTTATCAACATTTAGTATCTATATAGGAGACTGACTTTATGCAGTAAAAAATGTAACATACGTTGGGTCCTTGAAGCATTTTACTTGGCCTTTCAGAATAATATTATCAATCAAGCTAGAGCTAAAATGTGATTAAAAAATCTTTTATTAAAAATAAGCAAGCAATTTTTGGTTCAGAAATCCCTTTGTAATCTCTTATGATGCTTAGTTTGTATCTTCATCTTGTTGTAGATGAAAAGGAAAGATGTTGGCATCAATAAAATATATGATGCACGTGCACTGAGGGTAGTTGTTGGAGACAAGAAAGGAACCCTACATGGTCCAGCAGTTCAATGTTGCTACAGTCTTCTCAACATTGTACACAGGTATTCCAGTGTGTTTCTTTTGTTTTATTTTTTAGATTTTTTCAATGATTAGTTTGTTTAAAATTACTTTTAGTTTGTTTCATGGATTTAAGGAAAGATACACATGGTAGAAAAAGGAACATATACATATTTTTGCAGTTTTATGTTTGCAAACAATTTCTTTGGCCAATGGAAGCTATATTAATAAGAACATAGAAGTTCTCAGTTTTAACGATAGTCATAAACCATACTTTTTAATGATGATATCTTTTTCTTAAAGAAATTATTATGAGTCACGCTATTCTTTTTCTGCAGGCTGTGGACTCCAATTAATGGTGAATTTGATGATTACATAGTTAATCCAAAACCCAGTGGCTATCAGGTAATATTTTGCAAATTTTCATAGAAGATATATTGAAGACGCAAATATATCAACATAGTCATTCACAGATAAGGCCAAGCATGTATTTAACAAGCTTCACTCCTGACAATTAATGTATTTATTAAGTTTCTGCCTTTTGATACATCACTCTAGGCAGTAGCTGTGAAATTGTTTGTGAGAACTAATACATTCTTATTGACTAAATCTCTTAAAACTAGTTGAAGATCATTTCAAAGGTAACATCAATTTTTCACCAAGAAACAGTGTAAAATGTTTACTTAGATTCATAACTTGATTAAGCTGTACACCCTCCTTATTTTATTAGTTTAAATAGGGCCTTGCACACAGTTTATTTTGCTCAAACAATTTTTTCACCAATCATTCAATTTGAAAGCTCTTCACTGTGTATCTTGCAAGAAACAGTTTCTACTCAAGCATAATTAATGACTTAATCAACATACAAGCAATATCGGATGTGTAACAACGACAAAATTTTAATTGTTTTTAATCACTACAGAGTGCAATTACAAGAACAATTCTCCACATGCTTGGAGCATAAAGCAAAATATATTTTCTGCCTATATTTTGGGGCTCATTTCTGATGAATTTTCCTTTGCCAATTGCAGTCTTTGCACACTGCAGTACAAGGTCCTGATGCATCACCTTTGGAAGTTCAGATTCGAACACAGGTTACGAACTTCTTCCTGGTTTATTTGATGTCTCACTTGAGTGAGATTGAGATTAATTCGCCTAACAGTATCGCTAAATTTTCTCAGAGAATGCATGAATATGCTGAACATGGACTTGCTGCCCACTGGCTTTATAAAGAAACTGGAGATGATTTACCTTCCATAAGCAGCTTAGATGAATCTGAAATTGAAGAATCATCCTATCTCCCCGAAGATCCGGATGATCAAAATTCCATGGACTACGATTCATTTCAGAAGTATAGCTCCCTGAAAGTGGGACATCCTGTCCTTAGAGTGGAAGGAAGTAACCTACTTGCTGCAGTTATAATCAAGTATGTTGTAAACCTAATGTTTAATTGTTATTACCTTCTAATCTTAACATTTAATTAACTGGTGCATAAAATTGCATCCACAGAATAGATAAGGAGGGGAGAGAGTTGCTTGTTGCTGTGAGCTTTGGATTGACTGCTTCTGAAGCTGTAGCTGACCGAAGGTCTTCTTTCCAAATAAAGCGATGGGAAGCTTATGCAAGGTTATTCAAAAAGGTGCTTTTCTTCATTTATAATCTTGAATTTCAGTCCAGTACATTGCAGTGGATAATGCTATAATCACTCAGAAGGTACTGTCAATCATCGGTCATATGTCGCTGGATGGGCCTCATGTACCACTGTGTGGGTTCCGTGGGAAATAAATAAGAATTCTTACATCTATTGATTCAAAGTTGGGTTAAATCTAATTTTTCCAATTGCTGCCTTTGTTAAAAGAAAAGCTGGCCATTGAAAACCCAAAACTGATATCTTAGAGGAGAATCTCATAAAGTTGTATTCTGCTAGGACTTTTTGGTTCTTTATGGAGTGTAAAAGCTAGTGTTATGTGCAATATGATGTGGTATTGAATGATTGATGAATGAAGCCAAGATTTATACTAATATCACAGTAACTTTAGGACTCTAAAATCTATATCTTCAAAATGCCTTGAGCTTTCATAGGCTTACAGTAGTTCTGTAATCAAAAGCAGGATGACTTGTTAACTTTAAAACTACTAATTTGGTTTGCTGCTATCAACTTGGCTTACCAGGTTTCAGATGAGTGGTGGTGTGAACCAGGACATGGGGATTGGTGTACCTGCCTTGAGAAATATACACTTTGCCGGGACGGCATATACCATAAGGTACATTTACAAGCCCTTATTGAGGAAATTAAATGTCTTCAATTTTCTCTCTATTTTTATGATGCTTAGGGTGTTTTTGGAATTCGGATGAGGTATTTGATATTTTCTTACTTTGGAATAAGGAAAATGGGGCAATTTAGAATCCAGAAATTTAAAATGGGAATCATCTGAGACATTGACTGTCATCTATTGCTCCAGAACTGAACAAGTTTTTAATTGCTTGCCATTTTGGAATGTTTGTAAAGAATAATAATGCATCCCTTACTTTGCGAGTATCTCAGATTTTTCAACAGTAAACATATTTAATAAGCTTTTCAGAACTTCCGCACATTAGTGAGCTTTTGCTTCTTCCTGCATCTCCTTTCTTGGCTGTTCAACTTTAACTGATCATTACATCGGTTTACTGTGAGAAGAATTGTTTACCTCATTAAATTATTTCCATGCAGCAAGACCAATTCGAACGTCTTTTGCCAACCTTTATCCAAGTGATCAATTTGACAGAGCAAGAAGAATCTGAATATTGGACTGTTATGTCTGCTGTTTTTGAAGGCAAACCAGTTGAATCAATTGAATCAAGGCCCAACCTTGATTATGTTGCTTCCAATTCAATTGAAGCTAGCATCAACCGCAAGGTTTGGTAACAATAACATTTCTAGACAAGTTTCAGTTGTCGAAGTACGATTTTTCCAAACTATGCAGAAAGCTGTCCATGAATTTTCTCTCACTATCATTATATATTTAAACAATTAAATAACTTTTTCTGTGATCATAATTTATTTGTTTGTTTATCTTTTTTTTTGTCAACCTTCTCTGTTACAGCATTGGTAATATAGACTTGGTGTTTGAGATTTACACTATCTGTTAATATGAACATGTATTCAATTATTTAACTAAAGACTTCAGTTAGTCCAATCATGCATACATGTTAATTGCTTTACCACTTCAGTGATTCTAAAATTCTCTTGTCATGCATTTCTTCCCCTTTCATACAGTGTATCCGTGTTTGTCTGAATTTACATCTCTGCACATCTCTGTTTTCACAACACTGCACTTATTCAGACTATTTTTCTCTAAATGCAATCATGGGCCGACGGGGTAACATTTTTCCCCTGAAAATGAAATATGATGCTGAGTTATCTTTCAAATTATACAGGTACGATTGCTAAGGACAATGCTTCAATGGGAAGAGCAATTACGTTCGGATGCAAGTTTTGGAAGACAAGATGACAGTGCCAAATCTAGAAACAGTCCTGATTCCGTTATCCTTGGGGAGGTTGTTATTATACGTTGGCCTCATGGTGACATAATGAGATTGAGAACCAGCAGCACTGATGCAGATGCTGCAAGAAGAGCAGGTCTTGAGGGGAAGCTAGTTCTAGTTAATGGTCAACTGGTATTGCCTGGCACAGAGCTCAAAGATGGTGATGTTGTAGAAGTAAGATCATGAATTGACCAAACCAATTTGTATATATCATAGGTAAATCTGTTCCGCTGCAATTTGATTTACCAAATCTGAAAGTCGATACGAGTGATTGGGTATGCTGCAGTGCATGATGGCCTGCAATTGATTTCCACATTCAGTGTAAATACAGAAAAATTGTAGAGCATGAATGAATATGACAATTTTCTCTTCTTCTATCCCCTTTTCGAATTTAGTTTTGAATCTTGAAAGCCTATAACATTTTACAGTGTCAATGTATGGGAAATATGTCATATTATGCTTAAAATTTTCTTCTTGTGAATGTAATCTACCACAACTGAATCTAAACTTTTTTGGACATCTTTTGTGACTTGTTCTTTTCCTTGTAATGAAGAAATGATGTCTCAACCTTGGGGAAGCTATGGTAATAATAGAAAAACTAAATGATTTATTGGGAAATAATGCTTCATTTCATCTTTATTTTTGTTGTTTGATGAAATTCATGGATTTTATAGCAAGTGGGGAGGCTCTAATATTAGGACTATTTGCATGGAAAGGTTTCAACCGGATTATTTAACCATTCAACCAACGTTTTGCAATCCCTCTCAATGATCAGCCTAAATGCACAAACTAAAGAAACATCTTTATTCGTATAACATTATACAATCGGAATAAAAAAAATTATTCAACCAATAAATGAGTACGCACGGACGGAATCAAGATTAAATCATCTTTCCTTCTTGCAGTCACACCAAATACCTCAATCATGTCTAAATCTTGATGGTTCATTCCACTAGGAAGCTCCCAATCAAAATGGTAAAGTAGTTTTGCTAGAGGTAACTCAATGTTAGGTAAGTGCAAATGATATGCCTGGACACATCCTTCTACCTGCACCAAATGGGATATACTCCAAATCTGTTCCTTTGAAATCGTAGCAACTGTTGAGGAACCTCTCAGGGTAAAACCTGTCCGGTTCAGTCCAATACTTGGGGTCTCTTGCAATGGCCCATGCATTGATTATGACTCTGGTCTTGGTGGGTATTTGGTAGCCATTGATTTCACAGTTTTCTCGACTTTCTCTTGGAATTAATAGAGGAAAAGAAGGGTGTAACCTCAGGGTTTCTTTGATGACTGATGTTAAGTATTCTAATTCCTTGAGACCAGCTTCATCCATGTCTGTTTTCCCATGAAAAACTTGTCTTACCTCGTTTTGTGCCTTTTTTAACACCCTTGGATTTCTCAACATTTCTGTCATTGCCCAGTCTACTGTTGTCGATGATGTCTCACTTCCCCCACTGAAGATATCCTGAGAGATTATGGGCCAACATTAGTTGAATTATGTGATTTTGTTGAGAATTTGTATGCGTAAAAAAAGTAATACACATGTAAAAACGAAATGTAGTTTAATTTTGTCAATGAAAGAAACGAACAATTTTCTTACAAAAGTAAAGATTGCAAAAAGTACCACTATATGATAGGTCATGTATCTCATAATCTAGTATATATTTTAAAATTTAGTGTGTCTAAAATAGTCTTTTAACACTTTTACTATATTCATCTCTGTAACATACTCCGATTATTTTGTTAAAACAATTATATTTGTATCTCTTTAAAATAATTTTATTGTATTTTTAAAGGTTAAGATCTATCCTATAATAATGTAAAGTCAAATACTTAATCACCAAAAAATTTTATTGCGTAAAATTTCTTACCTAATATAAAAAAATCTAATTATCTAGTATTCTTTAACGTATAACTTAATTATCAATTAAATTTGAATTATGTAACCCTTATTTCCCAAAAAATATTTATATTTTACTAACCTTTTATTATTATTATTATAGTAATAATAATTATATTATTATTATAATTAAAACCGACTAAATTTCTGATTTTTAAATTAATATAATATATTTTAGGTTAAATTTCACCTCCTGTAACATTTTAAATTAGGACTTGAATTTTTATTAATAAATTAATATTTTAGATTGGAAAATTTTAAATTAAATTTAATCAAATTCAATTTTAACCACATTAAATTTAAAAATTAACTGAACAAAAAGTAAAATTCATCTAACCCAAATGAACTTTGATTTTTGTCAGTGAGGAAAAAGATCAAATGCTGAGTCTTCAAAAGAACAGAAACCAAATCTTCATTGCTTTCTCCTTCACCTATTCCACCTCTCTCCAGTCTGGTTCTGTGTTCATTAACAATGTCTTGAAGAATCCCATCACTCCTCTGAAACAGACCCTCCAGTTTCCGACCGTACCCACTGACCAGTCGAAACACCTAGACGACGGGAACATATCTGCTAAACTAAACCCAGAAGCCAACTTTATTATTTCTTCCACAATCAACGAGTATGATTCTTGGTCCTTGCATATGTTCCCGAATGCTGCTCTCGATGTGATCCCATATGTCATGGAGAAAATCTTCTTGGTAAGATTGACCGGCAAACCTTGGTTTGAACATATAGATTCGACCAGACATGAGACTTCTTCTTGTCGGATTGATTCAAACGACTGCACTCTTTTTTCTGTTAAAAGCTCCACGGTGCAAATCTTTCGTACTTGTCTCCAGTAATTGCCGTATGGTGCCAAGACAATGTCGCTGGAATCGTATGTAACCATGTTTGCAGCAACCAGATATGGTCTGCCGGAAAAGATAAGGCCGTGTGTTATCAGCACCTCTTTGGCGATCTCCGGTGAAGAAACGACCAGGGTCGAGATTTCACCGAGCTGTAGGTGCATTAAGGGTCCGTGTTTGTTGGCTCAATCTCTGAGAATTCGGTGCGGTAGTGAGCCTGCTAGCTGGTGGAGGTTGCCTAGAAAGGGTAATTTCCATGGCCCTGGTGGCTGTTTCATGTTTGAATCAATGGAGTTCTTGTTTTTACTGTTTTGATTACTCCCCACAGGAAGAGAAAAGAAGAAAGCAAGATTAAAATGGAGGGAAATGGAAAAGTGTCCATTGTTATTGAATAATGAAAAGGTTTGATGCTGTGAATCAGTTCCCATTTTAATGGTATTTAAATAGCAAGATGAGGATGAATGGTTGATGATATTGGAAAATTTTCAGTCTTACTGAACTTATGAAGAAGAAGAAGAAAATGATTAAAAAAGATGGCGTAAACAAATATAAAACTACACATATAGACTGAAATTTTGACTCACAATATATATATATATATATATATAATTGTAGAACATGTTAAAATTTAACAAAAGAACCCAATAAAGTGATTTTTAGTAAGAAAGAATATAATATTTATTTTAAGAGATTCGTGTTTAAATCGTTTTGTCTATTAGATGCGCATGCATTGTAAAATGATTAAAAATATATAAAAAATACTTTTTTATAATTATTTTAAGACCATTAAAAAAATAAGTGATCAGATAAATTAAAAGAAGTTGAAGTACCATTTTTTATTTATGTATATTTACGTTGAAATCGAGTTACTTTAAATTATTTATTTATTTAGTTACTTAAAAATAAATATTAAAAATATATTATATATATATGGGTAAAATTTTGATACACTTGTGTAATTATACAAGCCTGAGTATTTACGCTATAAAAAACTCAACTTCTAAATTCCTAACATCAACCCTAAAAATCTAAACCTTTTTAAACTTATTTGAATATATTCAATTTTAAACCCTTAAACCTTAAAATAAAATACTTTTTTTCCTAATTATTTAAATTGGAGTTAACATCAAGCTCGTATAAATAAAATTAATGAGATATATTAAAGATCATTATCATTATCGTATAGTAATACTTTTAATGCCGAAACTAATAATAAATTCTTCTAATTTTAATGACAAAATTCAAATGAGACAAAAGTGACAAAGTTTAATATGAAATTATAGTTGTAAATTTAACCTTAACCTCAAAATTATACTAAGATTATTTGGTCGAAACACCTTAATTTATTGTATTTTTAAAATATTTGTGTGTTGTTTTAGTCTTAAGATTATTTCTTGTTTTTAAGAGGTTTTGAAAATGACACGAAAAACACAATTGTATAACATCTATCATTTTTTGGATTACTCTATTTAGAAATTGTTTTAATTTGTATGGGCTGAATTTTTAACATTCGATATTTTCTTCGAAAAAAAATCGTATAATATATTTATTTTATGATTTATATTCAAATTTGTAACTTTTCCTCCCAACAATATTAACTTTAAGATTAACTTTAAAATTTATTTTTTAAAAAAAATGTGTGTGCATTATCTTTATCTTAATCTTGTTGAGAACTCCAAACGTTACTATTGAATCATAAAAAATTGGTTTGTTTCGTGACATAATTCTTGACATCATTGGCTAGTCAAGAGGGCTTACTATAAGTTTTAACTCATTTCTTTTTGACCGTAGCCTACCACAATTGAATTACTCGTCTCTCTCTCTCTCTTTTTCACACTTTAACATTTTAGATTTTTCACACTTTTTCCTCGATTTTTTTTAGATAGTCTTAATTTTAGATTAGCAAACATGTTTAAAATATTAAAATTATAAATTTTAAATAAATTAAAAATTTTAATTAGTTATCAATCAAATCTCAATTATATATATTTGAGCTCAAATTTCAATTAAATATTTCGATACTAGATGTAAATTAAAAATAAAAAGTTTATTTAAACTCATTAGTTATGTGAGTGAAGCTTTAGATTAATTAATGTCCCATCCAATAATTTTAATTTCCTATTTATTAGTATTTTAACCATGAACCAAGATTTGAAAAATGAGATACAAGTTTACTTTAAAATTTTCTTTAACGTTAATCCAAAAAAGAATGGAAACAATTTGAGTAGAAAAGCACGCGTCATGACGTTAAGTTAGGGGAAAAATCCTCTTTTTTTCGATACTCTTTCTATGTTTCGGCACACAAAAAAACACTAAATTTTTACACCCTAAATTTTAAATCCTAAGCTCCAAATCCTACACCCTCTCAATTCTCGATACCTTAACCCTATGCCCTAAATTTTAAACTTTAAATTTTAAATTCTAAACTTTAAATCCTACACCCTCTCAATTCTTAATACCCTGACCCTATGTCCTAAACCCTAAACTTAATTTTTAGTATAAGAGCATACAAAACACCAAAAAAGTAAAAGATTTCTATTCTAAGTAGTGGGCATGAACAGCGACAAGAACAAGGGGCAGAAGCAATTGTAAGCTACATTGAAACAAAAATTCGTTGTACTATTTTAGCGTCCCTTTTAATGCCCCATCACTAAAATTATTAAATTTTAAGACATAACCCTAAATTTTAAACCTTAAATCGTAAAAAATACACTCACCTATAATTTCCTAAACTCTAACCCTAAATTTTAATCTTAAACTCTAAACCTATTTTTTAGGGTGAAGACATAAATAGAGACATGGAGGGTGCAAACGACTTGGATTCGCTACATTGTATACTTGTAAAAAGAATTTAAAGGTCCAAATCTAAGAGAAGATTATTGACAGAGACAACCGCAAAATATAGAATACAAAATCAACAACTTTACAATGGCATTTCAAAATATAGAATAGGTTGGCCTAGGAAGCCAGATATACAAATCTATGCAAATTCTGAAAAACCAAATTGTATACTGTAATTTCAAATTACCTGTTTGCTACCTGACAACACACTCTTCTTCCTTGATTCCTCAGAAACAGATGTTCAAAGCCTAAAAACACTACAACCAATCAATATACTCATCATATAAAAGCTTAGTTCCTATGCTCATTACCTGGTCGATCTAATAATTATTGGAAACAAAACAAACACCTCACCTTGACGATGCCGACAATTTGCTGTTAGTGGGAATGCCTTTCGTCAAAAAAGAGGAAATTAGCAATGCTTATTTTGCTGACCGTATTTAATGTTTTGTTGTATCAATGTACAATGTGATCTACGACGAATCTCTTACTGCATCAATTGTAAAGAGAATCACTTTACTAGGTGCTTTAGATGGTGGTCTGTTGATCTTTTCAAGTAACCTACTGAATACTAGTTTGACGGGTATGCAGGCCAATGTTGTGGGACCAGATGTCTCTGGTTTGATTAATCCATCCATTTGACAGTTACTGCTATCATGTGTAGACTTGGAACTAAGATTATGATCTATACCAATTGATGACGGTGTTCTTGTTTTCTGGCTAGAAAATAAGCTTTCTTTCTTTGGTAACAGAGAGCCCGGAACATGAGAGATGCTCGTTTTAACCAGGCCTGCATTAGAATGGGAACTTCCTGCGTTGTACTTCTTAAAAGGTGGTTTCCGTCCATGATCCAAGGAATGATATTCAGCAGCTTCATGACTACCCAATGCAAATGGTCGGTGAGGACGTGGGACCCTAAAATTTGTCCTCTTGGCAGTCCTCCATGCTGGCGGAAGAGAAGTGTGTCCATGGTTCATTATTCCATTACTGAAATAACCATTGAATTGTCGTCTAGAGCTTCAATTTGAATGGGATGCCCTATTATTGCCTTCCCATCCAACTTGCTCATCAATGAAACCATAGGCACAGGTTCTTTCTGATAGCTTGCTTGGACTTTCAAATCCGCATCAATCAACATAGATCTTCTTTTCCCACCAAAATTATGATAGGCAGAAAATTTTGGATCAAAATGCCACACTTTATTCTCCCGCTCTCTTTGCACAGCAGCATGGTTTTCCCATGGCATGCCTTCCCAATCATGGATGTTCCGGTTGAAACTATTTCTACTTCTGGATGAATCCCTTGGCAATGTATAAAGATCCTGTACTACCAAAACCAAACATTTGGGCTCCAAATTCGTTTGCATTAAAACCAGCCACGTCAACATCATCGTTAAAGTCATGATTTCTACGACGACTCTGACCTAATAGCCTTTTCCTGAAAGTTACCCTTTCTTCAGGATATAATCCATGAGCAGATCCATCATAACCTCTTATCTCTGCTGCATCTATGGATCTTTTTGCCATATTCCGTACGTTCCTTTTCCCTTTAAGCTGCCATTTGGACACAGCTCCATTCACGGAAAGAGGATCAAGAGGATAAAAGTGAGACATCTCACCAGAAAGAGATGACTCATCAGACTCTCCTTGGCCTATGCTTCCACCTCCTACTGTGTCAAGTCTTTGAAAGGCACCCAACCGAGGATCCATACTTACAGTAGCGCCTGAATAGAGAATGAAAAAAATAATAAGGGGATAATAAATGGATACCATCAACAGTTAGACATTGGGTGTAAGATAATATTCCAAGACTAATAGCATGAAACTAGAATTAAGAATAAGAAAAATTGACCTGAGTGTGAAGTGATATCCTCATCCATATCTGGTTCAGTCTCAGAAGAATCAGAATCTGACTCAGATTCAGAGGAAGATGATTCGGAAGAGCCCGATTCAACATCTTCCACTAACTCACTAGTATCATCTTCATTCAAGAGCCTACGAGAAGGATAAGAATTGCATTCCAGATAATGGGAAGGCCACATATCAATCTGATTTTGAGGAATTTCTTTAAAATCCAAAGCATCAAATGACTCGGGAGGAAAGTACATGCATCTGCTCCTCTTTGCTCGGAGGATAGCTCCTAGTGGCCCTCCTCCTGAAATAGAAGCAGAAACGGAACCAAAAGTCAGGTTGTAGAAAAGGAGAGACTTCAAATTTTGCACTACTCAGCAATACTTGAACAAAGGGGTGCCTCCAGCCATATCTCTTGACCAAAAAATTCCTTAATAAACTCTCAAGTAATCTAAAGAAGATTTTACCTCTGATGTGAGTGGGTCTTCCCATGCTGGAAACCCTTGTTGAAAGAGATGGAGTATCATCAACGTCCAAAGCAGCAAAAGATGTAACCTTTTGTTTCACACATGCAGGCTTGAGGCCCAAGTCCTGCAATCCTCTCATCCGAGGTATGATTTCAGCATGATCATTTTCTGAACTTGGCTGATTTCCGGCTTTATCTTTTTGCAAGTGTACAGGGCTGCTCACTGTCTTTCCCTTGATGGAAGTTTCTTGACACCTGGATTGATTTGATTTTGTGTTACCAGGTTTTCCATTACTAATATCTGAACCACAAGAATCCATTTTAGCATAACCAGATGATTTACTTCTTGCATTACTAGGTCTGTCCAATTTTCCTTGTTTTCTCAATAATTCCTTCTCAAATTCAAGTGCATGAAGGACTGAGTCTTCCCGTCGAGCATATTTCTCTCTTTTCTTGGGTGGCATACCTTGCAAGGATTCTACCCTTTGAATGCAATCATCAAATTCCCCACATCGAAATGCCTTCACACGCTTGGACTTTTCTAAATTGTACCAATCACTGAGACAACAATAACAAGAAAAGTTATCTTACAAGCAGAAATTAAATGCAAACAGTCAACAGATTCTGTCATAAATATTCTAATCAAAGCATGGTAAAGAGGAAGAGCAAAAAAAGGTGCTTTAGGAGCGTAACTTAGAAAAAAAATGGATAATCATCCCATCCACCACAGTGAAGATTCTAGAATTCATCAGTGAGATTAGCAAGGCCACACATACTCCTAAATATTCAAAAAAAAATTAAAAATAAAGAAAAGGCCCCATGAATCCTCTCCAATTACAATGACCAGACCACGTAAAATTGTTGCAAGATGATGGTAACAATGCAATCTCTGAATGTTATATGCCTCCAAGTTATTTGCACATTTTCCACATCATTTTATGGAATGAGATAACCTAAGGGAAAATCCAGATCAATGAGACAACTTGAAAGGTAAGGATAATGGCCTGTATAAGAAAGGTAACAGTGTTTCCATACAACAGAAGATTTTTCTACAAAAAGTAAAGCAAATTGATTTATTGAACCTAGTGGAATCCATAGTACGACCATAAATTGTCTAAACTTGCAAAAATATAACCAAAGCATTGGTAAAGCAAATTAATAATAGTATTAACTGATTCTTAGTGAACTGACAACCACATTAGTATGACTAGAAGCCAAAGATGCTTTATATATGATACCCCTTTCTTACTTTAACTTCAGGTAAACTAAGGAAGAGCAAAGATATTTGGTTGGCCTAGAAATCAATAAAAGCACCCGCTAACTTATTATTGTGTACTAAGGCCTCAAATGACCACATAAATAATCTCTCCTAACTTGAACAATCAAATTTCACATGCTTCTTTAATGGAAATGTAGAATACATCAATGTAATATTTTCTCACTCTAACATGAATAGAAAAGAAGCACTACAGCTACATATATTTTTTAGGCTCCACTGTTCAGAATAAGGAAAAAGGGCCATAGCTAAAGCAATCAAAATTCAACAAGTATTATACAAGGGATAAATTTATCCCAGTAGTTCAATTCTCCTTAATACCTAGTGCCGTGGCCTATAAGCATCTAAACTAAACTTCTAAATTTTTCGCATTAAAACCGCTCGTAAGATTTCTTTAGGCAATGCGAAAAAATCATGGCACCAAAACTTGCAAATTAAGAAAATAAAACTAAAATAAGACTTACACGCTGGCATCATCTCTGCCAAGAAGTTTGACCGGAGTTCCAGTCCTTGGAAACGCTAGGTGTGATGCCGGCAACTCTTCCGGTCCCAGTATCTTCCCCGGCCACCACGATCCGTTCCTCCTGCGTACCCACACGATCGACCCGACTCCTCCTAGATCTAATCCTGTCCCACTCTCCATTTATTGCTCTCTAAAATCTCTTTCCCTCTCTACTCTCTCTCTCTCTTATTTCTCCATTTTCCGTACAAATAACGCATTTCCCATCTTTATCTGTACACCAAAAAAAATGAAACAGGATGAAAGGGAAAGCAATATAACTTAAATTGAAGAGGTAGCGTAAGGGGGTTTCAGCCGCCGGCGAAGAACCGTACAAATAACGCATTTCCCATCTTTATCTGTACACCAAAAAAATGAAACAGGATGAAAGGGAAAGCAATATAACTTAAATTGAAGAGGTAGCGTAAGGGGGTTTCAGCCGCCGGCGAAGAAGAGGGAGAAATGGAGGATCCGAAAGTGGGAGGAACCGAGGGATCCAAACACAGGGATTCGGGTGAGGGTTAGGGTTTCCATTCAGAAATTAGATTCGGGAATTTTGTGCATTTTAATTTTTTTATTTTTTGTTGAATTTGGGAGGAACCCAGCTCTCCTCTCTTCAGTTTCTAGAAGTTTCTTTTCAGAATCTATTTATTCTGAAAGCGTGTGAAACGTGTCCAAAATATGTAACTGTATTAATAAAAATTAGTCGAAATGATAGGGTTATTGTATCGGTAAAATTAGTAGTTAAATAGAATGAGAATGATTATAATTTTTCGCTAAACGATTAATTGAAAAATTAATAAAAAAATTTAATTTTTTTATATTAATATTAAATTATTAATTATTATTAATATATGTATAATTATTATACTTAAACTATATTTTATAATAATATTATATTATTAGTAATAGTCAAACGTATATTGTACGTCTATTCGAACGTGTATCTATTCTAGTATTGAAATATTGTGGGATATGTGTTGTATCTTTTTGTTTTTGTTGAGTTTTCCAATGTGGTTGCAGGCAGTTTATGTCTTGGGGTATTGGTTTGATCTTGCAGCTCTTTTTACGGTTTATGCTAACGTGTCTTTGTTTGTTTACATTTGTTATTGAATAATTCTTTGGAGCTCGTGTTCATGTTATTATGATCATAAAATGAAATAAATTTGCAGTATTTTTTCCTCTTTCGATGTTCTTGTCTCGATTTCGGTTGACTCAAACAGCGGAAGAAATTTTAACAAAATTTTTTTCTTTAAAAAAACTATAATAATATTAAATTATAATGATATGACACTATTGATTATATAAATAATTGTGCAATTAATATAAATTATTAATTATTATTAATATTTGTGTAATTAATATATTTTTTATAACTTTTAATTATTTTAAAATTTGAAGACTTTTTAAATATAAATATTGAAGATTTTATTTGGTTAATTTTTCTAAAACTATTAAATTTAGTAGTAATAAATATATAAAATAATTTATAGTTAACTGAGTAACCGTACCGAATAAACCGATCAAACGGTCAATCGGTTTAAACGAGACGGTATCGATTCATCAAAAAAGTATACTGAGACTTCCGATAATCGTACCGATAAACTTTGTCATTGCAGTTAACCGTTTATAAACACCCCTAAATAGCAACTGGTACAATTATTTTTCTTAGAAATTTATCTCTTTATCTTAATTTTTTTGAGAAAAATTTTCCTTCAAACGGACAATAGAAGATCTAGAAAAAACGAACTTAACAGATGAGCAATAGAAACACAAAATAAAAAATATAGGCCAAAAGATTAAAGAATATCATAATTTTAATTTAGAATCTGAAAGGACAGTTGTCCAAAAATAACATAAACAAATAGTAACACTGAACGTTCGAATTAATCGTGAGTCTACTAAAAGAGAAGATATTTACGGTCGAAAACTCTGATAAGTATTTTAAGAGATCGAATTAACCAAGATTGATAAAAGGAAAAACCCAAAAGCGGATGAATCAAAACTCTATTATAATGATAGAATCACCGAAATAACAATAGTGTAACGATAAAGATATTCGAAAGAATAAAATTATAAACTTTGTCATCAAATATTTGTTAGAGGAGAGAACGATAGTTCAAACTATGCAACGAAATTCAAAAACACGTAAAAGAGAAAATCAAGCAATAAACGAAAATATCAAAAAAGAAAAAAACTAAGGAAAGATAGTAAGAAACAAAGACTCCTCCTAATTTTTTACGATTTTATATCAGAAAAATCAATATTTTAGATGTTACGTTAAAATTTTAGAGTGCGAAATTAGATTAATGATAAAAAATACAAAAAAAATATTTAAACTATATAAGAATTTGAAATTTTTAAAGTTACGACCGCACCTCTCAAGATCCATTCATATTCACATCATTACTCGAATCATCATCAACCCTAGATAATATATAGTCATGCTAGACTCTTTATAAACTTGTCAATATCTAATCATTAAATTAAAAACTTCGAAACATCTCAAGAATAAATATAATCCTGAAAATTCCTATATATTTTGGAATTATTTACATTTATGTAGTTTTTATGACATATTCTTGCATAAAAGATAAAAATAATAATAATCAAGATTAAGTATCTACAAACCCCAAATCTCCAATCAATAGTCTAAACACAGCAATTTCAGCTTGTATGGATAAACACAATTACGTTGCAGCATAATTTACAAGCTATAAACATACACTAAAATGAAACACAGCACTGCCCTCAAGCTGATTGATTCCTATGTCCCTCGTGAGGATGAGCAAACACATGATCTTTCGATCCTAGCTTCTCTTTAACAGCATTTGCCGCCTCGACTACACAGTCCTCTGCTGTCGTAGCTTCCGGTGGCAACCTCGCCAACATCTTCGCACCCTCCCATTCTTTTCTCAAGTTTGCTATAGCGTCACCTCTATCGTTTCTCTACACATATGGCTGCCCGGTTTTCACACCGAATCCCGGGTGATCGCATATGACCTTAACACACATCCCACTCCAGATGTCTTCCATTGTTTCCCACCTAAACTTACCTTTCGCAGCCAACCTCAAACAAGGAAGTAAGGCAGGTCCAACCACATCCCGATCAAAAGCGATGTTGATTCCGCTAATAGGCATCAGATGAAATCAACCTGTAAGAACATCAATATGTTCTGTCTACTAAGATCACTGTTGTTTCCATGGACAACCTTTTCTCATTGTTGTTTCTATGAGCAATCCTTATCCACCCCAAATTAACTTCTTTGTATATTCATCATGGACTCGATCAACTCGACTAAAGACGAAAGTTTTAATTTAACAAGTTCTTTATGCTGATTTTGCAAAGTAAAGAAAATTAATATGTACTTAACAAACAAATTTAGTTAATCACATGATAATAAAAGTGAGGAAACAGTTCATTTATGATAACTTGACAGGTAAATTTTCTGCCAAATAAAACTAGTTTACTTTACAAGCAAAGATAATGACAGTTCTTTAATACGAATCAAAATCGAACATTCAAACCTAAGGAATCATCTAAGAGGCTCCAACTTGGACAACTTTGGAAATCAATGCTTGCTTCTTTTCCTTTTACTCCTTCGGCAACTAGGCGCTGCCTCCATCGACGTTTTTGCTTTCCGTTTAGGCACCGGCTTTTCTGCAGTATTTGGACTCTTGCCCCAACTTTTTTCTGAATCACTTTGTGCGATCTTATGCATCAGACAGCTGACTAAGTTCTTTTGTCTCAAAACTCACTGAATCAGGTGTGTTGAAGTTGGATGCTATCTCCTCCATAGATTCATGCTCAGAAGTTTCTGATGGATCAACCAACCCCACAGAATCTACAACTTTTGACATATAAATTTCTTCATCTTCTAAAACGATCCAAACAAATTGAGACCAATGTTGTTCCCGGATACCGAACCGTATGTATAGCTGCTTAACTCCAATTCAACTTCCTTGGTTGATTCTTTGGCTCCACACTCTGATTCTTTCATTGGTTCTGAAGCATCCGACAGTAGAAGTTGAACTAAATCTTGGTAGAATGGAGTTTGAAGCCTTGATGGTGGAAAAGGAAAATCTCGAACAGCCACGGCCCTGTTGCGGGGTTTATAGCCCTTAGGCAGGAACACAGGCGTTACTTTATCGGGTGGCTCCGGTTCCAAATCCTTAATATGCCATGACTCCAAATCCTTGAGAAAATCAGAGCATGTACTTTTTTTCTTTTTAATTTTCAAAAGCTTCCTGGGATGAAGCATGGCTCTTTTGCAAGACCATTGTCGAATGACGGCGATTACCATGCTCAAATCAAAGTTTCGAGTAGAGACATCTTGGTTTCAAAACTGAACTTTTATTTAGTTTCGTGGGAGGTAAGACGGAATAAACAGGAAGAAAAGGACTAGGGTGGTGAGAGGCTTATATAGCGAAGGGGATGCGTGAAGAGCAAGCTTAGAGTAATCCAATTTTTTTATAGGAAATTACTGTTTATTAATTTTGTTCCCAGAATTTAAAATCTTATTTGATAACGGATATGATTTTAAGTTCTTTTGGAAAATTCAAAACTTTAAGGGTAAATAACGGATATATTCTAACTTTTCAATTACGTGTCAAGGGTCTTAATTTTACTTTATTATTTTTATTAACGGAGATAAAAATGATAAGATATTTTTTTGAAAGAGGATTTTATTAAAAGTACAATAAAATTAAGTTTAATTAAATAAAATAAATATAAAATCTAGAATTTTGATTCATATCTGATATATCACCCAAGTGATTTTTTGTAATTCTTCATAATCTTATTTCATCTAATCAACTGATTCCACTCTAAAATAATTTTAATCTTTAAATGTTATTTTATTTTAATTCTATTGTATATTTTATATTTTTATAATGTTATAGTAATTATTTATATATTTTACAAATCTAAACGTATTTATAGTACACATTCTAAAATTATTTGTTTTTAATCATTAATTTTCTTTTATAATTATTTTTAAACTCAAAAAATTAAAATACATATTGGTAATTTTTTTCTAAATTAATTGTGTATTAAAATAAAATAATCATAAATACTAATATTATGACATGATGCATTTCAAAATATAACATTTTACAAAATATTTTTTAAATTTTTTTATCCAAACACGTATAGAAAATATAAGTGTGTGTATATATCTCACCAATTCAAATTAATAACTACGAAACATTTAAAATTGATTAAAATATATATTGGAGCTTTTTGTACACTATTAATGTACTTTTTTTTCGAATTGCAAAGAGAACAAAACTAGAGTTTTATAACAAATGCATCATGTCATATTCTAAAAGAGGCAGCAGAGAGACCGGAGGGACATCAAAGATAGTTGTGTTGTAATTAGGAAGGTTGTCAAACTTCGCAAGCATGTCCGCAGGTTTATTCTCTTTGAGTGGAGTCCATTGAGTATCAGTCGCCCCTCCCAAGCAGCGTAGCTTAACAATGGCTCATACAAGAGAACTGGTGCCATTCAAACGTTTGATCGCCTCTTTATTATCCGACTGGATCATGAATTTTTTTAAAACCATTTTCCCATACAATTTGAAGACTAATGAGAATCGCCCATAGCTCCGCCTGCAGAGGCCGAGTGATTCCTAACGTTTTATTAAAATCAAGGATCCATGAGCCATCATCTGTCTGAAATATACCTCTCACCGATCCAATACCCGTAATTGACGAGATAACACTGTCTGTGTTTAAACAAATCCAACCCATTTTCGGTTGTGACCAATGAACCGTGCCACAGTTAAGAGATTGCATGGGAACTTCAACGGCGTGACTTTCAGAATAATGTCATGCCCGGGTAACACTTCGCTGATGGAGTTGATCAGTAGAGGATAGATTACCATTGAATACCCAATCTTTTTTTATTTTTCCAAATTTGCCAGAGAGTGGATGCAAATAACAATTGCCAAGGTGAGTCCCAAGTAGTGTGTAACCCTTGGTCGGCCAAGTTCGACTGCAACCAGTCCTGAGTGTTCGAATGGAAAAAAGAAGAATGAAAGCTCGAGGGGAGTAGTTGCTTCCATACCTCTTATGCATATCGACAGTCCCTAAGGGCGTGGGCGACAGGTTCAACAGCAAAACTGCAGCAAGGACATTATGAGTGATGACCTATGGACAGGCGGCATCATTCCTCATTATTCCGTTTTGTATAGGTTTGAATCTCGAGATTTGTCTTAAAATGTAAATATTTTTTTTATTTAATTAAAAAATCAAATAAATGTCTGAAAATTAGTCGTCATCTAATTAGATTTGGATATAATTAAAAGTAACTACACTTAAATATGTTTAAATAGCTATTGTCAAAAAGAATAAAATTAGGTCGAGCTTTTACTAAACAAATTTCACTTTATTAATAAAAAAAATCTAAATTAAAGGTGTCCATGGGCTAGGTTAGGTTGGAACCAGACTTATATATGTAATTAATACTTGGGTAAAGTATACTAATGGTCACTAAACTTTTAGGGCACGTTTATTTTGGTCATCAAATTTTTAAAATTTTTATTAGGATCACCCAACTTTTAGTCTATTTTTATTTTGGTCCCTCCCATTAACTTCTGTTAAAAATATTGATATGACAGTTATCTTCCTTTTCAACCTCTTTCTTCTCCTTTCCCTGTTTTTTCTTGCTCTATTAACACCCCCATGATTCTAATTAAACGTTTACAAGTTGGAATCTCAAGCATTGCTATGAAATATCAATTTAGATACTAATCATACAGAAAGGGAGATTGCTTACAAATAAAACAATTGAGAGAAAAGGACCAAAAATGACATAAAATACACTTTTGCTTTTAGATTCTGTTCAGGACAATGATTCAGAAAATCACAACCATTAAACATGAAACTAAGATTATAATTCAGTCATTTCTAGAATTATTAGAACAAATTAATACCTAGTAATTCATCCAAAAAAATACGGAGCATAAAACCCCCGGAAAATCTACGCGTACAAAGTTAAAATCGCCATGAAAATAAGCTAATTAACACCCAAGAGAAATTAATCCGAACCCAAGATCCATGACTATAAAAACAACGATAAAAGAAGCTTCAATATATCTTAGCGATCAAACTTAAAATTTTGCTCAGATTTGCGTTCCTTAGATATGTAATTACCATGCACAAATCTAAGCAAAATTAAAGAAAAAAAAAACAAAATCTAATTCTAGAAATATAAGTTAACAACAGGAAGAAGAAAGAAAAAAAAGTTTTCCTTCCCGAGATTTTCTCAAGAAACAAACGAAATTTTTTATTAGAGAACCATTAAAAAAATCATCTCTTCTCAATAATTAAGAACCAAATGATTCCAAAAATAAAGATTTTATTTTCTTTTTATTATTATAATATAACATCAAAAAGAAAGGCAACAAGGGTTAAAAAACAGGAAAAGGAAAAGAAAGAGGTCGAAGAAGAAGATAATTGTCACGTCAGTATTTTTAACGGAAGGGACTTAAATAAAAGCGGACTAAAAATTAAGTGATCTTAATAAAAAAATTAAAAGTTTAGTGACCAAAATAAATGCACCTTAAACGTTTGGTGACCATTGATGTACTTTACCCTTAATATTTTTACTCGCCCAAACCTGATTTGAAATATAAACTTCACATTGTTTCTATGAGCAATCATTATCCACCTCAATCCAGGATTTGATGCCAATTAACATTTGATTTCAATTACAGTTCTTTGTAAATGCATTTAAAGACTATCTTTAATTTTTTTTAATAGTATTAAGGTAATTATAAGGTAATATTTGTTTATATATAATTTTAACTATTTAACAATGCATATACATCTTGCAGACAGAGCAATTTGAATCCGAGTCACTTAGAATGAACATTATTCGTTTTTTCACTAGAACCACTTATTGGGTTTAAGACTATCTTTTAACTTAACAATTTTTTATTCTGACTTTGCAAAGTAAAGAAATATCAATATGTACTAAATCACCGTATTTATTTAATCACAAGAACGAAATTAAGATCAAACACTAAGAGAGACAAAAATTTAAATTTAAAGGCCGAGAAAGTTAAAAGTTTTATTCGATTAATATTTAAACTAAAAAACCTAAAATGTAAAAAAAAAAAAGAGAGAAACTAATTTACTTACTTAAAAGTTAAAACACTTACCAGCAAAGATGTGTTCGATTTCGAGTCTCTTATCTTTTTACTCCTTCGGCAACCCAGTGCTGCCTCCATTGCTTTCCGCTTAGGCACCGGCTTCTCTGTAGTATTTGGACCTTGTTTAAGAAGTCGATTGATGTGTCGGAGTGGTAAGTTTTTAGTTGAACTTTTTAAACAAGTCGACTGCTCCGTCGGAGTGGTAAGTTTACGGGGTTCTTTAAATTGCTATTGGGACAACTTCCGTCTGAATCACTTTGTGCCTCTAAGGGATTTTCTGCATCGGACATTTTATGATACAGTAATTGATGATTTTTTTACGATGCCAGTTTTGATTTACGATAATTGGTGATCTTTCAGTAGTTTGATATTTTTTGTAGTTCGTTTTATGATGCAGTCAAATTGTTCGTATTTATCTTTTGTTCGAGTCTTTTAATTGAATTTTTAACATTTTCTTTGTATGGTCCTTGTATAATAAATGATTATTTTCTTATGTCATTGGTTATAAAAAAAAATACTCAAATTATTCAATTTGCTTTAATAGTTTTAAACTCTCGTTACAATTTAAATATTTTTTATTTTTAATAAAATTAACTGCTTCTACAAAAGAACTAATAATTCCTCGATTAGTGAACTTTAATTATAGTTTTGAGTATTCATCCTTATCTTTGCGGAGCTTGTAAATCGTAGTTACTTCTTTTAATCAAACAAAACTGGCTTCGTTTTTCATTGCAGCGCTTAAACCTCAATTGGGGCTGCAACGGCAGGTTTTAAAAGTTAGAAAATTTAGCTGCTAGCAAATGCCTATTTGAACGCTAAAAATAGTGGACAAACACTCATTTAGTGGCCAACCGTTGGCTGTTTAACAAAAAAATTGGACAAACGCTCGTTTGAGCTGCTAAACTCAACCAGAAACACAACTCTTAAACATATTGCTCCACTAAGCGTAATCAACAATTTAAATATCTTTTGTATAATAACACATTCCAATTAATATACTCTTGACCATAGAAATTAACAACTTTAATTTATATCATTCTCATAAATAAATTTTAATTGCAAAATCAATTTTGAATAGTAATGCATAAAATGTACTTTAGTATAACTATTGGTATATAACCATTAATCGATTAATTTGAATTGGGTATTGCATAGGCTCATTATGGGGATAGTCTTTCCAACTTAATTTATTTCATTCAAAACGTAAAGATTCAAATATCTAATCTTACTTAAAGGATTAAATGTCTGATCTTACTAGACTAATTGATCGTTGATTAATCAATTTTCACTTTTTAATTATTGAGAGTTCAAATCGACTAAGTTAAAAGTTTTATTTTCTCAAATAATAAATAATAATTGCAAAATTTTCCACGCGTTTTTCTGTTCCATTATATAAAATTTTTAAATTAAAAAATATACTTCTCACAACAACCCATTAGTCTAGTGGAACGAGGCACTAGATCCTTTAAATAAATTTAAAGTCTCGAATGTTAACGTTGTGAATGGAGAAAATTGGGTTAAAAAGGTTGTCCCATAATGAATAGTATCCAAGTGAAAGAGAGAGTGTTGTTATCTTTAGAATACTTGGACTCGAACAGCTCGTTCATACGGTGTGTGCCTTTTCAAAGGGGATATAATCCCACGCAAGATAATCAAAAAATTAAATACTTTAAATTGATTCATTTCATATCTTCTTTATTCTTTTCCCATACCCGAACTTAGCAGAAGCAATAACTAGGACAACTAAAACCAATCACAATTTCTATGTTATCCACTAACACTCATGAGGAACCCTGTCCCGGATGTTGTCTTCCTGTAGGTTTCCTGTAAGAGCAACTTGTAAGAACTTCAATATGGTCTGTGTCTACAGGTATTTCCCTGTAAGAGCAACCTGTAAGAACATCAACATGTTCTGTCTACTTAGGTCATTGCTGTTTCTGTGAACACCACCTTTCCTCATTGCTGTTTCTTTAAGAAATCCTTATATCCACCCCAATCCAGGATTAGATCTTAATCAAGATTTGATGTCTTTGGCAATGCATCACCGACTTGATCGACTCGACTAAAGACTGTCGATTTAAATTAACAAGTGATTTTATGCTGATTTTGTAAAGTAAAGAATATCAAATATGTGCTCAACAATCAAATTTAGTAAATCACAAGATAATATAGCAAAGGAAACGTTCCTATATGATAACTAGTTCACTTTTTATATGGTTACTTACAACACTTGAAAGCAAAGATAATTATAGTTCTTTGCGTCAAATCAAAATCAAACATCCAAACCTACGGAAAAAATATTGAACTTACAATCAATGCTTGCTTCTTTTACTCCTTCGGCAACTAGGAACTGCCTCCATTGATGCTTTTGCTTTCCGCTTAGGCACTGGCTTCTCTGTAGTATTTGGAGCCTTTTTAAGAAGTCGATTGCTGCATCGCAGTGGTAAGCTTTCGGGATTCTTTAAATTTCTCTTGCCACAACTTTCTTCTGAATCACTTTGTGCATCTAAGGGATCTTGTGCATCAGACAGCTTATGACTAAGTTCTTTTGTCTCAAAACTCATTGAATCAGGTGTGTTGAAGTTGGATGCTATCTCCTCCATAGATTCATGCTTACAAGAATCTATATCAATTCCTTCATCTTCTGAAGACAATCCAAACGAATTGAGACTAATGTTGTTCCCGCGTACCAAATCGTATGTATAGTCGCTCAACTCAAATTCAACTTCCTTGGATGATTCTTTGGCTTCACACTCTGATTCTTCCGTTGGTTCTGAAGCATCCGACACTGCAAGCTGAACTAAATCTTGGGGGAACGGAGTTTGATCCTTGTTGGTGGAATAGGAAAATGCCGGACAGACGAGACTCTGCTGAGGGGTTTACAGCCTTTAGACAGTAACACAGGAGCAACTTTCTCGGGTGATTCTATAGCTTCGTCGTCTGGAATTACCGCAACCTCAATCGGAGTCGGATTCGGGGTATCTAAAGCTGGTGTCACATCTTTTCTTTCAGATTCCAGCGTAGTATAAAGTGACGTACCAACAAAATCCTCAGAATCAGATGAATAACATAACCAGCTAGAGCTAGACGTATCCGCCGGATCTATCACTAAAAAAAAAGAAGTGATTTTTACTTTGAAAATGATGTCTTCCGTAAGATTTTAAGAAAAATATATTTTATTTAAAAATGGAGTCGCCATCGGCCACTTAAGGTGGACCGACACCGTAAAACCAGAGATTTTGAAATGTCGGGTTCGGGAGTCGGTTACGGATGGGGGAGGATTAGCACCCCACACCGCCCAAAATTGGTACTTTAATAATTACCGCTTTATTAATATTAAACTTTCCGGATTAATGTGACGATTAAATTAAAATTTGGTTATAAGTGCGAGTAAATTTTAAAAGCCTCATATCCGAGAGTAAACGCCCAACGACCATCACTACGCCTGATACTGGCCTCGTTTACGCTCGAATAAAAGGGCACCGCATTGACAATTTATATTCCGAAATGCAACTTAAAAGATAGCAGACATAAATAAATATAATACGATATAAATAAATACTAACATAATAAAATATTAATCTAACATAAATAAAACGCTAATATAAAATATTCATAAATATTAATCTAACTTAAAAAATTAATAATAATATTAATAGTAATCATGCTAAAATATGTGAACCAAATAAAAAAGATAACTAGTAATTAAAATGCATGATGTGATAATAATGCATGATTCATACTAATATACATAAAAACAATATGGAAATAGCAAGTTAAGGACTAAAATAATACAAAATACATGGGCTAAAACGTGAAATGCATGAAACAACCTAAAATTAAATTCAAAGACTAGAATGCATAATCATTAAATGACATGGCAAAAACAAACATAAAATAGGACTAAAATGCAACAATGTTGAAACTTAAAGAAATAAACACAAAATAACAAAAATAATATGCTAAAATTAAATAAAAAAATATAGTGACTGAATTAAAATGAAATGGAAATTAAAAGCTAAAAAAGAATGAAAAATGACGAGGAAAAAAAGAAAAAAATAAATTACAGGGACCGAAAGTGTGATTATACCCCGGATAGAAGTGAAAACGGGGAAAGAAAGAAGGGACTGCCATTGTAATTTGACCATTAAAATTGCGCGGATCCTTCCCGGGTTATGGGTCACCGCGCGGGTCAGACACCAAAACGGTGTCGTTTTGTTTGCACCAGTTTAAAACAAATTAAAAGGGTGATTTTCCTTTCGAACAGGATAATAAAACCCCTAAAAAATTCATTTCATCCTTTCTCTCAAGCAAAACGACGGCAGCCACTCTTCACGTCCTCACGGCCGTTCATCGGCGATGGCCTCACGGCGAGGATCCGAGCGGCTCTCAACCGGTAAGCTTTGAGCCTCCCTCGTTTATTTTTTGATTCGAATTAGGAATAAAAAAACAAACTTTAACCTTTAAAAACCTTTTTTATTGAATCTAAGAAGAAATCCTTACAATTTTTTGGTTTGATATCCCTGAATTACAAATTTCTCACTGAAAACCCCTTCTCTCTATTTTTCGAACCAGATAACCCCTTTCTCTCTTTTTCGAACTGAATATCAGCCCCCTTTTTTTACAAGCTTTTTCTGGTTTTTTATAAAACCCCTTTGAAATAACCACTCCATATTATTTTAACTTTGCAGATCTGAATGATGAGAGCAATCCGAATTTCATGCCGGATTTAGTGGAGTTTGTTGGGTTGGTGAGGCAGGGCGTGGGTGTGGTCAGTGGTGGATTTGGTTGGGGTAAGATATGGTAGAGGGTAGATGGCAGACTAGGTTTTTTTATTTTGGGGGTTGATTTTAGGGTTTTAGGATTTTAATTTGGGGTTTGGTGGTTACTAGAGATGGATGGACGACGAGGAGTGTGGCGGCTGAGAACAGCGGCGGCGGTGGTGGGATGAGGGCTAGGTCATTAGGGTTTTTTAGTTTTTGGGCCGGGTCGGGTTTGGTCATGGATCTGGGTCGGGTTATGTTTGAGTTGGGTTTGGGTCAAAACGGGTTATGACAGTTGCCCCTCTTTGGTCATTGTTGTGTAACAGCAATAGAGCAAAGACTAAGAATGACCCATTTTGGTCTGGTCCGGCTAGGCTTCTCCTCCTGACGTATGTCTTCGTTCTTCTGTAGATCTTCTTTCTCTTTGATGCAGGTCTTCTTTCTTGTCTTTGTTGACCTACCTTGTCACTCTTAGAAAGCAAAATCTTCAAAATAGGGGTTGTCTGTTGGGGAAGCAAAATGATTCAAACTTGCTACATTATTGATAATAAGCTAATACCTAAAGAGAGTTCAACCCAGCTGTAACACCGACGAAGAGGCAGGGTCTACAAAATTTGATCCTACTACAACACTGACGAAGAGGCTAGATCGATGGACGAAAGTTCTGATGTCTGATCCAGCTACAACTCTGACGAAGAGGCATGATCAAATGATTGAAAGCTCATTTTTTTTCTATTTTTCATCTTTTTTCTTCTTCTTCTTCTTTTTGCTTTTTCTTTTCTACTTTTTTCATTTTGCTCTCTTTTTCTTCTTTTTCTTTTTTTTCTTTTTTTAGATACAACATTGATAAAACTTGAAAGTTGGTAAATTTTGACCAAGCTACAACACCGACGAATAGGCATGGTCTAAAGTTAATAATGTTGATCCAGCTACGACACCGACGAAGAGGCATGATCAAGAGCTAGTGAATTTGGTCTAGCTACAACACCGAAGAAGAGGCAGAACCGAAAGTTGTATTTGACCGAGCTACAACACTGACGAAGAGGCAAAGTCTGAAGATTTGATCCAGCTACAACTCTGACGAAGAGGCAAGATCGGTGGATGAAAGTTCTGATGTTTGATCCAGCTAGAACTCTGACGAAGATGCAAAATCGAAGGATTGAAAGCTCATTTTGATTTTTTTTTATTTTCTTTCTTTTTTTTTCTTTCTCTTTCTTTCTTTTTTCTTCTTTTTTTTTCTTTATTTTTCCTCTTTTTTTTCCTTTTTCTACAACATTGATACAACTAGAAAGTTAGTAAATTTTGACCAAGCTACAACACCGACGAGGAGGCATGGTCTAAAGTTAGTAATGTTGATCAAGCTACAACACCGACGAAGAGGCGAGATCAAGAGTTAGTAGATTTGGTCTAGCTACAACACCGACGAAGAGGCAAGATCAAGAGTTAGTGAATTAGGTTCAGCTACAACACCGATGAAGAGGCAAGACCGAAAGTTAGATTTGACCAAGCTACAACACTGACGAAGAGGCAAGGTCTGAAGATTTGATCCAGCTACGACACCGACGAAGAGGCAGGATCGGATAGTTGATTTCTTTGCGATCAAGCTACGACTCTGACGAAGAGGCATGATCGGAATTTGGCAAATTTGGTTCAGCTACATCACCGACGAAGAGGCAGAACTGAAAGTTATATTTGACCAGGCTACAACACTGACGAAGAGGCAAGGTCTGAAGATTTGATCCAGCTACAACTCTGACGAAGAGTCAGGATTGGAATTTGGCAATTTTGGTTTAGCTATATCACCGACGAAGAGGCGGAACCGAAAGTTACATTTGTTGGATCTATCCACACCATCAACGGAGAGATAAGATCGAATTTTAGCATTTGGACTCCACTAGACCATCAACGGAGAAGCATAATCAGATGACATCAATTTGAACACGGCCACACCATTAACGGAGGGACATGATCAGATAACACTTGAAAGTTTTCCTTCTTTTTTTCAAAATTTTCTTCTTTTTTCGAACTTTCTTTTTTTCAATTTTTTGAATTTTTTTTCGATTTTTTCTTGAACTTTCTTTTTTTGATTTTTTTTGTAAGTAAAAGAGCAAATTCCAAGGAAAAGTTTGGGAAATATATCATTAACAAATAACTTATAAAAAAGCATACTGAAAAAAATATATCAAAACATAGAATAAAGCGTGTCACAATAAAATAATTATTTATTAAAACTAAAAAAAAGAAAAATAAGATAAATGATGGGAAATATGATTATATGGGAAAAAATAATAGATCCCGAAAGTCTCTTACCAGCACTAAAGCTGGTACTACCGTCAACGGGCAAAAAAAATAATTAAAAAATAAAAGAAGAAAAAGACAACAACACCAAGACCGGAGAAAAAACTATGCAACTAGAGTTTTACTCGAATAAAATAACAAAATGCTCAAATACAATTATTATACTCTTGAATATAGAAATTAACTAATTTAATTTAAGAAAATTTTACAACGATAAATATCGCTAAACACCATTAAATTAATTAATAAAGATTAAAAATCTAAAAGACTAAACTATTTAAACATATAATTATAAATTATTTAAAATAAAATATTAATTAAATTATTATTATATATATATAATATTTTTATTTATTTTAAAAAATAAATACCAGCCTTAGTCAATTTAAAAAATAAAAACCCTAAACCCTAAACCATAAACCCTAAATTATAAATCATAAACCCTAAACCCAAAACTATAAACTCAAAACAATAAACCCAAAACAGTAAACCCAAAACCATAAAACATAAACTCAAAACTTGAAATCCAAAACCTTAAAACCTAAACCCAATGTTCGAATTTACAATTTAGGGTTTATAATTTATAGTTTAAGGTTTAGAGTTTTTATTTTTTAAATTCACTAAGGTTGATATTTGATCCAATTATTTTTTAAAAAATTAAAAATATTATATATGGAAAATAATTTAATTAATATTTTATTTTAAATAATTTATAATTGTACTTTGAATACTTTAGATTTTTAATTTTTATTAATTAATTTAAAGGTGTTCAGCGGTGTTCATCGTTAGTAGTGTTCAGCGGTGCCTTTCGAGCGTGGTAGACTCGTCCTTTAATTTATATCTTTCTCATAAATAAAATTTTATTGCAAAATCAATTTTAAATAGTAGTAATACATAAACTTATAAAATGTTCTTTTTATGAAAATGATATCAAGAAATTAACTTTTTGTATGACTACGGTATACGATTTATAGATCGATTAATTCGAATTGGTTATTGCGTAGACTCATTATGGGGACAACCCTCTCAACTTATTTTTTTTCATTCAAAACGTTAAATTCACACATCTAACCTTATTTAAAATACTAAATATCTCATTTCACTATATCAATTGGTCGTTGATTAATAATATTTTGTTTTATTTTATTTTATTAATGATAGTTCAAATCGACTTAAGTCTAAAGGTTTTGTTTTCTCGAATAATAACATAATAATTGCAAAATTCTCCACATATTTTATCTTTTTCATTATAAAAAATTATTTAATTAAAAAATTTACTTATCCCAAAAATCATTTAATTAAAAATTATTAAATAGTGATCCAAGTGAAAAAGGGGTGTTTATTCCTACGAGATCCGAATTCGAGAAGCTTGTCTCATCGATATTATAATTTTTCAAAGGAAAAAGAGTAAAGAACATATACTACCAAGTAATCACTCAATATATATATATATATATCAAATACTTTAAATTGATAATTCTTTTCATATCTCCTTTATTCTTTTTACATACCAGAACTTATTGGCAAAACAGATAAAACAGAAGCAATAGCTACAACAACTAAAACCAACCACAATTTCTATGTTCCACTTCCATCTGCTACTCATGAGGAACCCTGTCCCGGATGCTGTCTTCCTGTAGGTTTTCTGTAAGAGCAACGTGTAAGAACATCAATATGGTCTGTGTCTACAGGTGATTCCCTGTAAGAACATCAACATGTTCTGTCTTTGTTTCTGTGAACACCACCTTTCCTCATTGTTGTTTCTTTAAGCAATCCTTATATCCACCCCAATCCATGATTTGATCTTAATCAAGATTTGATGTCAAATCAAGTTCGTGATCAACTTCTTTTGCAATGCATCACGAACTTGATCGACTCAACTAAAGACTATCGTTTTAAGTAAACAAGAGCTTTTATGCTGATTTTGCAAAGTAAAGAATATCAAATGTGCTCAACAATCAAATTCAGTACAGAGGACGCGTTCCTATATGATAACTTGACAAGTAAGTTTTTATATGGTTACTTACAACACTTGAAAGCAAAGAGAATGACAGTTCTTTGCATCAAATCAAAGACTCAAACCCAAGGAAAAAATATTAAACTTAGAATCTACTAGTAATAATTTGTGAATATCTAAAAGGCTCCAAAGTTGAATCAATGCTTGCTTCTTTTTTTCCTTTTGTTTGTCTCCCTGGTTGTGCTCAATTTGGAGCCTCTCATCCTTTTACTCCTTCGGCGACACGGTGCTGACTCCATGGATGCTTTTGCTTTTCCTTTAGGGACCGGCTCCTCTGTAGTATCTGGATCTTCTTTAAGAAGTCGACTGCTGCGTCGGAGTGGTACGCTTTTGGGGTTCTTTATCTTGCTCTTGCAACAACTTTCGTCTGAATCACTTTGTAACTCTAAGGGATGTTCTGCATCAGACATCTTGTGGTTAAGTTCTTAGTTAATTCTGTTGTGTTGACTGCAACAATCGGAGCAACTTTCTTGGGCGGTTCTATAGCTTCGTCGTCTGGAATCACCGCAACATCAATCGGAGTCGGATTCGGTGTATCCAAAGCTAGCGTCGCATCTTTTCTTTCAGATTCCAGCGTAGTAAAAAGTGAGGTAACATCCAAATCCTCAGAATCCGATAAAAAACAAAGCCAGCTAGAACTAGACGTATCTGACGAATTTCGATACCGAGTGCACTCAAAGGCAAACCTCTGCCATGGTTCCAAATCCTTGGGCAAATCATACCCTCTGTTTCCTTCTTTTTCTTTTCCAAAAGTTTCTTCGGAAGAAGCATGACTTTTCGGGGAGACCATTGTCGATAGGTGGCGATTACGACACTCGGATCAGGGTGAAATCTTTAAATCAAGTTCAGGGTTTCTAAAGTTAGCTTCTGATGATTTTCTTGGGCAGCAAGAAAGAGGAAACTTGAGAAAACGGGAGGAAGAGAAAGATTAGGCTATTGAGAGGCTTGTTTCGCAAGGGACATGCGTTGAGAGAGATGAGAGTAGCTCGCCAATATTTATAGGCAATTTTCATGCATTTAAACTGCTAACCAGGTTTAACTCCCCGGCCAAGGATTTTCAAAAAAAAAATTAAAATTAAAACAATTTATCAATCCAAATAATACTACAATTTAATTTTCAATAAATATTTATTTTGTTTTTAATTGTAAACAATTAATCCATTAGTAAACATACAGACCAAAAACTTATGCCGACTTGTAATAATCGATGGCTGTGAAGCTTTATTTTTCATCTAACGGTTATATTTTATTTGGTTTTCATTACAAAAATTATTGTGGTTATGGTAAAGTTAGAGGATATTTTTAGGGATTAAAATTAAATTATAAATTTTTAAAAGATTATAATACAATTTTTTCAATAAAATAAAATTTAATAACTTACAAACACAAATACTTTATTGGACATTTGACCTTAGGGTTATTTTTTTTAATCTCCTGTGGTTAAACATTTTAAGATAAATAGAACAAATCACCAGTCCTTTTTATTCATGCTTTGCTTTATCTTCTCTGCATTTTCCTTAATAATGGCTTCCTTTGAATCATCGGCCACACTGTCTTTAGTCTTTTGACCTTTCTCTTTGGCTGAGTCGCATCCGTTTTTCGCCTTCTCGTTTGTCTTGTTCTCCGCCTATCAATTAATGTAATACAATCCGAAATAGAACATTTTTTATACACATATTCAGATATAAATATATGATTTTTCAAATATATGAAAAACTTGTATGGGCGTATTATTACGATTATTATTCAAATATCCTGTACCTTCTCACATGCTCGCGCCTCCTGCTTCGAACTTGCCTAGGTCACATGAAAAAAAAACATAATAAATATTTAAGCTAAAGATTAAGATGAATGAGACGAGAGAAAGAGTTAATTACTTTAATAAATCTTGGCTTAACAGCTGAAACAATCCTATGGTTTGCAACTCTACTTCCGAAATTGCCAACATTGATGAAGTTCTTAACTAGGTTTAACAATGCCATATTTCTTTATTAATGAAGTTTGTCTGTGTTCCCCTTACTAGGGTTCTATTTTTGTTCGAATCTTCTAATGTCAAATTAACTAAGTATTTAAGGAAGGAAAATAGTGGTCTATATCGGCTTTCGTGAGAGTAATTTTTGAGGGCGACTGTTTCAAAAGGTTTAAAATGTATCCTATAATACAGGGTCATGTATGCCTTTTGAACCAGTCGTTCTCAACAATTATTCTCGTACTATCATCCTTTCCTTATATACACATTTGGAGAAGAAAACTTGACATTTAATTCACACAAAGCAAAGTTGATAGAAATTAGAATGGCAACGTTAAACATAGTTAACAATCCGCCGGGTACAGGTAATTTTGCCGGACGTAGTGTTCCTAGGAACAAGTTTCTTCCACCGGCTTCGCCGAGATTTATTCGGGTAATTCTTTCTTCTTCATTTCTTTTGTTTCTGTTTTAATCTTTAGCTTATCAGTTGTATCTACTAAGCAAGCGTAATGTGGCGTAGGCGAGTTCGAAGCAGGAGGCTCAAGCATTTGAGAAGGCAAAGGAAAGTTTCAAACATGGAGATGATCAAGCAGAGGAGGCTGTGGGCAACACGAAAGATAAGGCTACTTCGACCGCTAACCAAGTAATGTGACAAATACGATATTGATTATGTTATGTCACGACTGTAAATATAATGAATATTATCATAATTGATTATCGTAAATGATTGAGGATTGAAAATTAGCTCGAAAATTATGGTAGGTGAACGAGAAGGCAAAGGCGACAACCGAGAAGGCGACGAGCACGGTGCAAACGACGTTGAGTGCGAAAGCAAAGCAGGTGTGGGAAACGGCCATAGAGACTGCTCAAAAGGCGAAAGAAACCGTGCTCGGGAAGGCGGGTGATTCGAAAGAAAATGCAGAGAAGAGAAAGCAAAGCATGGACGACAACATCTGATTCATTCAATTCATTCTGAAATGTTTGAACCCGCAGAGGAATAAAATTCGGCCTAAGGCCAACAACCCAATTATAAGTTGTTTAATCTTATTCAATTTCTTAATTTTGAAGCCTTTCATTTTTGTTTTTCTAATTATTGCTCCTTTGGCACAACAGAGATAGATGGTTAATATACATGCTCACTGTGACGAAACTTGAAGTAAAAGTTTGAAGAGTCAATTTAAATTTTTTAAAATATTTAGAGGCTTAAACAAAAAAAATTAAAATTTTGAGAGTTTAACTAAATTTTTTAATAATTTTGAGAGAGAATTTTAATTAAAAATGTTTAAAATTTTGAAACTTGATATGAATTTTTAAAAATTTTGAGGGGCCAAATTAAAATTTATAAAAATTTTAAAGACAAATTTAAAATTTTCAAAATTGGGAGCATAACCCCCACTAGTCCCTTAAACGATATGCACCTCCATGCTCATGTTTAGGCTTGCTATACAAACCGTCATTAAAATGAACAAAATAATCAATAAATATCGGGTGTAATGGTAGACACATTGCAATATTGCTTTCTTAAAGAGAGTTTTGTGTTTATATTTTAGAGATGATGTTGGTTGAAGGGACAGCTATAAATTCCGAACATGGGTCGGAATTGTTTTTTTTAATACATGCTATGCTAGCTTCTTATTTATTTATCTAGTACCTGTCTTTGTTTCTTGTTTCGTTCTAGAGGAGCAGAATATGCTTGTTTCTTATCTCGTTCAACAAAGGCGTGGAGAGATCTGAGCGATTAGTGAGTCATGGATTTGATGGTTTTTTGTTTTTTTGAAAAATTATTCTAAGTTTCATTTTGTTTGGTTCTGATTGTAACCTGGGTTTTATCTTTGTGATCTTTAAAACAACTTGCAGTACCTTGTTTTGCTGCATTTTGGATTTTTGTCTCAATATTTCTTTTATTTTTTATTTTTAATAATTATTATATAATCATCTATTACTACTGTTATTTAGAATCACTTGCAGGTATATACATAGCTTAAAATTTTTAAGTTTTGTTTTTTGGTTCGTTGGATGGGTAAAACGGATGGGTGATATTAACAGTAAAATATGTGAAGATTATTATTTAAGAAAAAAGTAAAGAGTTGATCTCAACCATCCATTTTCTTCATGTTTTATACTGTGTAACTGGATGGCTGAGATTAACAGCAAAATATGTGAAGATTATCACTTAGGAAAAAAAGTAAGAAAGAAGTTAACCTCATCCATCCTAACTCTGTGAAACTTACAGAGATTTACACATTTTTTGGATCGTTGATGAAGAAAATGGATGGCTAAAATTAATTCCTTACTTTTTTTTCCAAGTGATAATCTTCACATATTCTACTGTTAATCTCAGCCATTCGTTTCACCCATCCAACGGTCCAAAAAGCGTATAAAATTTAAAAAGTTTTACACTGTGTAATTGGTTATTATCTTATATATATAGGTCCTCTTGCATCATGTTAAATTTAAAAAATTTACGTGTTTGTCGGATTGTTAAATTAAAATAAATGATTAACTGAGATTAAATAAAAAAAATATTACAAGTCATACAATAACAATA
>CM033751.1:31358764-31561900 GCA_019671005.1 Hibiscus mutabilis | reverse complement strand
AAACATAAAACATAGTAAAATGTTTAAGTGTAGTAAATATTGTCATAACAGAATACTAATCTAACATAAAATGCTAAACTAAAACATACATATATACATATTAATCTAACTCATAAATAAAAACATATCTAGCATAAATAAAATATTAATATACAACACAAATTTAAAACATATTAAATATTAATCTAATACATAAATAAAAACAAACTCAACATAAATAAAATACTATTCTAAAACATACATAAATAAATATTAATCTAACTCATAAATAAAAACATATCTAACATAAATAAAATATTAATATGCAACACAAATTTAAAACATATTAAATATTAATCTAAAACATAAATATACAAAATAAAAAATAAGACTAAAATTTTAAGATAACTGATGCTTCATTAAATTGTAAAAATTACAACACTAATAAAAAAGGGAAGAAAATATACCTAACTAGGAACTCGAACGACGAACACCGCCGAGATCTACCGCGACCCCTCCAAAAATTTAACTAGATCGGACCTAAAATAGGACCCCGATCGAATGTTGGATCGAACCAACTGGGGTCGAGGGCACGCTTCAACCCGCCCACCTTTGCGGCCCGGCCATGCCCCCATGAATTGGGTGGCAATTCAATTGCCACTTTCATGGCAAAATTGGGCGTGTGATTTCTCTTCAATTGGGGTGCCTATTTATAGGCATATGTGATGAGATTGTGGGTGACGTGGAATTTCCTTTTTTTTTATTAATTATTTTTTTTTTATTTTTTTTTTACTTTTTTATATATATAATTTTACTATTATAATAACACTAATAACATTAAAACCCGGTCAAAAATGAGTGATTACAGTTGCCCCTCTTTGCTTGTTCTTGTGAAACGAGGACAAAGCAAAGATCAAAAGCACTCATTTTATCAGACTTCCCTGTTTGTAGCCTTGGAAAAACGAATTCTTTTGGACATCTCCGCTCTTCATTGGCTGAATCTTCAGGCTCCTAAGTTCTTCCTATATATAGAGCTTCGTCACATTCCGATCTTGGAGTTTTATCAGACTTCCCTGTTTGGTTTGTAGCCTTGGAAAAGCGAATTTTTTTTGGACATCTCCGCTCTTCCTTGGTTGAGTCCTCAAGCTCGTAAGTTCTTCTTATATAGAACTTCATCACCTTCCGATCTTGGAGCTACAGGCTCTTTTCGACCCAGAGCCCTTCGCTCTCATTGTAGCTTTGGAAAAACGAATTCTTTTGGACATCTCCGTTCTTCCTTGGCTGAATCTTCAGGCTCGTAAGTTCTTCCTATATAGAGCTTCGTCACCTTCCGACCTTGGAGCTACAGGCTCTTTTCGACACAGAACCCTTCGCTCTCATTGTAGCTTTGGAAAAACGAATTCTTTTGGACATCTTCGTTCTTCCTTGGCTGAATCTTCAGGTTCGTAAGTTCTTCCTATATAGAGCTTCGTCACCTTCCGACCTTGGAGCTACAGGCTCTTTTCGACACAGAACCCTTCGCTCTCATTGTAGCTTTGGAAAAACGAATTCTTTTGGACATCTCCGTTCTTCCTTGGCTGAATCTTCAGGCTCGTAAGTTCTTCCTATATAGAGCTTCGCCACTTTCCGACCTTGGAGCTATAGGCTCTTTTCGACACAGAACCCTTCGCTCTCATTGTAGCTTTGGAAAAACGAATTCTTTTGGACATCTCCGTTCTTCCTTGGCTGAATCTTTGGGCTCGTAAGTTCTTCCTATATAGAGTCACGTCACCTTCCGACCTTGGAGCTACTGGCTCTTTTCGATACGTAACCCTTCGCTCTCATTGTAGCTTTGGAAAAACGAATTCTTTTGGACATCTCCGTTCTTCCTTGGCTGAATCTTCAGGCATGTAAGTTCTTCCTATATAGAGCTTCGTCACCTTCCGACCTTGGAGCTCGGTGCTCTTTTTCGACCACGTAACCCTTCGCTCTCATTGTAGCTTTGGAAAACGAATTCTTTTGGACATCTCCGTTCTTCCTTGGCTGAATCTTGAGGCTCGTAAGTTCTTCCTATATAGAGCTTCGTCACCTTCGACCTTGGAGCTACAGGCTCTTTTCGACCACGTACCCTTCGCTCTCATTGTAGCTTTGGAAAAACGAATTCTTTTGGACATCTCCGTTCTTCCTTGGCTGAATCTTGAGGCATGTAAGTTCTTCCTATATAGAACTCTTGACGTCTCGAAGTCTCGAGCTGCGAGTTCTTTCCGACACGTAACCCTTCACCCTAAGACAATGAAGCTCTGAGTCTTTCCTATATAAGACTCTTTGCTTTTGACACAACAGTTTCCTATATAACCCCGTGTCATAGGTGAATTGCTTTGGTTGGGAGTTCTTCCTATATAGAATCATGAGTCCTCACCTTGGAGCCATCAGTTCCTCCTATATAGAACTTTTTGGCGTGGAATCTCAGAGCTACAGGTTCTTTTCGACATAGAACCCTTTACCCTAAGATAATGAAGCTCGGAGTCTTTCCTATATAAGACTCTTTGCTTTTGACACAACAGGTTTCCTATATAACCCTGTGTCATAGGTGAATTGCTTTGATTTGTGAGTTCTTCCTATATAGAATCATGAGTCTTCACCCTAGAGTGTCAGTCATTCCTATATAGAACTTTCAGCTTCTGAAGCCTTGGAGAGGTAGATTCTTCCTATATAGAAACTCTCTCTAGAGCTTGAAAACATGTGTCTTTTGTATGTAAAACATTGTCTTCTCATTTGGGATTCACACCGTGATGGTCTTCGATGTCTCTTTGGATCTGCAGATACCTGTCTGAGATGAAAACAAAAATGCTATGACAAATGAATTGACATGCTCCTAATCCTAGTGATGTCTGACTATTCATGATGTATGAGATTCAATATCTTGGTGGGCTTGTTTTGGTCCTTATTTGACGTTCGCTTTCTTCTTTCTTACGGGCATCGATACCCCGCTTCACTGCCAAGTTCAACCATCTCGATCTTTCTCTTTTTCAATTCCGACTTGGAATTCTAGAGTGACCTTTCGGGTTTTCACTTTAGAGATTTTTTTTTGAGATAGTATTTCTTGACGGCATCAGAATTTACGAGATTTTTCAGCTTGTCCCCGTCCATTTCTGTTAGGATCAGGGCTCCTCCTGAGAAGGCCTTTTTTATGACGTATGGTCCTTCCCAGTTGGGCATTCATTTTTCTCGAGAATCTTTCTGGATAGGGAGGATTCTTTTGAGTACCAGATCTCCTTCTTTGAATTCTCTTGGGCGCACATTTTTGTTGTAAGCCTGCACTATCCGCTTTTGGTACATCTGACCATGACAAATGGCCTTTAGTCTTTTTTCGTCAATGAGATTTAGCTGGTCGAATCTGGCCTGTACTCATTCTGCTTCTTCCAGTTTTACTTCGTTTAAGACCCGGAGGGACGAAATCTCTACCTCAATTGGGAGTACTGCTTCGGTACCATACACCAAGGAGTAAGGCGTTGCCCCCGTTGATGTGCGGATGGACGTTCTATAGGCGAAAAGGGCAAAAGGCAACTTCTCATGCCAATCCTTGTAGGTATCCGTAGTCTTCGCTATGATTTTCTTTATATTTTTGTTTGCTGCTTCCACTGCTCCATTCATTTTAGGATGATAGACTGTGGAATTATGGTGTGTTATTTTGAATTGAGTGCACACGTCCTTTATCATTTTGCTGTTCAGATTGGAAGCATTGTCGGTGATGATCCTCTCTGGCAATCCGTATCGACAAATAATTTCCTTCTTTAAGAACTTACAAACTGTAGTCCTGGTGATATTGGCATAAGACGCTGCCTCTACCCACTTAGTGAAGTAGTCTATGGCGACCAAAATGAAACGATGCCCATTGGAGGCTTTCGGATGGATCTGTCCGATGACGTCCATGCCTCATGCTGCGAAAGGCCACGGAGAATTCATGGTGTGTAGAAGTGATGGGGGTGCATGAATCTTGTCAGCGTAAATTTGGCATTTGTGACATTTCCTGGCGTAATCGATGCAATCTCCCTCCATGGTCAACCAGAAATAACCGTACCTCATAATTTTCCGGGCTATAGACAGCCCGTTGGCGTGCGTTCCACAGATCCCGTCATGTACTTCGGCTAAGATTTCCTTCGCCTCCCGGGTATCCACACATCTCAGCAATGTTTGATCATGACTTTTCCTATATAGGATCTCCCCATCTAGGACATATTTCGTTGCCATTTTTCTGAGCGCTTTTCTGTCATTGTCGTTTGCCCCTTCTGGATACTTTCGAAGCTTGACATATTGCAGGATATCATAGTACCATGGATTCCCGTCAATCTCTTCCTGCACATTACAACAATGAGCAGGCTTTTCAAACATCTGCATCTCAATGGCTCTCATTTCTGCCCAGGTGTTTGTTTTAAACATGGACGCCAAGGTTGCCAATGCATATGCCATCTGATTTTCTTCTCGAGGCAGGTAATTGAAGCTGACCTTTTCGAACTCTTTGACGAGCTCTTGGATTAATTCGTGATATTTGACCAACTTCGGGTCTCTGGTTTCCCACTCCCCGCGCAATTGGTAAATGACTAAGGACGAATCTCCGAACACTCGAAGTTCCTTAACCTTTCTCTCGATGGCTGAGTTTAGTCCCATGATGCAAGCTTCGTATTCAGCTATATTGTTTGTGCAGAAGAATTCCAATCTGCTGGTGAAAGGATAATAGACGTCCTCAGGTGAAATTAGCACTGCCCCTATCCCATGTCCGAGGGCGTTGGAGGCTCCGTCGAAGTAAAGTTTCCATGACACATCATCTGAAATCTCTTCTTCGGTTGTAATGCACATCAAGTCTTCGTCTGGGAAACTAAAGTTCAATGTCTCATAGTCATCCGAAGCACGACTAGCTAGGAAGTCCGCTACGACACTCCCCTTTACGGCTTTTTGATTAACATATACGATGTCGAATTCGGATAAGAGCATCTGCCATCGAGCCATCCTTCCCGTTAGTGCTGGTGCTTCCATTAGGAACTTTAATGGGTCTAGCTTGGATATCAACCAGGTAGTATGGTACAACATGTACTGTCTGAGCCGCTTGGTAGCCCAAACTAGAGCACAACACACTTCTGCCTTTGGCGGGTACCGTGTTTCGCAATCATTGAATTTCCGCTTAGGTAGTAGATGGCCTGCTCCTTTTTTTCTTGACTCATCGTGTTGCCCCAAAGACACATCCCATTGAATTCTCGAAGATCGTTTAGTGGTCGACTGTGCACCGTGCGACTAAAATTGGAGCATTTGTCGTACTTTTTTTGTGCGAAAGGCTTTCTTGTCTTTAGAGTTATCACCCGCCATCATAAATGATCGTCTGGTTCTTATATTATTCTTATATGAACCCTTGTCATCATCTTCTTGGCTTGGCGTTGCCCCATTCAACCACGGGCTCCCATTGCTTTGAATTTTTCGGCCTATCATATAGAGCCTTAATCTATTTCTAGTCACGGGGTGGGCCAAGATGCTTCCATCCCTTAAGCTCTTCCTTGATCTTCTCGTAGCATTTCGACGGGAACTAACTCTCGGTCTCTATGCTTTAAATCTCATCATCATTCATTTTTAAAGTAAAGTAAAAGGTAATTTACTTGTGTATATTTCAAAAAATAATGATTGTTTGAAAAGATAATGATCATTTGAAAACATTGTTTGGAACAAATGGTAAACATCATAACTTTGGGAGAAAATGTCAAACCTTTTTTAAAACATGTTTGCCCCGAAATATCAAACACCATAGCGCATCTGTTTCAAGTTGCAGAGACCAACTCTAATGAAGCGCATATTTAGAAGATCTTGACCATTATGGAGATATATGCCAATGTATAGTTTCTTACGGTCTAATAGGCTTTTGAGAGGAACAACCCTACCTAGTTTCTACCCCGTTTAAGGTGGCTCTCTTAATCTCATTATCTCACCATGCCCCATCCTTCCCTCATTTGGGTGTCGATCAAGCACTTCGAAGTTTGACGTTCCTTGAAGAAAAGTTAACCCTTATAGGCGGAATGAAATCTGAAGACATTCTCATTCAACTTGGATTTTTATGGATGACCAGAATGGTCTTTGGGGCTTGTAATGTAGGCCTTTGGTTTATGGTTAAGTGAAACAGTATTTTTGTACTTGTGTAACTTGGATATGCCCATTATTCCTTTTTTTTATCACTCTAGACTGCCCGTTTTCGGGTTTTCACCCTAGAGTTCATTTCTTTTTTCTTTTTCTTGTATCTTTGTCTTGCATTCGGCTATATACTCGATGTTCGTTTTCTGTCCAAGAATGTTTGATCCTCCAGAACTCCTCGGAACTGAGATTTCTTGAAGGACTACGAATACATTTCGGGGAATTCTTGTGATTGGCACGCCCAGATGAAATGTTATTCTTGCTTTCTTTTTTTCTCTTTTTTTTCACTTTTTCTCTTGGATCGCTCTAGATTTGCCCATTTTTGGGTTTTCACCTAGAGGTCACTTCCTTCTTTTGTACCTTCGGATCAATGTATTTTGGCTGGATATTGATGCAGAGCTCGGGTAGACTACTCTTTTCTTCATTTTCAGGATCACTCTAGATTTGCCCATTTTTGGGTTTTCACCTAGAGGTCATTTCCTTTTTCAAAATTGGCGATCTTGGGCAGACTTGTCTTGACTTGGCTTCAATTCGAGCTTATATACTAATTTTCAAAACCGATGTTTACTTGAAATGTGGATTCTTACATCTCTTGCTCATAGTTGAAGTCTCGTTCTTGTATTGTTTGATCTGTGTGTGAAGCATAGATTTGTATTCTTTCTTTCTTTCTTTTTTTTCTTTTTTTTAGACTGTTCACTCACGGGTTTTTAGCATTGAATTTCTTTCTTCTTATTCGAGTCTATGAATGTATCCTCGAATCAACACGGATCTATATTGGTATTGATGCGATCTTCCGCTTCGGAGTTAATTGCCTCTCTCTGCAGCTCTTCCGATATTTACTCGATCTGGATTGCTTCGCCTTACGATCTTTTTTTTGGTTTTTCGTTTGGACATATCCATGTTTTCAACCACGTTCTTGGTGATTTTTCGATCTTCGTATCCAATGCATGCGGACTCATCGTGTCTTACGGTAAAGTAAAAGAACACTATTCGTTGTCATATTCACAAATGTCCCGAGAATGCCCTTGGGGGGTAGAGGTTTAGGGTCAACTTTCGTTTCAAGGATCTTAAACGACAAGTGCACGAGAAGATAAATTCTTAAAATGGGAATTGCCCATTGTCTAAACACTCGCTTTTGTTCCTCTGTTGGCCTAAGTAAACTAGCGAGATACTCACATTTACAGATATCACCACAACATTCAATCTCTTCTAAATATATGCAACTTAGAGTTGATCTTTGGGTTTGAAAGCAAATGTCTTTGTTGCATTCAAAATTCGAGGACACAGTATAGAAATGATATATACATATGTCCATTCAAAAAATGTGTGTATATGCATATGGGAAAACTACCCCATAAAAATGAAATGTTTAAAGAATCAAGAATGTAAATATGTTTTTCTAAATGGAAATGTGATTTTTAATTCTAATAAACAATGATTTTTTTTGTTGAGAATTTCTTTGTGAAATGATGAGAAAACCGTAGGGACCTTTGGATTATCTCCAGGGTGCTAACTCATTCTCGCCCCTTCCAAGGTAGTGTAGGCTTGCCTCTTCTCTTGTTTTTCCACATTTGGATGACTATTTTGTCACGACTCCTTATCGACCAGCTTCTTAATTTTTAACGACCCCAAATTTCTTAGTATCATGCCCAGTGCCTCAATGTTTTGAAAGTGATACACATTTATCTCTCTGTTTCCTTTTGCTCCTAGGCAGGTCTGGTCTTTAAACTAAGGTCCCGGAGTGCATGTTTGTTTCTCGCTCTGACTGTCATTAAGTCCTCAAAGCTGACCTTCATTTTCTCGAGCATATTATTAAAGAATAAATATAAAAGATGGCATAGAAGTCAATTTCCTCTTCATCTACGGGGGTTGCACTTGGGTCACTAAACACAGACATCTCAAAGCACATTCCTTGAAGCTTTCATCAGGTTTCATCTTCGTACCCTAGAGATACCGACGACTTAGTGCTAGGTCCAAAGCACATCATATCACGGTAGGTCCTGCTAGACTATCGGGGAAGTAGTGGATCGGTAATTTTTAATGCATCCCTTCATCTTTTGCAGAATATGGCCGCGTGAATCTTGAGGCATCTTGTTCCATCATCATGTGCAAATCTGAGAATCTTTGGAATTCAAAGGAACGACCAACCCAGGGTTCAAACAGAGTTTTCTTGCATCAAACTTCTTGTTTTCTCTTTTTTCCTCGAGCCCATCTTTTTACTGCTCGGATCTGGATTTTTGAGTGTCTTCAATTCATGATAAAACTCTAATTGTTCTTTGGATTACCCCTCAAAAATTTTATGCAAGGTGTAAAATATGTCATGATTGTACAATGTAATGCAATGTAATGTAATGCAATGCAATGCAATGCAATGCATGAATGCAAATGCGGTGTTGATTCTCGAACAGTCCTTAAAAGACTTTCAATCAGTAGAAAAATGTCTGGTTGCAAGAAACTAATAATGAATTACGGTGTGATTTAGCTTCATTCTGGAGATCTTGACTTCGGGAAGCAAAACATATGCTCCATGTCTCGACGTCGTCTTCAGGATGATGGATGACTTCGTCTTCTCTTCTTATTCTATTTTATGGACTTGTGACGTCATGAACTTTATTTTTGTGGCTTCTAAAAATGACATCAACAAGTGCAGGCATAATGCAGATAAGATCTTTTCTGAGTGCAAACGAATAATACGTCTAAACAGGGATGGATTCTATCGGTCCTAAGGGAGTACTTTAAAAATTTTAGGGTTTAAATTAAAATTCTCAAAGATCATTTGGTTCAAAAAATTTAACTTACTTAAAAATGAAACTTTTATGTTTCTTTTTGTTATTATTATTCTTCTGAAAGTTTTATGAGAGAAAAAGTTTCAAAGCAAAATAATAATATTTTTAATTTTTTTTTTTTTGAGTTAAATTAAAATCTGAGAATTTAAAAATGGTCAAATGTGAAGATTTAAAATTAGGATTCTACGGCCCTGACTGAATCTTCTGCGTCGCACGTGCCTTATTTTCGTACCGTCTTCTTTCGCGATTGGTCTTTGCTCGACCTAACTTGATACTGTAATATTATCGTCCCCGGCAAAGCAGACTTTTTCTATTTTGAAAGCCTTTTAATGAATTGTTCTTGAATCAACACCATGTCATGATATGCAACATGAATGCAAATAAAGGCGTTGATTCCGCTGGTAATCACCCTTTCGAACGACTTTTATGGGAATTAAAGGGTCCAGATTACAAAAAGATCCATATTACAAAAGAGTCCCTATTACAAAAAGAGTCTATTACAAAGTCTTAATTACAAAATAAAATTCTACACATAAGCTCTAGCTCTACCACCTACCTCTCTCGCGACTCCGAGCAACTTGATAAACCTTGGTGCTTCTTCCATGTCCGGGGTTATGAAAGGTCGGAGAGTCGTGGCTTCGGTAGCTAAGTTATTCACACACCTTGTAGCTCGTTGTATGTCCACCATTAGGTCTCGTGTGTATACTTTGGCACTACACGCTCGTTCGACAAATTGTTACGTCGGATACATTGAGTAATCTCGACCGATGTCACACGATTGGATCGATCTTTGTCCTTCCTAAGACACCTTTTTTCCATGATGAAAGATTTTCTAATCGGGCAAACCACTTGAATCAACGCTCTATGTAATGTGGATGCAATGATAATGCAACAAAAATATGTGTAAAAATAAAATAAAACACAAAAAGAAATGAGTTAGTATCGGATAAAAATAATAAATACATAAATAAAAGGACAAATTAAATAAGGTAAATAAACAAAACGACCTATTTATCTAGTCCAAAACACCTAAGGTTATCCGCATGGCTCTAACAGGTGGGTTTCTATGTTCTCTACATGCAGTGTTGGTGTTAGGAGGTACCCGAATTGTCCTTGTTGTCCCCTACTAAGGGTAGCAAGGCCCCGATCATCACCCATTATAGGCTCCTTTCAACGGGTTCAATTCGGGGGGACCCATTCGCTTATGCCCGTCTGAAGGGCGATATCCTTACGAAAGCATAAAGGTACTCGAGCCCCGAAGGTACTTGCTAGGCCCATACGGGAGAACGATATCTCCACGAAAGCATTAGCGTTTCCACTTAAAAAGCGGGTTTATATGCCATATTTTAAATGCGTTAAAATAAACGCGCAATTATGACCGAATGTTAATTTAATAGTTACTTTAATCCAGAATTTCCAATATTAGTAAAGCGGTAATTATTTTAAAAGCTTGACTCTCATTTGTTTTTGAAAAACAAAAATTGTCCCCAGCGGAGTCGCCATCTGTAGCGAAGGTCCCGCTAAATAAAAACGAACGATGATTTTTAAACGGTGTTTTTGATATAAGGCGTTTGGATATAAAATATTTATTCCGTGGGGTTTACAAAAAACCTTATAAAAATGGAGTCGCCACCGGCCACTTAGGTAGGCCGGACACCACAAAACCAGATATTCAAAAAGCGCGGTTCGGGAGTCGATTTACGGATGGGGAAGGATTAGCACCCCACACGCCAAAAAATTGGTACTTTAATAATTACCGCTTTATGAATATTGGATTTTCCGGATTAAAGTGACGATTATTTTAAATTTCGGTCATAATTGCGAATATATTTTAAGGGTCCCGTTATCCGAGAATAAACGCCCAACCACTATCACTACGGCAATGATATCGCCCGTTTACGCTCGGATAAAAGGACACCGCATTAACAATTTATATCTCGATATGCAATCTTAATGGCAAAAACATAAAACATAGTAAAATGTTTAAGTGTAGTAAATATTGTCATAACAGAATACTAATCTAACATAAAATGCTAAACTAAAACATACATATATACATATTAATCTAACTCATAAATAAAAACATATCTAGCATAAATAAAATATTAATATACAACACAAATTTAAAACATATTAAATATTAATCTAATACATAAATAAAAACAAACTCAACATAAATAAAATACTATTCTAAAACATACATAAATAAATATTAATCTAACTCATAAATAAAAACATATCTAACATAAAAAAATATTAATATGCAACACAAATTTAAAACATTTTAAATATTAATCTAAAACATAAATATACAAAATAAAAAATAAGACTAAAATTTTAAGATAACTGATGCTTCATTAAATTGTAAAAATTACAACACTAATAAAAAAGGGAAGAAAATATACCTAACTAGGAACTCGAACGACGAACTCCGCCGAGATCTACCGCGACCCCTCTAAAAATTTAACTAGATCGGACCTAAAATAGAACCCCGATCGAATGTTGGATCGAACCAACTGGGGTCGACGGCACTGCCCCCAACCCCGGCCAGCCTTGCGGCCGGCCATGCCCCCATGAATTGGGTGGCAATTCAATTGCCACTTTCATGGCAAAATTGGGCGTGTGATTTCTCTTCAATTGGGGTGCCTATTTATAGGCATATGTGATGAGATTGTGGGTGACGTGGAGCACCCTGCTCCACGCAAATTTCCCTTTTCTTTTTTTTTGATTTTTTTTTACTTTTTTTTATATATAATTTTACTATTATAATAACACTAATAACACTAAAACCCGGTCAAAAATGAGTGATTACAGTACAACAAGCAACAATGTATCCAAAGAACTACATTTAAGCGCGCGCATGATTTATAATTACTTTATCTAGCTTCTCAAATGAGTCTGCACGCCGTGGTAGCCATCCCCTGCCACTGCAGCTAACCAAGCAGGCCACCCGGCGGCCACCTGCTCTCCTTCTATAGCTTTTGGGACACTACCCCTCCCTGGGTGGTGATTAACAACATGCTCCATCTTCTCCCTCTTCCTATCCAAATTCTCACCATGGATTTGAACCAAACCATTCGCTTGTTTATCAATGAGCGTGGTCCTCCCTTCATTGTGATCGAATCGATCCTTTGTTCTACGTGCTTCCTCCCTCCTCAAAGAAGTAGCCTTCGGTACCCTAACATCTAATGAGGCTGTAATCACTCATTTTTGACCGGGTTTTAGTGTTATTAGTGTTATTATAATAATAAAATTATTAATATAAAAAAATCAAAAAAAAGGGGAAGAAAATTGCGTGGAGCAGGGTGCTCCACGTCACCCTCTTTGGCCTATAAATAGGCTGCCAATTGAAGAGCAATTCCACGCCCAATTTTGGATGAAATTGGCAATTGAATTGCCACCCAATTGTGGGGCATGGCCGGCCGCAAGGCTGGCGGGGTTGGGGGCAGTGCCCTCGACCCCAGTTGGTTCGATCCAACATTCGATCGGGGTCTTATTTTAGGTCCGATCTAGTTATATTTTTGGAGGGGTCGCTATAGATCTCGGTGGGGGTTCAATCGGGGTTTGTCATACGAGCTCCTAGTTAGGTATAATTTCTTCCCTTTTTTATTAGTGTTGTAATTTTTATAATTTAATGAAGTATTAGTTATTTTAAAATTGTGGTCTTATTTTTTATTTTGTATGTTTATGTTTTAGATTAATGTTTAATATGTTTTAAATTTTATGTTTTATATTAATATTTTATTTATGTTAGATATGTTTTTATTTATGAGTTAGATTAATATTTATTTATATATGTTTTAGAATAGTATTTTATTTATGTTGAGTTTGTTTTTATTTATGTGTTAGATTAATATTTATGAATGTTAGTATTTTATTTATGCTAGATATGTTTTTATTTATGAGTTAGATTAATATTCATGTATGTATTAGATTAATATTTTATTATATTAGTATTTTATTATGTTAATATTTATTTGCATTGTATTTAAATTATTTGCCATGTTTTATATTTTTTGCTCACTAAGTTTGCATATCGAGATATAAATTGTCAATGCGGTGCCCTTTTATCCGAGCGTAAACGAGGCTAGTATCAGGCGTAGTGATAGTGGTTGGGCGTTTACCCTCGGATAACGGGGCCTTTAAAATTAATTCGCAATTATGACCGAATTTTAAAATAATCGTCACTTTAATCCAGAAAATCCAATATTAATAAAGCGGTAATTATTAAAGTACCAATTTTGGGCGGTGTGGGGGTGCTAATCCTTCCCCATCCGTAACCGACTCCCGAACCCAACATTTTTTTGAATCTCTGGTTTTATGGTGTCCGGCCTACCTAAGTGGCCGGTGGCGACTCCATTTTTTTTAAAAAATGCGGTATTTTAAAAACCCCACGGAATAAACATTTTATATCCAAAAGAATCACAAACACCTTTCAAACACCTTCGAAAACCCACGTTTTTATTTTAGCGATACAAAACAATGTTAAGACATCGCTACAGATGGCGACTCCGCTGGGGACATTTTTGTTTTTTCGAAAAAAACAAATGAGAGTCAAGCTTTTAAAATAATTACTGCTTTACTAATATTGGAAATTTCGGATTAAAGTGACTATTAAATTAACATTCGGTCATAATTGCGCGTTTATTTTAACACATTTAAAATATGGCATATAAACCCGTCTTTTTAAGTGAGGGGAAAACGCTAATGCTTTCGTGGAGATATCGTTCTCCCGTATGGGCCTAGCAAGTACCTTCGGGGCTCGAGTACCTTATGCTTTCGTAAGGATATCGCGTTCCTTCAGACGGGCATAAGCGAATGTGTCCCCCGAATTGAACCCGGTTGAAAGGAGCCTATAATGGGTGATGATCGGGGCCTTGCTACCCTTAGTAGGGACAAAGCAAGGACATTCGGGTACCTCTTAGCACCAACACCGCATGTAGAGAACATAGAAACTCACCTGTTAGAGCCCATGGATAACCTTAGGTGTTTTAGACTAGATAAATAGGGTCGTTTTGTTTATTTACCTTATTTAATTTGTCCTTTTATTTATGTATTTATTATTTTTATCCCAGTACTAACTCATTTTTTTTGTGTTTTATTTTATTTTTACACATATTTTTGTTGCATTATCATTGCACCCACATTACATAGAGGCGTTGATTCAAGTGGTTTGCCCGATTAGAAAATCTTTCATCATGGAAAAAGGTGTCTTAGGAAGGACAAAGATCGATCGATCGCGTGACATCGGTCGAGATTACTCAATGATCCGACGTAACAATTTGCCGAACGAGCGTGTAGTGCCAAAGTATACACACGAGACCCTGATGGTGGACATACGACGAGTTACAAGGTGTGTGAATGACTTAGCTACCGAAGCCACGACTCTCCGACCTTTCGTAACCCCGGACATGGAAGAAGCACCAAGGTTTATCAAGTTGCTCAAAGCTGTCGATGAGCTAGGAGGTAGAGCTAGGGATTATGTGTAGAACTTTATTTTGTAATTAAGACTTTGTAATAGACTCTTTTTGTAATAGGGACTCATTTTGTAATATGGATTTTTTTTTTGTAATCTGGACCCTTTAATTCCCATGAAAGTCGTTCGAAAGGGTGATTACCAGCGGAGTTAACGCCTTTATTTGCATTCATGTTGCATATCATGACATGGTGTTGATTCAAGAACAGTTCATTAAAAGGCTTTCAAAATAGAAAAAGTCTGCTTTGCCGGGAACGATAATATTACAGTATCAAGTTAAGCCAAGCAAATACCAATCGCGAAAGAAGACGGTACAACAATAAGGCACGTGCGACGCAGAAGATTCAGTCAGGGCCGCAGAACCCCAATTTTAAATCTTCACATTTGACCATTTTTAAAATTCTCAGATTTTAATTTAACTCAAAAAAAAGAAAAGATTAAAAATATTGTTATTTTGCTTTGAAACTTCTTCTCTCATAAAACTTTCAGAATAATAATAATAACAAAAAGAAACCTAAAAGTTTCATTTTTAAGTAAGTTAAAATTTTTGATAATGGGGAAATTTTTAAACCAAATGATCTTTGAGAATTTTAATTTAAACCCTAAATTTTTTAAAGTACTCCCTTATGACCGATAGAATCCATCCCTGTTTAGACGTATTATTCGTTTGCACCCAGAAAAGATCTTATATGCATTATGCCTGCACTTGTTGATGTTATTTTTAGAAGCCACAAAAATAAAGATCATGACGTCACGAGTCCATAGAATAAGAAGAGAAGACGAAGTCATCCATCATCCTGAAGACGACGTCGAGACGTGGAGCACATGTTTTGCTTCCCGAAGTTAAGATCTCAAGAAGGAAACTAACTGTCACCTGTAATTCATTATTAGTTTCTTGCAACCAGACATTTTTCTACTGATTGAAAGTCTTTTAAGGACTGTTCGAAAATTAACACCGCATTTGCATTCATGCATTGCATTGCATTACATTGCATTGCATTGCATTGCATTACATTGTACAATCATGACATATTTTACATAACACTATCACTACCTTGCATAAAATTTTTTGGGGGTAATCCAAATAACAATTAGAGTTTTATCATGAATAAAAGAATTGAAGACACTCAAAAATCCAGATTCGAGCAGTTAAAAGATGGACTCGAGAGAAAAAGAGAGAAAAAATAGTTTGATGCCTTTAATACAAGAAAACTCTGTTTGAGCCCCGATTTGGTCGTTCCTCCGGATTCCAAAGATTTCCACATAATAACGGAACAAGATGCCTCAAGATTCACGCGGCCATATTCTGCAAAAGATGAAGGGATGCATTAAAAATTACCGATCCACTACTTCCCCGACAGTCTAGCAGGACTTACCGTGATATGATGTGCTTTGGACATAGCACTAAGTCGTCGGTATCTCTAGGGTACAAAGATGAAACCTGATGAAAGCTTCAAAGAATGTGCTTTGAGGTGTATGTGTTTAGCGACCCAAGTGCAGCCTCCCGTAGATGAAGAGAAAAGTGAATTCCATGCCATCTTTCTTATTTCTTCTTTAATAAGATGCTCGAGAAAGTGAAAGCCAGCTTTGAGGACTTCATGACAGTCAGAGAGAATCGAACATGCACTCCGTGACCTAAGTTTAAAGACCAGACCTGCCTAGGAGTAGAAGGAAACAAAGAGATAAATGGGTACCACTTTCAAAACATTGAGGCGATAGGGCATGACACTAAGAAATTTGGGGTCGTTAAAAAAATCAAGAAGCTGGTCGATGAGGGAGTCATGACGAGAGAAGTCATCCAGCGATGGAAAAACAAGAGAAGAGGCAAGCCTACACTACCTTGGAAGGGGCATAATGAGTTAGTACCCTGGAGATAATCCAAAGGTCCCTATGGTTTTCTCATCATTTCACAAAGAAATTCTCAACAAAAAAATCATTGTTTATTAGAATTAAAAATCACATTTCCATTTAGAAAATCATTTTTACATTCTTGATTCTTTAAACATTTCATTTTTATGGGGTAGTTTTCCCATATGTATATACACACATTTTTTAATGGACATATGTATATATCATTTCTATACCAGGTCCTCGAATTTTAAATGCAACAGTATATTTGCTTCAGATCCAAAGATCAACTCTAAGTTGCATATATTTAGAAGAGATTGAATGTTGTGGTGATACTGTAAATGTGAGTATCTGCTAGTTTACTTAGGCTAACAGAGGAACAAAAGCGAGTGTTTAGACAATGGGCAGTTCCCATTTTAAGAATTTATCTTCTCAGGCACTTGTCGTTTAAGATCCTTGAAACGAAAGTTGACCTTAAACCTCTACCCCCTGAAGGCATTCTCAGGACATTTGTGAATATGACAATGGATGTTGTTCTTTTACTTTACCAGAAGACACAGATGAGTCCAGACAGATTGGATACGAAGATCAAAAAATCATCAGAAGAAAGTGGTTGAAAACATGGATATGTCCAAATGAAAAGCCAAAAAAAAGAGATCAGAAGGCCGAAGCAATCCAGATCGAGTAAATATCAGAAGAGTTGCAGAGAGGTAATTAACTCCGAGCGGAAGATCGCATCAATACCCAATATAGATCCGTGTTGATTCGAGGATACATTCATAGACTCGAATAAGAAGAAAGAGATTCAATGCTAAAAACCCAGAATGAACAGTCTAAAAAAAAGAGAGAAATGAAGAATACAATCTATGCTTCACACACAGATCAAACAATACAAGAACGAGACTTCAACTATGTGCAAGAGACACAAGGAATCCACATTTCAAGTAAACATCAGTTTTGAAAATTAGTATAGAAGCTCGAATTGAAGCCAAGTCAAGACAAGTCGGCCCGAAGATTGCCAATTTTGAAAAAGGAAATGACCTCTAGGGTGAAAACCCAAAAATAGGCAGTCTAGAGTGATCTGAAAATGAAGAAAAGAGTAGTCTGCTCTGAGCATGCGGGCATCGATATCCAGCCAAAATACATTGATCCGAAGGTACAAAAGAAGAAGTGACCTCTAGGGTGAAAACCCAAAAATGGACAGTCTAGAGCGATCCAAGAGAAAAAGTGAAAAAAAGAAAAAAAGAAAAAGAGAAAAGAAAAAGAAAGAATAATATTTCATCGTATGGGCCAATCACAAGAATTCTTAAATGTATTCATAGTCCTTCATTCAAGAAATCTCAGTTTGAGGAGTTTTGAATGATCAAACATTATTGAATAAAAACGAACATCAGTATATAGCCGTAATGCAAGGCAGCATACAAAAAAAAAGGAAATGAACTCTAGGGTGAAAAACCAAAACGGGCGATCTAGAGTGATCCAAAAAAAAGAGAAGGAATAATGGGCATATCCAAGTTACACAAATACGTAAAATCTTTGTTTCACTTAACCATAAACCAAAGGCCTACATTACAAGCCCCAAAGACTATTCTCGGTCATCCATAAATATCCAAGTTGAATGAGAATGTCTTCAGATTTCATTCCGCCTATAAGGGTTAACTTTTCTTCAAGGAACGTCAAACTTCGAAGTGCTTGATCGACACCCAAATGAGGGAATGATGGGGCATGGTGAGATAGTGAGATTAAGAGAGCCACCTTAAACGGGGTAGAAACTAGGTAGGGTTGTTCCTCTCAAAAGCCTATTAGACCAGAAGAAACTATACATTGGCATATATCTCCACAATGGTCAAGATCTTCTAAATATGCGCTTCATTAGAGTTGGTCTCTGGCAACTTGAAACAGATGTGCTATGGTGTTTGATATTTCGGGGGCAAACATGTTTTAAAAGGTTTGACATTTTCTCCCAAAGTTTTGATGTTTATCATTTCCCCCAAACATTAGTTTTTAAAAATGTTTGGCAATACACGTCGAATTTTGTTTCCCAAGCATTGTTTTATAAAAAATGTTTGGTCCTTAGAAAAAGAAGAAGAAAAGAAAAAGATGTTTACCATTTGTTCCAAACAATGTTTTCAAAATGTTTGGTATCCCCTCCAAGTTGTGATTTTCAAAATGACTGTTATCTTTTCAAACAATCTTTTTTTGTTGAAATATACGCAAGTAAATTGCCTTTTGCTTTACTTTAAAAATGAATGATGATGAGATTTAAAGCATAGGGACCGAAAGTTAGTTCCCATCGAAATGCTGCGAGAAGATCAAGGAAGAGTTCAAGGGATTGAAGCATTTTGGCTCACCCTGATGACTAGAAATAGATCAAGGCTCTATATGATGGGCCAGAAAATTCAAAGCAGTGGAGCCCGTGGTTGAATGGGGCAACGCCAAGCCAAAAAGATGACAAGGGTTCTTATAAGAATAATATAAGAACCAAAAGATCATTTATGAAGGCGGGTGATAACCCTAAAGACAAGAAAGCCTTCCGCACAAAAATGTTTAAAAGCATGTTCAAATGAGGATTTAAGAGCATACAGAAAGCAGTAAAGAGATGAAGAAATCTGAGGAGCGACCTTTCAGGGTGTAAGACTTAAAAAAAACATTACATTGCATGTATCATATGGATAGGGGCATGTCAATTTTTGCTTATTTTGGACTGGTACCTGAAGAATTATCAAAGAACATTAAGAAGTGGATTTCATTGAAAAGTTTGGCGCCCATTTTCGGCGTGAGTCTTTAAATCTGAAAAAGTTTTGGCGGCCATTTTCGGCGCGAGTCCCTAAAATATGAAGAAGTTCCGGCGGCCATTTTCGGCGTGAGTCCCTAAATTTGAAGAAGTTTTGGCGGCCATTTTCAGCGTAAGTCCCTAAATTTGAAGAAGTTTTGGCGGCCATTTTCGGCGTGAGTCCCTAAATTTGAAGAAGTTTCGGCAGCCACCTTTGGCGTGAGTCCCTAAAATTTGAAGAATGATAGCCATTTTCGGTGTGAATCCCCGAATCTGAAGAGACATCGATGGCCATCGTGTTGTGAATCCCAAATGAGAAGACAATGTTTTCATATACAAAAAGCATATGTTTCCAAGCTCCAGAGAGAGGTTCTATATAGGAAGAATCCTCCGCTCCGAGGCTTCAGAAGCTAAAAGTTCTATATAGGAAGGACTGACAGCTCCAGGGTGAAGACTAGCAGTTCTATATAGGAAGGACTCCCAGTCGAAGGAATTCACCCATGACACACAAGATTATATAGGAAATCTGTTGTGTCCGAAAAGCGAAGAGTTCTATATAGGAAGGGCTCGAGCTTCAATGTCTTAGGGTGAAAGGTTCTATATAGGAAGAACCCGTAGCTCGAGATTTCAGACGCCAAAAGTTCTATATAGGAAGGATGGCGGCTCAGGGTTTGAAGACTAGCAGATTCTATATAGGAGGAACTCCCAGTCGGAAGAATCCATCAGTGACGCAGAAGGTTTTATATAGGAGAAACCAGCGTTGAAGGCGAAGAGTTCTATATAGGAAGGACTCCAAGCTGCACCGTCTCAAGCTAAAAGTTCTATATAGGAAGGACTGACAGCTCCAAGGTGAAGACTAGTAGTTCTATATAGGAAGGACTCCCAGTCAAAGGAATTCACCCATGACACACAAGATTATATAGGAAATTCTGTTGTGTCGAAAGCGAAGAGTTCTATATAGGAAGGGCTCCGAGCTTCAATGTCTTAGGGTGAAAGGTTCTATATAGGAAGAGAACTGTAGCTCGAGATTTCGACGCCAAAAAGTTCTATATAGGAAGGATTGGCGGCTCCAGGGTTTGAAGACTAGCAGTTCTATATAGGAGGAACTCCCAGTCGGAAGAATCCATCAGCGACGCAGAAGGTTTTATATAGGAGAAACCAGCGTTGAAAGCGAAGAGTTCTATATAGAAAGGACTCCAAGCTGCACCGTCTCAAGCTGAAAGTTCTATATAGGAAGGACTGACAGCTCCAGGGTGAAGACTAGCAGTTCTATATAGGAAGAACTCCCAGTCGAAGGAATTCACCCATGACACACAAGATTATATAGGAAATCCTGTTGTTTCGAAAGCGAAGAGTTCTATATAGGAAGGGCTCCGAGCTTCAATGTCTTAGAGTGAAAGATTCTATATAGGAAGAATCCCTAACTCCAAGATTTCAAGACACTGAAAAGTTCTATATAGGAAGGACCGACGGCTCCAAGGTGAAGACTTCCTTGATTCTATATAGGAAGAACTCACAGTCAAAGGAATTCACCTATGACACATAAGGTTATATAGGAAACTGTTGTGTCGAAAGCAAAGAGTCTTATATAGGAAAGGCTCAGAGCTTCATTGTCTTAGAGTGAAAGGTTCTATATAGGAAGAACACGTAGCTCGAGATTTCAGATGCCAAAAGTTCTATATAGGAAGGACTGACGGCTCGGGGTTTGAAGACTAGCGATTCTATATAGGAGGAACTCCCAAATCGGAAGAATCCATCGATGTGTGAAGGTTTTATATAGGAGAAACCAGCGTTGAAGGCGAAGAGTTCTATATAGGAAGGACTCCAAGCCGCACGTCTAAAAATGAAAAGTTTTATATAGGAAGGACCGACAACTCCGGGGTTTGAAGACTAGCAGATTCTATATAGGAGGAACTCCCGAATCGGAAGAATCCATCGATGACGTTTGAAGGTTTTATATAGGAGAAACCAGCGTTGAAGGCGAAGAGTTCTATATAGGAAGGACTCCAAGCTGCACCGTCTCAAAATGAAAAGTTCTATATAGGAAGGACCGACAACTCCGTGGTTTGAAGACTAGCAGTTCTATATAGGAGGAACTCCCGATCGGAAGAATCCATCGTGATGTGACGCAGAAGGTTTTTATAGGAGAAACCAGCGTTGAAGGCTAAGAGTTCTATATAGGAAGGACCAAGCCGCACTGCCTCGAATGAAAGGTTCTATATATGAGAGACTCATAACTCGAGGCTTCAGAGTGAAGGGTTCTATGTCGAAAGAGCCTATAACTCCAAGATCGGAAGGTGACGAAGCTCTATATAGGAAGAACTTACGAGCCTGAAGATTCAGCTAAGGAAGAGCGGATAGTTCCAGAAGAACAAGTGATTCCGAAGCCAAAGACAAGAAAGTAGGTAAAAAATGAGTGCTTTTGATCTTTGCTTTGTCTTCGTTTCACAAGAACAAGCAAAGAGGGGCAACTGTAATCACTCATTTTTGACCGGGTTTTAGTGTTATTAGTGTTATTATAATAATAAAATTATTAATATAAAAAAATCAAAAAAAAAGGGAAGAAAATTGCGTGGAGCAGGGTGCTCCACGTCACCCTCTTTGGCCTATAAATAGGCTGCCAATTGAAGAGCAATTCCACGCCCAATTTTGGATGAAATTGGCAATTGAATTGCCACCCAATTGTGGGGCATGGCCGGCCGCAAGGCTGGCGGGGTTGGGGGCAGTGCCCTCGACCCCAGTTGGTTCGATCCAACATTCGATCGGGGTCTTATTTTAGGTCCGATCTAGTTATATTTTTGGAGGGGTCGCTATAGATCTCGGTGGGGGTTCAATTGGGGTTTGTCATACGAGCTCCTAGTTAGGTATATTTTCTTCCCTTTTTTATTAGTGTTGTAATTTTTATAATTTAATGAAGTATTAGTTATTTTAAAATTGTGGTCTTATTTTTTATTTTGTATGTTTATGTTTTAGATTAATGTTTAATATGTTTTAAATTTGCGTTTTATATTAATATTTTATTTATGTTAGATATGTTTTTATTTATGAGTTAGATTAATATTTATTTATATATGTTTTAGAATAGTATTTTATTTATGTTGAGTTTGTTTTTATTTATGTGTTAGATTAATATTTATGAATGTTAGTATTTTATTTATGCTAGATATGTTTTTATTTATGAGTTAGATTAATATTCATGTATGTATTAGATTAATATTTTATTAGATTAGTATTTTATTATGTTAATATTTATTTGCATTGTATTTAAATTATTTGCCATGTTTTATATTTTTTGCTCACTAAGTTTGCATATCGAGATATAAATTGTCAATGCGGTGCCCTTTTATTCGAGCGTAAACGAGGCCAGTATCAGGCGTAGTGATAGTGGTTGGGCGTTTACCCTCGGATAACGGGGCCTTTAAAATTAATTCGCAATTATGACCGAATTTTAAAATAATCGTCACTTTAATCCGGAAAATTCAATATTAATAAAGCGGTAATTATTAAAGTACCAATTTTGGGCGGTGTGGGGGTGCTAATCCTTCCCCATCCGTAACCGACTCCCGAACCCAACATTTTTTTGAATCTCTGGTTTTATGGTGTCCGGCCTACCAAGTGGCCGGTGGCGACTCCATTTTTTTAAAAAAATGCGGTTTTTTAAAAACCCTACGGAATAAACATTTTATATCCAAAAGAATCACAAACACCTTTCAAACACCTTCGAAAACCCACGTTTTTATTTTTGCGATACAAAACAATGTTAAGACATCGCTACAGAGGCCTTACTCGAAAGCCTCTCCCTAGGACTTTCCTTACCATCTTTGATAGCAGACGACTTGCAACAAATGCAACCCATCATGATACACCAAATCCAGCCCTCGATAAACCCTTCTTCAGTTCTTCTTACGGTCACTAAGAACCCTTCTGTCCTTCAAGAAAATTCTACTTTTGCAATATTATCATCCTCGTTCAATCCAGTCATATCCAAAAAGCTTAAAAAATTCAAGTATAATCCAAAATATCAATCCAACTTAACCAAAAATCCCACATTTCCTCACCAGCATTCAATCAAATGATTATAATTCAAGACCCCATTTTTCCAGGGAGGAAGAGACAAAGCTGATAACTTTCCTAAAACCCAATATTCAATGCAAATTCTACAAGCTAATCAAATCACATTTCTTCAGCAATATTGACCCTTTCCAACTATGATAATATTGACCCTTCCATAAGTACATAACAAGTATCCAACTATGATTTGATAATTTTTTTAAATGAAATAAATCCAAAAATTTTATAATATTTTTCATAATTTTATTTTTTAATGTATTAGTGAATTTTTATTTTATTTTTTTTGTATCGTGTTTTTAATTAAACCCTTATTCTCACTTCAAATCTAAAAGATCTAAGAAAATTCAATGCACATTTTTTAATTAAACATTATTTGTTATGTTTTGACTTGTAATTGTAATAATATTGTAAATGAAGACAACTTTAGAGTTAGAATAAGAATTAATTTTGTATTTAGAATTCATAAATATTTAGAAATTTTACGAAAAATTCACACACAATATATTTTGAGAGAGATTAATTTGCTTAAGTTCAAAAATAAAAGGAACCTAAAGAATGTTTGAACCAAAATATCTAAGTCAACTAATAATAACTTTAACATTTTAAAACGTATAGGGACAAAATGTTAACTTTTCAAACGCACATGGAAAAACATTCATTTTTATAGTATAGAAGTTAAAATAAACTTTTAGGTATATCTTAAGGACTAAAATATACTTTTTATATAATAGAATGACTAAAATAAACTTTAGATATAGTACAAGAACTTCTATTATACTTAACCTATTTGTGAGTCTAATCTCGTCAATTTGAGTATAATTGAAGACCCTTATTATATTTTTTAAATCTTAAGAAAAAAATCAGGATTTTTCCTTACTGGAACAATCACAATCGAAGAACGAAAACTCAAAAACATTGAACAAAAATTTTAAGAGGCAAAAAGGAATAAAAAATCTGAAGAGGGACCTACATTTTTCTTAAAGGTAAGTGATTTCCCCCACATTTTTACATTTTAATTCCCTGATTTGATGTTGGATTTGAACTCCTGGAAATACAGTGAGTGATTTCATTTAAACTGTGATTAAACTTTTTGGTTTTATTGGCGTAGTTTTTGTTGCATTTTTTTGTGGGGTTTGGGTCTTAACCATTTCTCTCTGATTCCATGGATAAAGATTAAAGACCCAGTTTTAATTTAAACGATTTTTCTCAGGTGGGTATATTTTAATATATTGAATCATATCAGTTCTGAGAAACAGCTTGATCAAATTTTTATCCGGGTTTTAATTCCTAATGCCAAATTTCTATTTTTGTTTTTGTTGTTGTTGGATTAATAGAATATCAATTATTTGGTTTATTGATCAAGTTAAGTTAAAGTGAATCATGGATTTTTCTTTATGCTAAGATTTATATGGAAAAAAAAAGTCTCCATTTCGCCACATTTTGATGGCTTCTCATTCTTACCAGACTTCAATCACATTGGTTAAAGCAACAGTTTTATTGCGAATTGTCATCAACTTTCTGTATTTTCATGACCAAAGGTTTGGAATTACAGGATTCAGCATGCTCTATGACTTTTTTATCCATTATTATCAATGCATTCATTAACATCATTTATATATATATAATTCACTTATGAATTGTGGAAGTCATTCTTATGAACGATTGAACGGTGGAAGGATGCTAACCTGTTGTTAAAGGCCATAAGATAATCTAATTCGTGTTCATTGTAAAAAGATGTAGATTGGTTTTTGTTTCTGCAATCTGAATTTCCAAAGTACATTTGCAAAAAAGTTATGATTTTTGTCTAAAGTGTTTTGAGGAAAGGAGTTCCTGACTTCCTGTTTTTCTGGTCTGTTTGTGATAACAGAAATCAATAACATTGGCTTTTGGGAACAAGTTGGAAAGTTAAATGCTTCGGAGAACTGCATTACTGGTATATCGTGTGATATGCATGAGAGAGATTTGATCAACCAATCAATATTTGCTGCATTTTTTGTCCTTAAACGAGAATTGAGTGATTGGATTTGCTTCTAACTACCAGCAAAATAGGCAATTATTCATTTTACGGTTTTTTTCTCTTGCTAGAATTTTTGTGGAGTTGTTGTGAGTGAATGATAGGGTGAAAGGAAATGAGTGAGGAACTCGGGGTTGGGTTTGAGGTGCAATGACTGGAGGGTCATTGGGTCTATGCACAGGGAGTTATGGGTCATTGCCGAGCATCAAAAATGTTTTTGCTGGTGGCGGAAGATTACTGCACTCTAAATCATTTGGTAGTGCACGAAAGAATTCAATCATGATGCTTTCAGGTTCCAGGGAAAAGGAGAAGTCTCTCCCCTCTGTTTGGCATCGGTGTCTGGGTCACCGGAAAGTTTCCATGTTGCTTCTGGTTGCCCTTACCCTTTTGGTCTTCGTCTTGGGTTCTTTTGTTGTTAACAAATGTCTGTTCCTTTTTTCTGTTACTCTTGATTCAAGTTCTAACTTTATTCTTGAATTTTGATTTCTAGACCACTAAGAAACTAACTTTATAGGCTCATTTACTGATTTACATAGTGACTCTCCGACATTTCATTCTCAGAACAGTAATTTATTTGAGACAATAACTTTTTCATCTTTTTCTGTTTTGCATTATGTATGATTAATGAGACAGTAAGCACTAGTCCAACTGTTGATCAATGGAGTGGAACAATGACCATGGCTCATTATCTGAATGGTGCCCATAATGAAGCTTCACGGATCCTCAGAAGGAAGGATCAACATAAAGATAAAAGTATTATGCAGCAAATAGTGTGAATGGTTCTCATCCCTGTGCGAATTTCACATTTCCTCCTCCCCCTCCACCTAATCTTAGACGGATTGGACCTCGGCGTAAGTTTAGGTTCATTGTTATTTTTCTCATTCTCATCTTATCATGCTTGCATCAATATGCACATATTTAGAATATGTGTCTTTATCTTGCTACTAATTTTATTCTTGCTCATCCCTTTTTCAGCATGTCCAGTATGTTACCTCCCTGTGGGTCAGGCCATAGCAAGCATGCCAAGTTCCCTATCAGAATCACCAGTGCTTCATAATTTGACATATGTTCATGATGAAAATCCAATCAAAACTGAACCACATGGTGGCTCTGACTTTGGTGGATATCCATCTCTAAAGCAAAAAAACGATTCGTTTGATATAAAAGAGTCAATGACAGTCCACTGTGGGTAGGTTTCACTCTCCTATCACTTTTTCAATATAATCTACTCACTGACAACATTTCAGGTAGATATTTCTGTGATTCTTATGTTATTCATGGCGCATTTAAACGAAACAATGAATTACTTGTCTTCATAAATTGATCTTGTCCTCCCTGTTGCATTTTTATATTGTAATTATGTGTACTTTCTCTGTCAGATTCGTCAAGGGAAATCAACCTGGTCACCGGACGGGATTTGACTTTGATGAGTCTGACCTGGAAGAGTTGCAGCAGTTCCACGAGATCATTGTTGCATCAGCGATATTTGGTACTACTCGACATTCAGGGTTCCACAAGATTTTCTTGCTTTTATCTATGCTTTATCCTCATCATTTCTTTGTTTATTACTCTCCAGGGAACTATGATGTAATACAGCAGCCAAGGAACATCAGTGAAGAAGCAAAGAAAAATGTTCCTTTCTACATGTTTATCGATAAAGAAACAGAAGCATATATGAAGAACAAAAGTATAATCGATGACAGTAAAAGGGCAGGCTTGTGGAGAATTGTTGTGATTGACAATGTTCCTTACAGTGATGCAAGACGAAATGGCAAGGTTTGCGTTTCAATTTTTTTTTATCATTATTTGGACCTTTTTTAATTTGATTCACCTTTAAACATTTATCAAATCCTGGTTTATATGGATCCAGCTGTATGTGCCATGGAATTTATGATTAGTACTAGTAAACCAAATTTGATGTATGGTCTCTTCTATTTTAAGCAACAATTATGAGCTTGTCCTAGGGTAAGTTGTATTCATCGTTCAGTTCCGATGCTACCAGTGTTTTATTTTAAATCATTTTGGTGGTGAAAAGAGATAAGAGGTCATAAAGGGATTTGGGTCATTGATTATCATTGTTGTCTCTGGTTTTCCTCTTTGAAATGGACCTATAGGTATATACTTCAGTTCACAAAATAAATGTAACAAATATGTCGATATTTGGTGAAAGATCAGGGAGATCTGATGCGTTAATCCTTATCAGAAATTTCTTTATGTTAGCGCACTTAAGGGGGTCTTGTTTATGTGGCATGTTTTCCTAGCAGGTCCCAAAGCTTTTGTTACATAGAATCTTCCCAAATATTCGCTACTCTATATGGATCGACGGAAAGCTCCAGCTTGTTGTGGATTCTTATCAAATTCTTGAGAGGTGCTCTCTGTCTTATGATTTCTTAAAGGGATTATTATTAAATATCCAGCTTATATGGTTTCTATTGTGTTGGATGGACTGCATCTCCGAGTTATAATAAAACATGAACTCTTTGTCATTCAAGAATATTAACCACATTATTTCTACATGGCTACTTAAATATAATTTTTGCTTTGGTTTAATATCTGCTGTTGGCAAAATGAAAGCTTCTATCAATGTAATAAGATTCTCTAATTACATGAATCTTGGAGTAAAACTGAATATATTCGTTTTGACACTCTCATCTAAGTCAGTAACAAAGATTTGAGTTTTTACTTTTTATTTGACGATTCAGTTGAATTTATTTGACCATTTCCTTATTTGGCTATTCTTCTTCTCAGATTCTTGTGGCGCAAAAATGCTAATTTTGCGATCTCGAGACACTACAGACGATTTGATGTCTTCGTAGAGGCTGAAGCAAATAAAGCTGCAGGAAAATATGATCATTCATCGATTGATGAACAGGTGGATTTTTATAAAAAAGAGGGATTAACACCATATTCTGAGGCCAAGCTTCCTATAACCAGTGGTATTTACAATATTTTGTACAAATACAAATATGTACATGCGTTACACGGTTTTTCAACTTTTTCTCTACTAAATACATCTATCTCTATGATGCTCTACTGGTTTTCTGCAGATGTTCCTGAAGGTTGTGTACTCATAAAGGAACATGTACCGATCACGAATCTGTTTACCTGCCTGTGGTTCAATGAAGTTGATCATTTTACACCCCGGGACCAATTAAGCTTTGGTATAGTTAGGGATAAAATAATGGCAAAAGTGGATTGGCATATCAATATGTTTATGGATTGCGAAAGACGCAATTTTGTCATACAGGTACATATTCTGTATTCGAGTATTAACTTCATGAGATTATGAATTTCGAGCTTGATAACATATATAATATTTTTCAAATTCATCTAATACGCTAAAGCTAGGACTGAAGAAGAACGCATGTTTTAACATGTTGCCATGTGAAAATCACTTCCATTAGTATATGATATGCTTGACAAAGGAATTGTTTTTTTTAGTATTTATTTTTTTTTAGAGGGATTTCTTCTGCTTTTATTGGATACAACATGCAGAAGGTGCTTGTAGGTTTGATAGGTTCATGTAATCGTGTTCGACTGCTTTTCTTATTCACAAGCATATCATCGAGATCTATTGGAGAACATGCCTCCGCCAGTTGCAGTGATTCGACGCCCACCAGCTTTGCCGAATACCAATTTCCGCGGGAGAAATCAAGGGAAGAGGACTCCAAGACGTGGTAGGGATAGGAGATCTGGTTCGAGGCATCACCATAGGGCTTCTGCTGGTAATAGAGAAGAGCAATTTCTTTTAAATGCTGTCTGAAACAAAAAGAAGAGAAGAAATCTAGCTCTTCATCTTCTTCATTGTCATCTTTTTTGCTTTTGAAAAAAAAGCTGAATTTGCTTCCTAATTGTCATCACAGAATAGGAGGACTAGTTAGCTAATTTAAGGATAATGTAAGAAGTAAAATTGGCACAGATTTTGGTCTGCAAATTTTGTTATCTATTCTTTTATTGTTGTACATCCTGAATGAGCTTCATAAATCTGCTCTCATTGTCCTTGTATCTTTGCTTTTAATCTTGTTTTTCATTTACATCGAATCGAAATTCATCGCGTCTGAGACTGCATCGCCAAAAGGATAGGACTCGGATTGTCCACTAAGAAAATATTCTATATTAACCGCTTAAATATCTCACGTCTTCTTGTATATTATACTAACAACGAACCTAATTGAATTAAATTCAATTGCTATATACGACCAACATTAATTAACAAGATAGCTGGTCAATTTCAATGTCATGGCATATTCTATAAGACTATTTATTCGAAATAGATCTATTTTTAATCAAGATTTAAAAAATTTATTTTCGTTATTTGTTTTCGGTTTTGGTCTTACATGAGTTTTAAAATTTGATGATTTTTTTTAAAAAAACCATGAAGATATTACAAAAATAATGTATCAAAAAGAGAAAAAATGACTAATTTATTAAAAATCTCATATAAATGTGGAAAGAAAAGTAAACACTTCCATGGAGATTCGTACAATCAAAATTTAGAAATTTTCATGAATCTCCTTGCCTCTAGCTAAACGAGGCGCTTTACGAGATGAAAAGGAGTAGTGAGCGCTTTACGAAATGAAAAGGAGTAGTGAGCGAACTAAATTATCAGGCAGATTGCTCCGCTACACAGTTTTGATTACATCGGTTAACAAATTATCAAACGAGTGGGGATCAATCTTTTGGGCAGGATATATTTCTAGATATTGCATGTTTCTTCAAAGGGGAAAAGATTGATTTTTTGACAAAAATATTGGATGCCTGTGGTTTTTTCACAAAAATCAGCATCGACGCTCTCATTAAGAAATCTCTAATAACAGTAACAGGTAACAAATTGTGGATGCATGATTTGCTCCAAGAGATGGGAAGACAAATTGTTAGGCAAAGATCTATTGTCAACTTTAAAAAACGTTGTAAATTGTGGAAGAAAAAACGATATCTATCATGTGCTAATAGAAAATATTGTAAGTCTTTATTTTATTTGGTGCTCATTTATGGAGTTAAATAAGACCAAAAATGTTCCTACAGATAGTCCACGTCGTCCCTAACTTTATACTGTTTACACTTGATTTTTAGGGTACTGAAGCGGTTCAAGGCATGTTCGTAGAAAGATTATGGTACTAATAATGTATATTGGTTGATTTCTCTGTATTATTATGAAGTTCTTTTATTTATTTGTTTGATTAACTATCAGGGATCAAAGTAAGACGTGCAGTTTGAAAGCTGATTGTTCGTGAAGATGACAAAACTAAGATTGCTCAAACTCTTCTATCTGGAAGCAAATTCTAGCGATCTCGTGTATCTTTCTGGTGAGTTATTGCTTATATCAATTGGCCAGGATATCCTTTTAAATCCTTGCCTTCGCATTCCATTCGAAAAATTTCGTGGCACTATATAATTACTCATTTTTGTTGTATAATATTATAATAGTATTGTTAATTAATATAATAGTATATTATTAAATATATATATATAAACAAAAAATAAAAAATATAAAAGTAAAATATATTAAAGAGGGTAAGTGGACTCCATGCGTCCACGTCATCCTACACCCCAATCCATTGCCTATAAAAGGCGTGAGGGGCAGCCAATGGAGGGAAGCATCTGGGGGAGGGGGAGCCAATTAAAGAGAGCAGTGTACTCGGTCTCAGGTTGGTTCGAATAATTATTCGATTAAAAGTTTTTTTTGTGGTTCGATTGAATTAGTTTTTGAACCATAACCCGAGGGCATAAAGATCTAGATGGGGTTTATCAAAGTTTTTCATCCAAGCTTTTAGTGGGGTAAAAATTCGATTCTTATTTTTACTTATTTAATGTGGTTTAGATATAGAATAATATATAATTTTGTTGATTATGTTTTTAATTATTAGTATGTTTTTATAATAAATATATTTTGTATGTTATATTAGATTTAGTTTTTAGGGTTTGGGTATTCAGTTATGAGTGACATCTCGGTCTTCGAGTATCATTTGACTCTCTTTTGGTACCGTAGACTGTGAGTTTTTTATGCATTCGAATTAATGTCATATCATGGATATATATTTTGTTGCATATATTGTTAGGCCTAATTGTTCCGGTACTATGCTGGAAGTGACATCTCAGTCTCCGAGTGTCATCTCATTCGATTGTTGTGAATATCGAGATAAATTTTAAACTATCATGTATACATGCATTTTGGAAATTAGAATTTAAATTAATTCGAATTTTTACTTTCCTTAATAAATACAATGTGAACTTTTAGGTACCAATTTTGAGCGTTGTAGGTGCTAATCCTTACTCATACGTAACCAACTCCCGGACCTAAGTCTTTCTCTGGTTTTGTTTTTATCGGGTCCAGTCTACCCTTTTAAAATGATCGGTGGTGGCTTTAAATTTTTCAAATACGGGCTTTCATATAATTCCCCTTTTTAAATATTTTTTCAATAAAAGCAAAAAAAATCTCATATATGATTTCTTAATTTTCGTATCAGCTCGGAAAAAATAGTCGCTACAAACTCATTACGCCTAGTAGCAGGATTGAAGAACTATGGGAGGGAAAGAAGGTAAAGTTATCTGGTAGTATTTGTTTTTCAGGCTTCGGCTTTTAATAATGGTCGGATCACAGTTGGATATTTGTGTTATATAATTTTTTTCTATTATTGCTTACAACAGCCTCTGAATAAGTTGAAATTGGTTGACCTGAAGAACTCCGAGAGCTTACTCAGGGTACCGGACTTGAGCACGGTTACTGATATTGAAAGTTTGGATTTCGAAGGTTGTACCAGCCTAGAAGATGTTCATCCTTCCATAGGATCCTAAGCATGATTAAAACACTAAATTTAAGAGGCTGCAAATGTCTTGGGAGTATTCCAGCCAGCCATAAATGGAATGGAGTCTCTTGAAACATTGATTCTTTCTAGCTGCTCAAATCTTGAAAGTTTTCCTGAAATCATGGGGGAAATCCGGTGTTTGTCGAAGCTTTATTTAGACAGGTCAGGCATGAAAGAACTTCCCTCCTCAATCGAACTTCTCACCAGGCTTAAACTTTTGGATTTAAGCGACTGCAAAAGTCTTAGGAGTCTGCAAACCATAAGAAGAATGGAATTTCTTGAAAAGTTGAATCTCTCAGGCTGTTCAAATCTTCAAATGTTTCCAGAGATTGAGGGGAAAATGGAATGTTTGCTAGAGCTTAATTTAGAGGGACAGCAATCAAACAACTTCCATCTTCAATTGGAAATCTCAACAGGCTTAATCTTCTGAATCTAAGAGGCTGTAAAAATCTTTGGAGTCTCTCAACCGATGGATGCGAGGGGCAACTACGACCTTCCACGGCTTTGACATTAGCTCCGTTGTCGGGTTTGATTTCTTTAAGAGAACTGATCCCAAGTGACTGCAACCTTGGTGAAGGGGCTATTCCTACTAGTATTGGCTGTTTATCATCTTTGGTAAATCTATTCCTTAATGATAACGATTTCATCACCCTCCCTACAACTCTAAGCCGACTTTCCAAGCTCGGTTATCTCAAATTGACGAATTGCAAGAGACTAAAATCGGTGCCTGCACTTCCAACACCAACAAGTGCAGCAGTAGATGGCTGTGATTCATTGGAAGAAGTTGTAGATCCGGTACTCGTATGCTATTCTATGGACGAGACATCCATTTATGCTCTTAACTGCTTCAGATTGGCTGAGAACAACTATGCATTAACAATGCTGAAAAGACATCTCAAGGTCGGTATATTAAGGCGTTGTATATATTGATTCCAAATAACAAGGTTTTTACTACAACATTTTTGTACTTCCATTGTCTCAGGTAGTTGCAAATGCAAGACCAAAATTTGACATTGTTATTCCAGGAAATGAAATCCCAGAATGGTTCAGCCGTCAGAGTGATGGATCTTCAATAACAATAACTCTGCCATCCGACTTTAGTCGGTTGATCGGAGTTGCTTTGTGCTGCGTTTTTGCTTCTGTTCCATTCGATGATGATCCTCAGACTTCACGGATTACTTCATTCCCTATTCAGTGTTGCATCTCTGTATGTGGTATAAAGTCTAAGATAAGCAGCGGCTTTTGTTTCCCGGAATACGACCAGATCACCGCCGACCACCTTTGGATACGATATTTATCTTGTGACAGGCTGGTTTCGTTGTTGGAGGAATTTCCTGGTGTTTCATTACAGACCAAAGTTAGGCCAGGTACTGAAAGTGAGTTCTTTTACAAAACAGATTTCAGCTTTAAAGTAAAGATGTGCCGTATTCGAATGGTGTACTTGGAAGATGTGGATGATCAGCCAAATAGCAGTCCAACAAATTTTGATGATACGATCAAGAAGTTGATGGCTCTGATGGACCAACAGGGAACTCTACCCCTGTGAAGCAAAAAACGTAATGTAGATCCTCATCACTGTACTCTTGTTTGGTTCGATCTGTGACTGCTTATATATGACTTGACTTATTGTCAAATATATTTCGATGTCGGAATTCGAACTCTATAAAATGAGAGAAGTTGAGATTTTTTTAGATAAAAAAGGGATTACTATTATGGCCTCATTAAAAACCTCCGGAGAAAAATAATACACATGATAGTAATTAATATCCAAAATACGTAAATACTCAAACAATTAATTACTCAACAAACTGGAAAAGCACACCAAAAGAAAACAAATACACTAAACCATCACCTATCCAAATCTTGCAACAGTAGCGAATGAACCTCAGGTGGAGGATTGATGTACCGAATAGTGCCAAAATCATCATTCGAAACCAATTTTGCAAGCGCATTGGCTACCTGATTCGCATCCCGACGGACATGACTCAGTTTTACCACCCAATCCGGCCGTCGTAACTCCTCAACATGCAACAGCAGCAGATATTTACCATGCCAAGACGAGCTCTCATGCAGCACTCAAAATACATCCAAGCTATCCACCTCCAATATCACACGGCGATAACCAAGATCCCATGCAAGGAGCCCAATATACATTCCCACAACTCGCCTTAGAAAACAGAACAACTATCAATAAACTTCGAAAACCCTCCTTTCCAATTACCTTGGTGGTCGCGTACCACACCCCTACACAAACCATAACCATTTGCATTGCACCTGACACCGTCGGAGTTCAACTTAATCCAATCCGGATCCGGAATCGTCCATATGCTCACATTTGCACCAGGAAAACCCACAGAACCTGCGTGAATCACCCTTGCACCTAAAGCCTTGAGCGAAATCTCACACAAGTGACGGCTCCTTTCAAGAATCGATCTGTCATCCTCCAAAGGATTATTAAAAGCGACTGAATTTCGAAACAACTATAGATTCCATAAATGCTCCAAACAATAGATCCCAACTATTGTCAGTGCGGACAAAGACCAAAGGCTGCGTTAGATTGGTGAGAATCCAATCATGGAGGTCCATCGAAAAATAACATTTGTAGACGATCCGGACGAACTAAACTCTGCCAAAACTCTGCCAAACCGTGTACGCCAAAGGACAAAATCTGAGCAAATGATCAATATCCTCCACCAAACCATGACAAATCAGGCAACTATTATCCGAAGCGAAATGGCACGCGTGCGTTCCACGTTTGTCATTAACTTACGTTTGCAAACAAACCAAAGAAAAAATCTTATTCTTTGAATCCCACGATAATTCTTAATTACCTTCCAAATCCTTTGTGCACCATTACCATCCTCTCGACCACGAATTTTATAACCGGACTTCACCGAGAAGTGACAGTCCGTGTTCCTTCTCCAGCCCACACTCACATCTTGAAGAGATGCCGATGGTCCTTTGATAGACGCGATTCTCAATAATACCTCAAGTGGAAGGAAAGATTGAAAACTCTGCCACTTTCGCTCTCCATTAGCAAGAACCATGTCGGCTACAGAAGCTGTGCGCACTTGACCAACTAGACTAGCAGGGACATGCGCTATAAGAGGGCCAAGATCACCTACCAATGAATCATGCCAAAAGTTAATGTCACGGCCATGACCCACCGTCCAATTACTGTTGCTCCGAACATCATCCCAAATAACTCTAAGGCCCTTCCACAGACGCCAGCAATTCGTTGATCAAATGGTCTCCGAAACCTCCCCCTCTGTTAAGAACCCTAGTGTTTATGATATAACAACAGAAGGGAGAAGAAGAGAATGAAAACAAATTGAAAAAGAACTGATTCAATTACCATACCCATGAATACATCTCAACTCTCTTTATATACAAAACCCATACAGATTAACCACCACGCATAACGTACTAACTAACAGCTCAACAACCCTAACAGACTCGGTTAAGCTAAACTGCTCAACAACCTAACTTCACGTGCAATATTCAACATGCTCCCTGCTCTTTCCAGCTTCTTCACTTGAACACACTCCTATCCTCTGACGAAACAGATTGAAGTAGGGCTTACAGAGTGGTTTTGTAAACCCATCCGCAACTTGATGTTCTGTAGGTACATAGTTGACAATCAACTTGTTCTCTGCCACCTTCTCCCTTACAAAATGGATATCCAACTCTACATGCATGGCTTTGGAGTGATAAACTGGGTTAGCACTCATTGCAATGGCACTCGAGTTGTCACTCCAAACTACTGGCACAGATTGCATGGATACCCCAATGTCATCTAATAGAGCACTTAACCATGTAATCTCAGATGCAACATCAGCCAGACTTCTATACTCGGCCTCTGTGGCGGATCGTGATACTGTTTTCTGTTTTTTCGAGTTCCACAAGACCATATTACCACCAAGAAACACACAGTTGCCAGTTATCGACCTCCTGTCATCAATGTTCCCAGCTCAATCAGCATTAGAAAACGCTACTAGCTGTCGTTGCCCCAAAACAGGTGAAAACACCAAACCATAGTCAAGAGTGCAATTCAAATATCGCAGCACCCTTTTTACAGTCGTTAGATGTTGCTCACAGGGTGAGTGCATGAACTGTGCCAACTTGTTCACACTGTATACAATGTCGGGACGTGTGTGACATGCATACAACAATGCTCCCACAAGGCTTCTATATTCTTTTGGATCCTGCAACGGACTCCCTGCTGCATCTCGACTCAACTTAGGAGTGGTCACCATAGGGGTGGGTGTTGGTGTTGCATTTTGCATACCTGCCCTTACTAGCAACTCCATAACATATTTCCTTTGACTTAACAAAATAGAGTCACCAACACGCCTTATCTCAATCCCCAAAAAATAGTCTAGGCTGCCAAGATCTTTCAGGGAGAACTGATCCCCAAGTTGTTTGACTACTTTCTCAACATCTTCACTACACTGCCCGGTGACAATGATGTTATCCACATACACAAGAACATACGTAGCACTACCATTCACATGCCTGATGAACAATGAGGTGTCAGCTCGTGACCCCTTAAACCCAATGCAAATTAGATGGTCCTTCAACTTCGAATACCAGTTACGTGGTGCTTGTCTCAATCCATACAAAGCCTTCCTTAGCCTACACACTAACTTCGAGCCACTAGCATCCTGACTTTCAAAGCCTGGTGGTTGCTCCATGTATACTTCCTCATGCAGATCCCCATGTAAGAAGGCATTGTTCACGTCAATTTGCCTGAGATTCCATTTATTCGAAACGGCTAAGGTAAGAACAACATTTACAGTTGCTGCTTTCACCACTGGACTGTAAGTGTCTCGAAAATCCTGACCAGGTACCTGAGAATACCCCTTGGCCACAAGCCTGGCTTTGTATCTATGGATGGTGCCATCTGCATTCTTTTTAACTCGGAACAACCACTTGCAACCCACTGTGGATCTCCCTAGTGGCAATGGAACCACTTCCCATGTCCTATTCTTCACAAGAGCTTCATACTCAGCTAACACAACTGCTTTCCAATTTTCTGACTGAAGAGCCTCCTATACAGAATTTGGTTCAGACTCTTCTTTGTCATGTGAGACCATAAAGACTTTTGGCTTAAAAACGCCATTTTTACTCCTAGTAACCATATGATGCCCTCATGTATTCACAATAGTTGATGCCTCAGACACAGAACCCATAGCATCTACAGCTGTACCATACGTTGACTCGGCTGCTACCTCGTTAATACCTCCATTATGAGTCTCCTCAATGTCCCCAGTGTGCTCACATCCATCACCACCACAGTGCACAGGTTCATCTGCCACACGCACTGGCACATTAGTAGGTTTAGTAGGCCCAGACCCTTCACTGTCAGAACTTGAAGAATGCCTAGGGCTAGCCTCAGCACCTGCTGTCTCAGACGACACTGAAACACCAGTTTGTCCTGACCTGTGATTGGTCATTGACTCTGAAACATCCCTGTGTAACCCTCTACATACCTCAGCTGCTATATTTACGACTGGGAAACAACCAGGGGTGTAGCTTTGACCACCTTTTGTTCCTTTAATTGAATGTTTCATAGCTTCTGTAAAAGGGAAGCAGTGTTCATCAAAAACTACATGCCGTAAAGTAAATATCCTACCATCAGATGCTAGACAGTGATAGCTTCTATGCTGTGTGCTATAGCCGAAAAACGTGCAGGGCTGGGATCTGTAGCTGAGTTTCTGATGCTGATATGGCCTGAGATGAGGAAAACACTTGCTACCAAAAATTCTCATAAATCGATAGTCTGGTAACTTGTGAAACGACCTCAAACGGTGACTTTCCTTGTAAAACCTGAGTAGGAAGTCTATTAATTAAAAAAAACAGCACTGTTCACTCCATAAGACCAATACTCAAACGGTACAGAGGCTTGCGCCATGAGAACCATACCCAACTCAACAATATGCCTATGCTTCCTTTCAACCACTCCGTTTTGCTCTGAGGTGTGAGGGCACGAGAGACGATGCCGTATTCCAGTAATCGCCAGGATAGTAGATAATCTTCGATACTCACCTCCCCAATCACTTTGTATTTCCTTGATGTTAGTGTCAAACTGAGTTTTGACCATGTTATGAAACAACTGAAACGCTTGCAGAGCTTGATCCTTACTTCTGAGCAAAAACAACCAACAATATCGTGTGGCTGCATCTACAAATGATACATAATACCTATAACCATATGAAGATGTTATATGAGAAGGTCCCCACAAGTCTGTAAACACAAGTTGGAAAGGTGCATCATACACAATTGTTGAATCTGCAAAAGGCAGTTTATGACTCTTTCCCATACGACATGCCACACAAACTGACCCACTTTCTTTATTTCTTTCAAAAGGAATTACAATATTAGCATATTTACATGCTTGTACAAGAGACTTGTGAGCAGGATGCCCAAGCCTTTTATGCCAAAGATCATAGCCATTACTATCATTACTAGCTACATGAGCTTCAATACAAGATTTTGTCTTAGCAACTTGTTCACCCTTTAGCACAGTAACATCAAATTCATACAGGCCTCCTCTCTCTCTTCCTTGTATCAACACAGCTCCCATACCTTCTTCTCTAACCAGGCAATTGGTAGCATGAAACTCAAAGTATACACGATTGTCTCTAGCAAACTTAGAAACGAAAAGAAGATTCTTTGTTAACGATGGAACTAAAAACAACTCTTTAATCAACAAAGCACGAGAAGAAGTGAATAACATAGACTGCCCAGTTCTGGTAATATTTAAACAATTGCCATTTCCAACAATCAACTTACCTGGGCCATTAGTCAGCCCCTTGAGCTATCTTTGTTGCATCAGAAGCACATGACGAGTTGCCCCTGAATCAACCACCCAATTGTCCGAGAACATGGGATTTCCTGAAGTTGATGAGCTGCCATGAAACACATTACCATCACCACAGCATGTGAAGCACGTGCCAGATGTATCAATCGAACTAACATGCACATTTGCCTGTTCCTCACGTCCATGATCATAACTATTGTTTGCAAGAACCCCAGGAAATGACTGATTGAACCGTTGCCAGCATCGATCAGCCGAGTACCCATTCTTTCCACACAACTGACACTGCAAACGCATACGACTTCTCCCACGGGCACCAGACCTACCACCAAAGAGTTGCTGGCCATTTCCATTAAATTGTTGACCCCCATTATTATAGAACTGATTACCACTATTGTAGTACTGACCCTCTAATACCCCAAAATTTACAGTACTGTTTAAAGGTCATTTAGTGCTAAGATAATTGTTTAAAAGTTTACTTAATGACTAAAATGACAAAAATACAAAAGTTAGGATTTTCTCAATTATGGACTGTAAAAAAATTCTGAGGTTTTAAGGTGTTATGTGATAGAGAGCGAGTAAAATAGATTACTCGCAAAATTTGGTAAAAATCCAAGAAAAATTAGAATGTGAATTCAAGGTTAAATTTCAGTGACCAGAATGATAAGTTTTCAAAACTTGTATGGTACAAGTCAAAAAATGAAAAGTTAAAGGACTAGAGTTGTAATTACTTAAAAGTTAGGAGTTTTATCTCATAAATAAATAGAGAATCTAAGGATGTGAATCGAATATGGAATTATTGGTTCGATCTGATATTTCGGTTATTGGGAAAATCGCAGTTAAAGTTTAAGTGGAATTCAGATACTTGGATCGAACTGGAAAATTATGAAATTTTGCCATATGATAGAGAAATTTTATAGAAGTCATTTCCAAGTGTTGGAAATATTTTTAGTTTGATTTAAGATTAATCCTACAGTTTATTTCTGAGTAAAGGATTATTTATCGATATATTGGATCAAATGGAAATTTTGGAGACTTATCCAAAAGACAGGGAAAATTCATAAAATATTGTTTTATGAATATTTTATTGTATTCTAACTAGATTTAGTTAGAATTTTACAAAATGGCAATTTTGAAATAAGCTAGTAAATAAAAACTAGTTGGAGGGCAAATTGGTCATTTTGCCCCAATGGCATTTTTGAAATATTTAAAAAGTTACAAGGGCATTTTTGGAAGAAGGAAATGGAAGATTTAATCTTGGCCCTTGATTGATGGTAAGATCAATCTCAACCATTGGATTAAAAGGGCATTTTAGTAATTTCACTAACTAAGTGAATTTAAAATTCATTTTATACAAGACAAGTGGCCAAATTGGATGAAAAACAAAAGGTGAAGACCATCTTCATCCTCAAATTTCGAATTATGAGGGGGAGAAAGAAACAAAAATGGAGAAAAGCTTACAAGTTCGATTCAAGCCCCGAAACTCGATTTTCAGGAAATCTAATCAACTACAAAGTTGTTCTACTCTTCAAGCTCTATCTTTTGGTGTAAATAATTCATGGAAAACGTATTTGATTGATGAAAATTTTGCATAAGAAGAAATTAGGGTTTATGAAAAAAAATTGGGGCTTTTGGAATTTTATGATTCCATGATTGAATTCAAGTTGAAATCATGCTAGTATGATGTTAAAATCATGATATTGAGTTGGGATTTAAGTTCTACATGTTTTGATTATTATGAAGATGATTAGGCTTTATGGATTCATGTTTAATTTAGGGTTTGTGATGTTGAATCAATGAATTAGTAAGCTTGATTTGTTGTTTGGAAGCAAGACCCTAAGTTAATTTGATAGGGACCAATTCAACAATCTTAAATGTTAGAGGACCAAATCTAAATTTGTATGGAATTGGTGTGTATTTATGTTATTAAGGATGTTAGAGATGTGAAATTGATGTTGGAATGCTATACCGATGTTAAATTGAATTAGTGACCATTCGACAATTTTGAAGAATTTAGGGACTTGATTGTTAAGCTTGTATTTGAGGAGTATTATGTTGAAAAATTAAGTCTAGTGATTTAAATGTTGGTTTTGAAGTTTAAATCAACATTTTGGGTTAAATTGAGTATTCGGCTACTTTAGGGACCAAAGTGCAAATTTTTAAAGTTTGGGTCCTAAAATATAAAGGATAAGAAATGTAAGGACTGGACTTGAAAATTTTGGTTGGAAGTTTAAAAGAGTCCTTAGGGACTAAAATAGATATTTTGGGAAAAGTTGGAGATTTAAAGAAAAATATGAGAAGTTGTGATTCGAATATAGAAAACTTTATCGGATCAATTTTCTATATAGTGGATGGTTATTTTATTTACTTTCCACTATTGTATATGGAATGAATATGTACTAACATATACTTTAAATGGTATATGTTATATTAATGTAGATTCCGATATAAATCGAGGTCCTATCAGTAGAAAAGGAAAAGAAAAAGATCGGGAGTGATATTGAATAGTAAAGGCAATCTCATTACAAGGCTAAGGTGAGTGCATACATGTTTTCCAGGGAGACTTGTGATAAGTCAACCTAAAAGATAAATGTTTTATATAGTATAACATAGTTTTTGCATGATAAATTATATTATATGACATATGTTTATGCTTACAAATGTTTTATAACATGATATTCAGATGAATAATTATTTGATATAGTTTTTACATGGCAGTATACCATGAATGTTACAGAGCACATTGGAGTATGAACTACTCCAGTATGAAGATGTTTTACATGATATGAATTGTATATGGGTTGCTTGCCATTTTGCAGGAATTGATTTTAAAGTTGTCATTGGTAATATAATATTGACTTGGACAATATAGTGGTATACCATAAGACTGATAAGAGTCACACTGTATCTGACACTTCATTGTGTCGACAACATGCGACGTCGATAGTTTGCAACACTTCATTGTGTCGATAGAAAAGATAGTACTAAAATGTACATGACTCGTATATTAGTCACTTGATATTTACATTGGGCTATATGATTTCACATGATAACTGTATAGTTATACAATACAGATATATGACTTTACAGTACAGGTACATGATTTTACAGTAAGAAATTCCTGCATTACCGAATATGTAATTTAATGAGTATCATGTTTTATAAATTATCATGCATTAGTGGCATGTACTATATATAAACCGACAAGTATATGACTTTTGCATCATCATTAAGTATAGAAGATGATCGACAGGTATTTCGGTAATCATAACATCCATATTTTTTATATATGTTTAATAGTGGCATGTACTATATATAAACCGGTCTATTTATTAAAGTGTCTTAACTAGGTCAGTAAATATTTTATAAATCTTTTATAGACGGTAAGTATGTTTACAATTTAATTATTATATGACCTGATTTGGCATATCCTATATGAGGCTAGATCCGAATAATATTAAATAGAATCATTTTTAATAAAATGATTTGTCTTAATATGATTGTATTATTTATGTAAAAAGTTTTATTATCGGATCTAGAGTTAATATTTTATTTCTGAATTGATTAAAATTAAGCGCGTTTGAGCTAAGAAAATTTCAAGATAAGTGACCATTGAGAAGTTTTCAAAAAAAAAATTAAATTATCCAGGTTTTTGATTAAAAGACTGTTTTAAAAGGTCGTGACATTTCCGACTCGTATTTGGTATACGGTCACGGGAAGGGGTGTTACAGACCCCATTGCGGAATCTCGCATTCTGACTACCAGAGCTGGAATCTTGATTAACTTCTTTATTACCTTTGGTAACATGAACAATATTGGCAAGTAAAGGTAACTGAGGTTGAACATTGAATCCTTTCAACTCAGCCTCAGCATCAACTAGCACATTCTTGACACCATCAAGAGTAAATGGTTCCTTGCTTGCCGTAATAACTGCCATGAACGGTTGATACTCCGGTGGTAAACTATTCAGAACTGTTGCAATCTGTTCCAGATCAGAGATTGCACTTCCACACGCAGCCAACGCATCACACACTTCTTTGATCTTTGTGAGATACGCGCGCATGCTTTCTTCTCCCTTGCGGATAGACCGAAGCTTGCAATGTAACCGCATTACACTGGTAGTTGATTTGTTAGCAAAACACTTCAGCACAGTGGCCCACACAGCGGCTGCCGTCTCGGCACCAACAAACTGAGGTAACAAGTCTGAACTAATAGTGGATAAAGGCCAGGATGCCAACGCATTGTCTTACGCGACAAAGATTTCATAATCTTCATTCGATACCATCTCACCCTTGTCATCAGCAACTGTTTCTGGAGGGGGTTTGAGCGTACCAAGAAGAAGCTTTTCCAACCTATGACTGCGAACTGTCAAAAGAACCTGCTGCTTCCACAACAAGAAATTCATTTCATCAAGGACAACGTTGATCCTTTTGCTTGTGAACATCTTGGTGTTCCCCGTCGTGACAAACAGATCACCCTGTTGATCGACACTGGAACTAGGCATTGTAACCACGAAACAAGAACCACAACCCAGAAGCGTTACACTTCAGCGGGCTGAAGAATGAGGTCTCCAGGAACCATGGCGAATGATACCATGTTAAGAACCCTAGTGTTTATGATATAACAACAGAAGGGAGAAGAAGAGAATGAAAACAAATTGGAAAAGAACTGATTCAATTACCATACCCATGAATACATCTCAACTCTCTTTATATACAAAACCCATACAGATTAACCACCATGCATAACGTATTAACTAACAGCTCAACAACCCTAACAGACTCGGTTAAGCTAAACTGCTCAACAACCTAACTTCACGTGCAATATTCAACACCCTCACACTTATACTTTGTTCGAAGGAAACGAACCCACAAAGCATCTTTCTGGGTTAACAAATGGAAGCCAACTTCATCAGGAAAGCTTCGTTTTGAACCGAAAGCTTCCAAAATCCAAGTCTGCCATGCTCAACAGGTCAACAGACATCATCCCATTTAACAAGGTACACACCTCCTCGCTTGGATGTAATACCCTTGCCGTCAACAGCAGGGTTCGAACCTACGCGCGGGCATAGCCCAACAGATTTCAAGTCTGTCTCATTAACCACTCGTACATATCGACTTGTATAAAATATCATGATTTTATAGATCGCATTTGGTCCGTGGTCCGTCGATGCCTCAACTTTTACAGACAAGTTGAACATTGTTAGCCAGTGGTATTAGAATTTTATATTCTTTTCGTTCGTAAATAATGTTATCGAAAAATCTGTAATTTTTATTCCTTAATTTTCTATTGCATATATGACGAATTTATTACTAAAACTGCCATCGTGGCGCACCTTGTGTTGCTAAAGAATCGACGTCCCAGAATATCCCAGGTGCATCTCCGAGACCAATCATGTCCGTCTACGTTTTCTTGTCCTTTATCTGTATCGTCATCCAAAAAAAAATGTTCCTTTATTTACTATAATACAATCCTCTCGCTCTCTTTGAAATCTCCTCTCTGTTCCTAGGAATAATTCCCTTTTTTGATGGCTTCCTTTACGGTTCCGATCACTGTTGCTGTCTCTGCCCCTTCTTCTTTGGTTTCTGATCGGAGAACATCCGTTAGATTATTGGAATTTCGAGGTCTCAAGGTTAAACGGAGGTCGGCATCGCTGACTCAGTCGTCCAGATTGGTGATTCAGGATCCGCATCGAGTCGGTCGAGTTGGACGTGTTGTTTGTGAAGCTCAGAACATCGCCGTTGACGGTGAGTTTCGGTGAACATTAATTTGTTTCTTCTGTTCAAATTGTTGTTATTATGCTTCTTCTTTTTTCAGTTTGGTTGATTGCTTGGAAAGTGGAAGGAAATAAGAAAGGATTGCTTGATGAAAATGAAAAAAAGAAATTAGATTCAAGTAAACAATCAAACGTTTCTTTGAATTATCATAAATACTTCAAATTTAATTGTTTTGTGAACTTCAAACTAGCTGAGCAGGTGAGGTCACCTATGATAAACTTTAAACTGAGTTTGAACAACAGAGGATCATGCTGTACTATTTTCCATAAACCTTTGAACTTTGACAAAATTTATAGTCATGTTTGTTTCCTTGGATTCTGGTTATATATGTGTATCACTATTAAGCTTGCTCTTGAAATTGTCAGTGCCGGCAATTAAAGATGAAAATTGGCAGTCACTTGTTCTAGATTGTGAATTGCCCGTTCTGGTTGAATTTTGGGCTCCCTGGTGCGGACCTTGCCGTATGATCCATCCCATAATCGACGAACTGTCAAAGCAATTTACAAAGTTAACACCGATGAGAGTCCTGACATTGCAACTCGATATGGAATTCGAAGCATTCCGACTGTTATGGTCTTCAAGAATGGGGAGAAGAAAGATGCGGTGATTGGTGCCGTTCCAAAATCGACGCTGACAACTTGCATAGCAAGATTCTTGTAGGGTAAAATATCACCCTTTTTTTTCCTGGAGGTTTATTAAGCTATTTCAAGCAATTCTCTTATGAGTTCCAGTGGCTTATGTTATGATACAGTGTGAAATAAACTCTCACCTGTCCCTCCCTGTATAGTTTATCAGAGATGATGTATTTTGCTCGTCTTAGTTAATTAGTTGTATGCTGCTTGTGTGTACACCTGACAATTCATATACGTGTTTAATATATTTTATATTTGTTTAAATTTTGATAAGTTAATAATAGTAATAATGTTTGCCATATAAATTTTGTAACATTTGTGTATTCAACTATTCGTCAATAATATCTAGAGCAAATACACAATATAAATAACGTGTTATTTTTTTTGAGTATTTTTAAATTTTTTTAATTAAGCATTTCTTTTGAAGACATTACTGCAATATTTTGAGGTCTTAGGTTGTAAACTTTAGCAATATATAATCACCAAAAAAACTCTTTCAGAACATAGATGAATTTAGGGGTGTTGGAGCGGGCAACCACACCCCTAAAAATTTTAAATTTTTTATAGTTTAGATATTTTTTATTGATAATTTAATTTTATATATCTAAAATTTTATTATTTTGTACTCCTATATTTTTAATATAACTTTTAATAGTTTACAACCCATTATATAAAATTCTGCGTTTGTCTATGTTTCGAGCCTATGAAATCAAATCTCTTTCCCTCAAGATTATTTTTGTGAAGTTGAAATAGAAAATTTTTTTTTTTTGAGAGAGAAGATTTGTTGTTTGTTTTGAGAGAAAATTAACGTGGACTTGATTCCTTTTGTTTTGATTTGGCAGTTGTTTTTCTTTGTTAGCACGATATTCGAATGAGCCAATGCTCTAGTTTATGGCTGGTTTCATGCCCATGCAACTTCTACTGGAATCAATAGAACTTATTGTTCGAGTTCTAGATTTTTTTAATAAAGCATTTATATTTAATATTTGTATGTTTTAACACATTTTAAAATATAACATCTACTATTAAAAAAATATCTAAAAATCTTTTAAATTTAGGGGTTAAAAGGTTTAGTTTAGGTTTTAGAGTTTAGGAGTTTGGGTTGTAGAGTTTAGAATTTAAAGTTAGTGTTTAGAATTTGAGGATTAGGGTTTAGTTTTTTAGGGTTTAGGTTTAATTTTGATTTATAGTATAAATAAACAGACTTGTAAAATAAATTTTACACAACAGTGTATCAAATTTAAACCCTTTAAAATGTAACATCTAAAAATCTTTTAAATATATAAAAAATAAAATAAAACTATATATATGTAAATCAAACAATCACATTCTTACACGAATAACATATGACCAAAGTCTTTTATATAAGAAAAAATTATTGTTCGATACACGGTGAAAGGACGAAATATAGTAATTTGAGAATAAAATAAAAGGTGTTAGAATTTAAATTTTGGATCTTTGAAATATCACTTCTTAAAGATATAACATGAAATAATTAAAAGATATAACAAAAAAAATAATTAGATTAAGTTTAGGGGCGGAATCTCTATGGGGTTAGAGGGTGCCATGACCCCAAAATTTTAGGAAATTTGAATTTTATCTCTAAACTTTTTAAAAATTTTAATTTAATCTTCTTAAGATTTTTAAAAATTATGATTGAATCTCTCAAAATTATTATAAATTTTAGCTAAACCCTTAATTTTTTTGAAATTTTAGTTTAAACCTCTAAATTTTTAAAATTTTTATTTTGACCTCAAACTCTTATTTTAAGTTTCGCCATTGATTAAGTTTCAAGTCAATTTTAATAAATTTAAAGTTAAGATGGGAAACTTTTGGAGGCAATATGCTACATGAGATAGAATATTTTGGCATACACTTTAGTAATTTGATTGAATAATATATAAAAGGGTAAATTACACAAATGCTACCTCTTTAATATATTTTTTTCCACTTCTATTTGCACATTTTTAATGCTTGGGGTTAGTGATTAAGATTGGTGTTGCAGGCAAAACAAGTAAATTCCTAGTCATGCAATCCATGATTCCGGATTAAGCCAACAAACCAAGCAAAACACAATTAGCATTTTCATGGCTTTTTGATTCCTCACACATTTTAAGCCTATAAAATCTATTGATAATCCTTCATTTGATTGAGCATCCAAGGTGAAAGAAAACACATAAAGATGGCCTCAATAACAAAATTTGCAATCTTTATTCTGTCGGTGTTTTTATCTTTAAGTTTCGGTTTAGGTCATAGATTCCTCTTGGAACATCACCATGATGATGACCATAAAATCATGGACCATATTCCTCACGTCGATGCAGTCAGTCCCGGTCATGAGCTAAACAACAATGGTGACGATGAATCGAAAACCACTGGAATTATTGAACCCGATATTCTTGCGTTTCAATATGGTAATCTTGGTTCCAGATGTCCAGGGAGATGTCATAACCCTGTCGGTTGCACTCCACAAATCCCACAAGTTCCATCAGTTCCCGGTGGTTGCACTCCACAAATCCCACAAGTTCCATTAGTTCCCGGTGGTTGCACTCCACAAGTCCCACAGATTCCATCAGTCCCCGGTGGTTGCACTCCACAAATACCCGGTGGTTGCTCTCCACAAGTCCCACAAATCCCACAGATCCCAGCAATCCCACAGATTCCAGCAATCCCACAGATCCCAGCCATCCCTGCAATTCCAGCAATCCCACAGATTCCACCGATCCCACAAATTCCACCAATTCCACAGATCCCAGCAATCCCTGCAATTCCAGCAATCCCACAAATTCCAACAATTCCAGGAGCACCAGCAGGGTGTAACAATGGAAGGTGCTGCGAACAGCCGTGCAGTAGGTGTGACTCCGGTGGGTGTTACGAGCAGCCTTGCGGTGGGTGTAATTCTGGATGTTGTGAGCCTGTTGCAAGTGAACTAAATGTTAAAGAGATGGAAGATGTTAAGATCAATGAACCTGTTCCACCAAAATAGAGAGAGCCACGACACCAGACACAGTTCAAAACATTAATGAATGAAAAGTTTGAAGTGTATTATTTATCTAAATAAAAAATTAAGTGATGTTTCAGAAGTTTGCAATAAAAGTAAAACCCCCACTGAATCAAAAGAGTAACCACGAAGAGCAAAGTGCTCAAAACAATTGTAGGTTTATTATATCTAAAAGTTCCTTAAACATATGTACGTAATCAATGCATGCTCAATTTCACGTGCTAATATATAGATAAATATATGATTTCTTTGTTTCATAAATTTCTGCTAAACTTTCAACATGCTACCGTATGTGAATCTATGAATCTTTCGCAGGCGTATGTGAAGAAATATTGTATTTATAAAGAATATAAACATATAATGGTTTAAATATAGGGTAAACTAAATAAATAGTTCATTGACTATATTTCTATTTTTTGTTTAGTTATTTGACTATGAAAAGTTACAAAATAATCACTTGGCTTTAAAAAAGTAATAAATTAGTCTGATGCCGTTAAAAAAATGAAGGTTGATAACATGACAATTAACAAAAAAGACATAATAATATATATTGTCCTTCATATTTACACATTCAGTCAATTTAGTCCTAATACAAAAAATCAATAAATTCAGTCCTCTTTATTTAAACATTTTACCAATTCCTTCAAAAAAAATATTTTACCAATTTGGTCCTATTAATTCTTTTGAATTAGGAGAATAAAAAAAAATTAAACTAGTTGACGAAATGAAAATATAAAATTGAATACCAAATTAGGAGAATATTCCAAATACATGGTCCACATAAATATTTAAGTCGTATATAAATATAATTCAAGCACTTTGGAAACATACAAAGCCAAAAAAAATTAATATACACGTAGTTATTTTATTTTCGTTGAATTAATACGGGGTTATTTACTTTAATAGTCTTGAGGTGATTACAATGTAATATTTGTTCATATTTTTTTGGTAATACACACACTTTATAGATGATGCTGATTAAACCTGAATCTCTTAATATTTGTTCATATTTTTTATTGAATTAGCACCGAATTATTTAATCTGACAAGAAAATGATCTCTGAAAATAAAAAAAATAGATAAAATCTAATTTAGGAATAAAGTTTTTTTTGGACCAAAATTCGGGAATAAAGTTGAATCAAAACATACCATTTTCTTTTATATGCTTTTAAAATTATTCCTTGTACTTTGTTTAAATTATAAATTTAATCTTGATATTTTAATTTAACATTTCTTGTCTATATGCTTTTAAAATTCTGAAATTTTAATTCCGACTTAAATAATAATTATTCAATTTATTAAAATATATTATGCTATAATTTTTTATTATGTATAAACTGCAAAAAATTATTTTTTTTTATTTTTTATTTGAACAATTTAAGTTACTATATTTTAATAATACTATTTTTATAATGTTTGGATAAGGATAAAATTTTAATAAATGAAAAGCACATAAACTAAAATTAATCAAATTAACATATAGTGACTAAATCTATAACCTTCTTATATTATAGAGATTAATATCATAATTTCACTTATTAAAATGTTTGATTGAGAAATTAAATTATGCATAAACTATAGATTTAATTCTTATTTTTTATATTTGAACAATTTAAGTTTTTGTATTTTAATCATATTGTTTTTTTATCGTTTGAATAAGAAACAAAATTAATAATCGAAAGCTATATAAATTAAAATTAATCAAATTAAAATATAATGACTAACTTTCTTATGGCATAGAGATTAAAGACATTATTTGACCTAGTAAAAATATTTGATTGAGAAATTATAAAAAATGAAAATTAGAATATATGAAAAAATCTAAAAAAAATCGAGGAAAATAGAGAAAATGAAAATATGACAAAGACACTAGAACTAGATCTACTTTCCAACCTCTTTTGTAATCACCGAAATTCGTCTGACGCTCTTTTTTTCAATTTTAAAATTTCTGTTGGTTTTTGAAAACCCCCGACCGATTTTGAAATTAAAATGTAGAGTCGTCACCAATCATTTTAAAAATAGTAGACCAGACACCAAATAAAACCAGAGATTAGAAAAATTCGGGTCCGGGAGTCGATTACGGATGGGGAAAGATTAGCACCCACACACCGCCCAAAATTGGTACCTAGTCGATTATTTAATGTCTTGGTGTTGGAAATTTCAAATTTGATTAGAATTTAAAATGTGATTCTGAAATGCATGAAAATATTCTAAATATTTAAATAAACGTTCTGTTATTTAGAATAACCGAGAAATTCACTTCCTTTTACGCCCGGGAAATGGTTTCTCGATTTTCTAAATAAAAGAAAATTCCCTTAAATATTGAATCCTAAAAATGGTAAGAATATTCTTTTATTTAGGGGTATCGAGAAGGTCGCATCCTTTTACGCCCGGGACACTAATTCTCGAACTCCCTAAATAAAAAAACATTACCTTAATTCTAAACATACTTAATTACCATCATGATGCGAAATTATAAAGTAACATATAAATATACACATATACTTAAAAATATCCTTTTGGAATGATTGAGTTATGTAACTCAGTTTTAGAAATTATCCAGAAGTTTGGAAAATATTCTTTTGAAAAGATTGAGTTGTGGAACTCAGTTTTGAAAATTATCCAGTAGTTTGGAAAGTATCCTTATGAAAGGATGGAGTTTTGAAAATTTTTCAGAAGTTTGGAAAATATCCTTGTGGAATGATTGAGTTTTGAAAATTTTCCAGTATTTTGGAAAAATGTCCTTATAGAAGGATTGAGTTTTAAAAATTTTCCAGAAGTTTGGAAAAATATTCTTATGGAAGGATTCAGTTTTGAAAATTTTCCAGAAGTTTGGAAAAATATCCTTATGGAAGGATTGAGTTTTGAAAATTTTCTAGTAGTTTGGAAAAATATCCTTATGGAAGGATTGAGTTTTGAAAATTTTCTAGTAGTTTGGAAAAATATCCTTATGGAATGATTGAGTTTTGAAAACTTTTTAGTAGTTTGGAAAAATGTCCTTATGTAAGGATTGAGTATGCTTTTGAAAATTATTTCCTGTATTTATGCAAATGTGATGCATGTGAATGCTTTTGCAATGATGCAATGTTATGTATGTCGTGATGTATGGTCAAGTTTAAAAGATGCAATGATGCATATGCCTCCAAGTATGATTTCATGATGCATGGTCGCATTTTGGTGATGCAAAGATGCAATGTTATGTTTGTCATGATGTATGGACATGCATGCAATGTTATGTTTGTCATGATGTATGGACATGCATGGTCCTACTGTATGAATTTCTGCTTCATCTATTTCTTGACTAGGGTTAGTAATCTTCCATTCTCTTACAGTTGCTTCAATGAGTTCTCCAGACATCACTAGGTCTTCCAGACTCTTGGCTGCATTACCCAACATATATTTCAGAAATAGACCTTTGAGGGTCCTTATAAATGTAGGCGTTATTTCTTTCTCGAGCAATGGTGGTTGTACTTGCATAGCAATATCTTTCCACCTTTGTACGTACTGTCGAAAGCTTTCATCAGGTCTTTTTTCCATGTTTTGCAGCGTTAGACAATCTGAATCGATGTCAGTTATATGCTGGTACTGCTCGATGAAGGCTTTGGCCAGATCTTTCCATGATTGTATCTGGTCTCGGCTTAGTTGTTTATACCACATGGCAGCAAACTCTTTTAAGCTTTCTTGGAAGCAATCAATTAGGAGTTTCTCGTTGCCAACATGCCCCGTCATTCTTCGGCAGAACATGGTAAGGTGAGCGAACGAAGAGCTTGTTTCATTGAACTTCTCAAATTCTCGCATCTAGAACTTTGGAAGTATCACCAGATCCAGAACTAGACTTAATTTTCTTTCATCTACCTCACAGGATGCACTTGCCCTTTCTGCAACTTTAAATTTCTCTTCAACCCGCTTGTATAAATCTTTCATCCGCTCGACCACCTCGATCCTTGTTTGGCCCCTCTTGTTGTTTATGCTTGGATTAGGAATGACATGCTCACTAGGGTTGTTTTAAGCATTAGTTTCTCCATGTGATGAAGACCATGTTGCCTTTTAACTGAAATTGGCACTTGCAGATGTGCCTTGTCGTATGTATTTTCTGTCTTTTCTAGTGCACTTGGGTCTATAACCAATCATTTTCTTCTCTTAGGATCTTCACTGGCTAGCATAGCAGTTATCTAAGTTAGCAGATCCTCGTGTGATTGCACGATGTGATCGCGAGTTGCTTGTTGCACTTTTTCGAGCTTATCCCTTATGTTATTCTTCAGGTCTTCACATGCTTGCTCTACTCTTGCTAGACGACTCTCCATTACTTTAGCTTTACTTCAAGTGAAAAACTGATGCAGATGTAGCTGACTCAGATGCCCCTGAATGGATGCGATCGAAATTTACAGAATTAGACCCCTTGATTTGGAAATGATGATGTATTATGATGAAATGCAAATATAAAAATGCATGAGATGTACCTGCAATGCACAAACAAAATAAACGGGTTAGTAGCGATAAAAAATAGTAATTTTTATAAAACACTGTATAAAACCTACTGGTAGACATGCTTTATTTGAAAAAGTAATCATACCCGTCATGCTTTTCTACCTGAATATTGTATTTACAGAAAAAACCTACCTGGCATGATATTTACCCAATACGTTAATATTCACAAAAAGAAAGATCTTACCCGGCATGGTATTTACCTGGCATAATATAAACAGATTCCTACCCGGCATATTATTTACAGAAAAAATCTACCCGACATACTTTTATTTGCAAAATGAAAGATCCTACCTGGCATGGTATCTACCCGACTTTTATTAATGAAATAAATCTATAAAGTAGACAAAAGGTTAGAAGCGTTTCTCCTTTGAACTTTTAACGGGTTCTATTTCTAGAGCAAGGCTCCTATAGTCCATTACATGTGGTTCGATTCTAGGGAAAGGTACACGAATTGTCTGTTACTAAAGGTAGCAAGACCCCTAATCCTCACCCATTATAGGCTTCAAACGGACCAAGTTCAATTCAGGGGGATACATCCCTTATGCCTATACGGAGGTAACCCACACGAAAGCATAAGAAATATATCTCGAAAGGGATTCACAAACCTATACAGTGGTAACCCACACAAAGGCGGTATCACACTTCTATTTAAAATAGGACGGAGCTCAGGTAGAAAACTCACGGTATGCAATACAAGTGCATTGTGTGTGAGGAGAAACTCTCAAACCTTTTGACACTCTATTCTTATGTTCATTTATACTAAGCAGTAAAAGTAAAACAATTATATTTACAGAAAATAAGATGCATGTCATATTAACTAAAGATAGAAACATATTTTAAATTAAAATTGAATTCGTAAATTTCCACACTAAGACAAAAAATATTCGACTTATGGCTTAACTCTCTTTAATAAAAAAATCCCCAACGAAGCTGTAATCACCGAAATTCGTTTGGCGCTCTTTTTTCAATTTAAAATTTCTTTTGGATTTTAAAAAACCCCAATTGATTTTGAAATTAAAATGTAAAGTCATCACCGATCATTTTAAAAATGATAAACCGAACACCAAATAAAACCAGAGATTAAAAAAATTCGAGTCTGAGAATCGATTACGAATGGAGAAAAATTAACACTCACACACCGCCCAAAATTAGTACCTAATCGATTATTTAATGTCTTGGTGTTAAAATTTTCGAATTCGATTAGAATTTAAAATATGATTTTAAAATGCATAAAAATGTTTTAAATATTAAAAAAACGTTTCGTTATTTAAAATAACTGAGAAATTTATTTCTTTTTACGCCCAAAAAATAGTTTCTTGATTTTCTAAATAAAAAAATTCCCTTAAATATTAAATCCTAAAAATGATAAGAATATTCTTTTATTTAGGAATATCGAGAAGGTCACGTCACTTTATGTCCGGGACACTAATTCTCAAACTCCCTAAATAAAAAAATATTACCTTAATTCTAAACATACTTGATTACCATCATGATGCAAAATTATAAAGTAACATATAAATATACACATATACTTAAAAATATAATACTTTCGGTAAAACTTACTTAATATTTATATTTATCAAAAAATATATATGTATATGTAATTAATAGTTTATATATGTGTTATTTTTACGAAAATATGTATTTATTATTATCTTACATATACACTTACTTAGGGTAAAAATATATATGTATTATTTGTTAAAAATATACCTATATATATTAAATTAATATTTTATATATTTATTTTCATAAAAAATAAGAGTATGTTATTACCTTTTTTATCTATTACAATCAAATAAAATATTATACCATATTCTACAAATATACAAAAAGTTTTATAGATAATATAAAAAATAAAAAAATGAAGACAACAATACATAAAAAGGGACCGTAGATAAAAATTCATATATGTGCATATATTATATATATATAAGGTTAATATGTAATATATACAAAATAATGTACTTTGTAATAATAATAATAACAATGCATGATTAAACCCTAAAACAACATAAAACTAATGATTAAGGACTAAAATGCACTAATATTTAATTACATGGCATGATATAAAGTTGGACTAAAATGAACAAAACACAAAATGCAAGGGCGGAAATATGAACAACATAAATAAAGTGCTGAAATTAAATAGAAACAGTGACTAATTTGACATAAAATACAAGCTATGTAGCTGAAACATAAACAAAAAGAAAAGAAAAGGCGGAACCGAGAGGCGGGAGAGAGAAGGGAGACCGAATACGTGATTATCCCTAGTCATCAATGAAGGCTGGACAAAACTTTGGGGACCTAATCTGTAATTATCCCTTTTTAAGAAAAACCGGATTCCTTGGCCTAAACTACGTCGTTTTATTAACTGGCTTAAAAACCATTAGAGGGTTTATTATTTCATTCGAAATAGGTAAAACACATAAAAAAACCCTAAATCTATTACTCACTATTTCTCTCAACCCTCACCCTTACCAGAGCGGCGCCACCCTTCACCTCACTCTCTCGCCGTTCATCGGTGATAAACCTCCGGCGGTGTTAACGGCGGCACAACCCCAAATTAAAGGTAAAACACACGAAATCTCCCTTTTAATTCAGTTCAAGTAGACAATGGTTTTAGATTTCAAAACGAAAAAACAAAAAATATTGATAAAAGAATTTCCTTTCAGAGAAAATTTGAAATTTTATTAATGTTTTCGTTTACAAACGCTCCCTCTTTTTTTCAGATCTAAAAGTTCTCACAAAAATTTTTAGAACTCTCCCCTCTGATTTTTTTCAGATCTTAAAAACCCCCTTCAGATTTTTCTTCCCCGGGTTATGTAACCCCATTTTTTACCTTTAAAATAACCGCCCCCTTTCCCTTTCATTTAATTTGCAGATCTGGATTGTAATGGTTTGCCCGGATTTTGTGGGATTGCAGATAGGGTGTGGGTGGCTGATAGGGTGGCTATAGCTTAGGGTGATGATGATGGTAGCTTTAGGGATAGGGTTTGGTTTTTTTGGAATTATCTAAGTTTTAGGGTTTGGGGATTTAATTTGAGGTTTGGTGATCTTAATGTAATTTGGGGATTTTTGGAATAGGGGTTGTTCGGGATTTAGCTGCCGGAGACTAGAACGGCGGCGGCGGTACAAAAAGCTGGCGGCGGCAGATTGTTTAGGGTTAGGGTAGGGTTTTTTTGTTTCGGGTCAGGTCAGTCATTTGTATGATTTTGGGTTAAACAGGTTATTACACTGCGGTTACAACCAGGGTGTCTATTTCGGATACCCAATGCTATCCAAAATTTTTATATAGAAAAATTACCGATCCTTATTCCATTCGAAAAAATTGACACGTATTAATTTTTTAATAATGAGATATCAAAATAAAAATAAGATCTAGCGTCAAGTATTATTTTATAAAAAAAGGTAAAGTACCAAAATAGAGAAACGGCTAAAGAAGGATAGCAAATATGTAGTTTTCCCTATGAAAATATAGGGTATAAAGAGTTGGATCTGCCTTTTATTGGGTCCGTGGGTCGGGTTAATATGGCATCATTCCAATCATTGTTTTTTTTTTCTTTCGAATTTTAAAATTTTATTGTTAAAAAAGTTGTTCCAGAAGAGATCAACAGAAGCTTGCTTAATCTCTCTTTTGTTTTCAATTTAATTCCATTCCATTTTAAGCGTTAATTTGAATGTTCTTTTTTACTTCCAAATCTAATCCATTCCATTTTAAATAGGCTTAAATGAAAAATCAGCTCTCAAATTATATTTTTATTTGTTTTTAGTCTTTAAATTATTTTTTTGTTAAAATAAGTCTCTAAACTATTATTTATACTCACTTTAAGTCCCTAAACTAATTTTTTGTCAAAATAAATACCTAAACTATGTCATTTTTTTCTTTGAGTCTCTAAACTATTTATTGGTCAAAAAATCTTTGTGATGTGTCAACATCTTATTGGTCGAAATAATTATTTTTAACTTAGATAACTATTAGACTTAAAGTGACCATAAATGATAGTTTAAGGACTTATTTTGACAAAAATAGTTTAAGGGCTAAAAGCAAATATAAGGTATAGTTTAGGGGTTGATTTTTTATTGAAGCCTTTTAAATATTAGGGTAAACTACATATTTAATATTTTAACTATTCTCGTGTTTCTGTTTTGGCCACCAAACTAATTTGTTTGACAAAATAATATCTAATGTTACATTTTGCTTCTATTTTAGTACCCGCCGTTAAAAATTAACGGCAAAGCTGGTGTATCATTTTTTTCTTAGGAGATAAAAATAAAAAAAAAATATAACGTTAGTTTTGTCATTAATTTTTAATGTGGTATCAAAACAAAACTAAAACGTAATGTTAAATATCATTTTTTTAAAAAAAATAGTTTGCTCTAAATGTTATTAGAACACTTAAACGAGCCTTAGAACTAAAACGTAATGTTAGATATCATTTCTTTACAAAAAATAGTTTGCTCTAAATGTAATGTTAGATATCAAACCTAATGTTTTGAAGTCATTTTTTACAATTTGATCTCTAAATTTATTCTCCGTGTTATAATTTAAATTTAGTAAGAATTTAGAATTTCTTTTATCATTTTGATGACGTGATACTGAAAATTTACAATGTGATCACTAAAAAACACAATGTAAAACTTTCATAAAAAATGCAAGTTTAGGGACCAAGTTTGGAAAGTGTATTCCCATTATATTTTTGTCTTCCTTTCCAATTTATCCCTAATTCCTTCATTTGTTCACTTTATCATTCCAATTAATAGTTACATTTCAATTACTACTTCTCATTTTCAAATTTATTGTTAAAAGAGAGGTTTCGTAAGAGAGATACAAAAGAGTGGATGTTGTTGGATAGAAAGGGATCCGAGTAGTCTAGACATTGAATATATAAAAAACAAAACTTCTATGACCATTTTATCTGCAGTTCTTCCCCGCACACTTTAATATCTCTAATTATGAGCTTCTCCAGAACGGCTGCATGTTTCAATAAATAACCAAACACTTCAAACGTGTGCTCCTCTCCTTTAAAACATTTGATTTCAATCTCCTTGATGTGAAATAACAAACAAGAAGGCACTGTTCTAGGCAATGACCAGAAAACTATTGATGTACATTTCTAAGCATACAAAACAGAGAAAAAGAGTTGTAACATGGATTTAAGTTGTGGTCTCGAACGATTTTCAAATTCATTCGAGTGTTTGGTAATTGTGAACATATTTGATACTAAAATGGTCAATTGCAAAGTATTCAAAGTAAAATAATTAAAAAGAATCAAAATTGTACACAAAATCTTAAATGGTACTTAGAGAAGCCTTCATACCAGATACAAGATAAGTGTCTTTAGATTAGGCATGCGATGTAGAAACGCCATAATCCACGATCCTAGCCAATCATCATGAAAGTAATTACAAAATTCTAGTTCAACAAGATTGTTAAACGCAGGCATTGGATAATGTAGTGACCGAAAAATCTGTACACAAAAAACTAAGAACTATTATATAATGTAATAATATTAAAAAAAAAAAAAAACTTCTATACTGCAGACAATAACTTGCAAATTACTAACTACACTAACCGTTCTAGTGAAATCATCAATGCCTAAATAAAGAGACTTTACATTACAAACTCCCCGAAGAAGATTTGCTGCACGTTCACGATCCATTCCAGTGATTTCAATAACAGCCCTTTCTAGAGATTTCATTTCCCCGAACATACATCCTTCCGCCATTCCGTTAACATAATTGAAATAAACAAGATTTGAAGCATTAACCTTGATGACATCGAAACCTCTGTGAGAACCGACTCCGAAACACCAATCTAAAATCAATCTCTTAAGAGAAAGACTATGGATATTGAGCTCACTTATCTTTTTGTAATCACTCATTTTTGTCCGGGTTTTAGTATTTTTAGTATTGTTGTAATAGTAATATTATTAATATAAAATTAATAATATAAAATTGTGTTTAAAAAAATAATAAATAAATAAATAAAAGGAAAAAAAAAAGAAAAATGTGTGGAGCATATCGCTCCACGTGTCCCCCCTTGATTTTGCCTATAAATAGGCAATTGAAGATTGCAATTGGAGCAAGCATGGATCGGCTGGGTAGCCAAATAAGAGAGCAGTGCTCTCGGCTACCCTAGGGCCAAGGGGTAGTCCCCTCGGTCCTAACCGGTTCGATCGGGATCCTATTTTAGGTCTGATCTAGTTAATATTTTTGGAGAGGTCGTGGTACATCTCGGCGGGGTTCAGTCGGGGTTCGTCATTCGAACTCCTAATTAGGTATATTTTCTTTCTTTTTTATTTATGTTGTAACTTTTATTATTTAATGAAGTAGTAGTTAATTTAAAATTGTGTTTTTAATTTGTATGTTTATCCATGTTTTAGATTAGTATGTTTTAAATTTATGTTTTATATTAATATTTTATTAGATTGTTTTTATTTACGAGTTAGATTAATATTTATGTATGTATATTTTATATTAGTATTTTATTTATGTTAGATCTGTTTTTATTTATGAGTTAGATTAATATTTATGTATGTATGTTTTAGATTAGTAATTTATTTATGTTAGATTTGTTTTTATTTATGTGTTAAATTAATGGTTATGTATGTCTGTTTTAGATTAGTATTTTATTTATGTTATATTAGTATTTTATTATGTTAGTATTTATTTATATTTTTATCGTAATGTATTTATTTATGTTTGCCATGTTTTTTAAGTTTGCATAACGAACATATATTTTGTCAACGCGGTGCCCTTTTATTTGAGCGTAAACGGGGCCAGTATCAGGCGTAGTGATAGTGGTTGGGCGTTTACTCTCGAATAACGGGGCCTTTAAAATCTACTCGCATTTATAACCAAATTTTAATTTAATTGTCACTTTAATCCGGAAAATTTAATATTAATAAAGCGGTAATTATTAAAGTACCAATTTTGGGTGGTGTGGGGGTGCTAATCCTTCCCCATCCGTAACCGACTCCCGAACCCATCAATTTTAAATCTCTGGTTTTTTACGGTGTCCGGCTACCTAAGTGGCCAGTGGCGACTCCAATTTTAAATAAAATGCGGGTTTTCTAAAACTCCACGCGGAATTCAATATTTTCAAAAAATAAAAAACACTCATTTTTAGCGAGAAAAAAACATCGCTACAGATGGCGACTCCGCTGGGGAATTTTTGTTTTTCAAAAACAAATGAGAGTCGAGCTTTTTTCAAATAATTACCGCTTTATTAATATCGAAAATTCCGGATTAAAGTGACTATTAAAGTAACATTCGGTTATAATTGCGCGTTTATTTTAACGCATTTAAAATATGGCATATAAACCCGTTTTTAAGTGGGGGGAAAATGCTAATGCTTTCGTGGAGATATCGTTCTCCCGTATGGGCCTAGCAAGTACCTTCGGGGCTCGAGTACCTTATACTTTCGTAAGGATATCGTTCCTTCGTATGGGTATAAGCGAATGGGTCCCCCTGAATTGAGCCCGGTTGAAAGGAGCCTATAATGGGTGATGACCTGGGGCCTTGCTACTCTTAGTAGAGGACAACAAGGACAATTCGGGTACCTCTTAGCACCAAAACTGCATATAGTGAGCCGTAGGAGCCAACCCTTTAGAGCCATGTGAAACTCTGCCCGATTAGTGGTCACCCTATTTAGGCTCGTGCCTTATTTCTTGTTTATGTACAATTTTTTATTACTCTATTTTTATTTGTTTTATTTAATCGTTTTATTTTGTACTAACTCGTTTCATTTTATTCTCATCGCATTGATTTCACATGCATCATTGCACAACATCATCACAATCTTAATTTTGCATTGCATCGATTTAGGACACATTTTGCATGCATTCATTTTCAGAATAATAAAACTAATCCTCGGGTTGCCCCATTAAATACAACGAAGATGGTCGATCTAGCACCTTACAAAGCCTCTTACAAAAGTTTGGTATTGGGGCATGTCCAAAAGCACCCCCACATCTTTTACAAACATTATGCCTATAACAAGTCCTCAGCCTGGGGGCATTATTTGCCAAGGTCCAACCTTCATTGTCGAGTCAAACTCTTGCATCTTTGACCACAGTCTGCAAAAATGCACCTAATCTAAAATAAAAATAATAAGCTACCATGAACCAACACAATTTATAAACCCAACCTAGGGGGCAACATAATCCACACTCAAAGTGTCAAATTCAAGAACAGTTTCAGACGATGGCATAGGGATGAACAAAATGTTGGGGCATGCACCCAGATGACTGATCGAACCCAAGTTGAGGTGGGGGGGCACCGTCATAAAAAAACCAAGATCGACGGGACGGTGAGGAGTCAGGGGCATCCCTTTGAGGATCAAAAAAATCATGCCACATTCATGCATGTAGTTGCATTCATATTGCATTAAACCATTTTTGCAAACATCATACATTTAGATTAAGTGCATACACCAAAGTCACCATGCATTTCGGGTAGACACATGCATTAGATACATTCATGCAATCTTGCTTGTACATAACAGGTCTAGGAAAAAGACCGAGTACCCTCGACGTGGTGGCAATGACAAGAAGGCCAACCCTAGTCTTGAAGGAGGCCAAACACGAAGAAGATGGAAACACCCAAAATAAAAGGTATCAGCGACAAAATCTTTGACAATTACTGACAAATGCTTTTTTCTATTGTAGGATTTGATTCCTCCGACAATGGTGTGACGGATGCCAATAAAAATTCTTTCTAGATCATGCCCTCTGTCGATAGAAAAGCCGGGCAAATTTTTCAAAAAAAATTATCTCGCTGTCAGTGGCGCAGTTACCCAACATCTTGCCAATCATGCCTCCGTCAGTGGTGGTACGCCAACTTAATCTAGAACTTGCCTCCGTTGGTGGTATTGCATATCAGATTTTCCATTTGGTCCTGTCTCTCCGTCAGTGGTGTAGCGGGTCTCACATTTTGCTGATCTAGTATCTCCGGCAGTGGTGTAGCAGATCAAATCCTATCCAGATCTTGCCTCCATCGGCGGTGTTGCAGATCAAAGTTTCCATTCGGTCCTACCTCTCCGTCGGTGGTGTAGTGGGTCTTACATTTTGCTGATCTAGTCTCTCCGTCAGTGGTGTGACTGATCAAGTCCTATCCAGGTCTTGCCTCTTCGACAGTGTTGCAGCTAGACCTAAATTTTACTCGGAGTTTACCTTTTATTATAATTGTAGCTAAAAAAATCAATCCAAAAAAAAGAAAAAAAAGAAAATTAAAAGAAAAAAAGAAAAAAGGAAAAAGAAGAAAAAAATAAAAAAAAAAAGAAAATTTGAAAAGAAGAAGAAAAGAAAAAAATGAAGGAAAAATCAAAAAATGAAGAAAAAAAAGAAGAAAACTATCCGATCATGCCTCTTCGTCGGTGTCGTAGCTGGATCAAATCCTCGGACCTTGCCTCTTCGTCGGTGTTGTAGCTTGGTCAAATCTAACTTTCGGTTCTGCCTCTTCGTCGGTGTTGTAGCTGAACCAAATTCACTAACTTCTGGTCTTGCCTCTTCGTCGGTGTTGTAGCTAGACCAAATTCACTAACTCTTGATCCTGCCTCTTCGTCGGTGTTGTAGTTGGATCAACATTACTAACTTTAGACCATGCCTCATCGTCGGTGTTGTAGCTTGGTCAAAATTCACTAACTTTCTAGCTGTATCAATGTTGTATCTCAAAAAAAAGAAGAAGGAAAAAATCAAGAAAAAAGAAGAAAAAAAAGAAGAAAAAAAGTCAAGAAAAAAGAAGAAAAAGAAAAAAAGGGAAAAAATAAAAAAATGAAAAAATTGAGATTTCAACCAAATTATGATCATGCCTCTTCGTCAGAGTCGTAGCTTGATCACAAAAAAGAACAACTATCCGATCATGCCTCTTCGTCGGTGTCGTAGCTGGATCAAATCTTCAGACCTTGCTTCTTTGTCGGTGTCGTAGCTTGGTCAAATCTAACTTTCGGTTTCGCCTCTTCGTCGGTGTTGTTGTAGTGAACCTAATTCACTAACTTCCGGTCTTGCCTCTTCGTCGGTGTTGTAGCTAGACCAAATTCACTAACTCTTGATCCCGCCACGTCGGTGTTGTATTTGGATCGACATTACTAACTTTAGACCATGCCTCTTCGCTTGTTGTAGCTTGGTCAAAATTCACCAACTTTCAAGTTTTATCAACGTTCTAAGAAAAAATCAAAAAAAAAGAAAAAAAATATGAAAAAGAAACAAAAGCGGAGAAAAAGAAAAAAAGAGAGAAAAAAGAGAAAATTTGTCGTTTTTCGATCTCGCCTCTTCGTCGAGTTGTATTTGGATCGGACATCGAACTTTCACCTATCGGTCTTGCCTCCTCGTCGGTGTTGCAATTTGGATCGAATTTTGTAGACCCTGTCTCTTCGTCGGTGTTGCGGTGGGTCGAACTCTCTTTAGGTATTAGCTTATTACCAATAATGTAGCAAGTAGAACTTGGTTTGGCTTCCTCAACAAACAACCCCCATTTTGAAGGCTTTGCTTCCCGAGAGTGACAATGTGGATAAACCAAAACAAGAAAGAAGACATGCGCTGAAGAAAATGAAGATCTACCAAAGAAAGAAGAAGCGTCAAAAGGAGAGAAGTTTAGCCAGATAAGACAAAAATGAGTGCTTTTGATCTTTGCTTTGTTCTCGTTTCACAAGAACAAGCAAAGAGGGGCAACTGTAATCACTCATTTTTGTCCGGGTTTTAGTATTTTTAGTATTGTTGTAATAGTAATATTATTAATATAAAATTAATAATATAAAATTGTGTTTAAAATAAATAAATAAAAAAGGAAAAAAAATGCGTGGAGCATATCGCTCCACGTGTCCCTTTGATTTTGCCTATAAATAGGCAATTGAAGATTGCAATTGGAGCAAGCATGGATCGGCTGGGTAGCCAAATAAGAAAGCAGTGCTCTCGGCTACCCCAGGGCCAAGGGATAGTCCCCTCGGTCCTAACCGGTTCGATCGGGGTCCTATTTTAGGTCCGATCTAGTTAATATTTTTGGAGAGGTCGTGGTAGATCTCGGTGGGGTTCAGTCGGGGTTCGTCATTCGAACTCCTAGTTAGGTATATTTTCTTTCTTTTTTATTTATGTTGTAATTTTTATTATTTAATGAAGTAGTAGTTAATTTAAAATTGTGTTTTTAATTTGTATGTTTATCCATGTTTTAGATTAGTATGTTTTAAATTTATGTTTTATATTAATATTTTATTAGATTGTTTTTATTTACGAGTTAGATTAATATTTATGTATGTATGTTTTAGATTAGTATTTTATTTATGTTAGATCTGTTTTTATTTATGAGTTAGATTAATATTTATGTATGTATGTTTTAGATTAGTATTTTATTTATGTTAGATTTGTTTTTATTTATGTGTTAAATTAATGGTTATGTATGTTTGTTTTAGATTAGTATTTTATTTATGTTATATTAGTATTTTATTATGTTAGTATTTATTTATATTTTTATCGTAATGTATTTATTTATGTTTGCCATGTTTTTTAAGTTTGCATAACGAACATATATTTTGTCAATGCGGTGCCCTTTTATTCGAGCGTAAACGGGGCCAGTATCAGGCGTAGTGATAGTGATTGGGCGTTTACTCTCGAATAACGGGGCCTTTAAAATCTACTCGCATTTATAACTAAATTTTAATTTAATTGTCACTTTAATCTGGAAAATTTAATATTAATAAAGCGGTAATTATTAAAGTACCAATTTGGGGCAGTGTGGGGGTGCTAATCCTTCCCCATCCGTAACCGACTCCCGAACCCATCAATTTTAAATCTCTGGTTTTTTACGGTGTCCGGCCTACCTAAGTGGCCGGTGGCGACTCTAATTTTAAATAAAATGCGGGTTTTCTAAAACTTCACGCGGAATTCAATATTTTCAGAAAATAAAAAACACTCATTTTTTAGTGAGAAAAAAACATCTCTGCACTTTTGAAATCGACATCTAAAAAAGGCAAACTCTTCAAGGACAGGGAGACTGGAAATTAACTTAAGAAGTGAATGACCATCTAGAAATTCCAAGTATGTAAAATGCACAGTCTTGAGATTTGGTAAACAAGCATTAGTTGGAACATCATTGACACCAGTGAAGTTCAATTTCAGTGTCACCAGTGATTGGCAAGTAAACAGAAGAGGGAATGACGAAAGAACACCGGTATTCAACAAGTTTATATCAAGTTCCTTAACACCACACCCCAATGCAGCACATATCCAAGCATTAATGCGTAAATAATCAACATCCCATGGGGGGCCATCCACCCATTTAAGGCCATTCGCCAACCGCATCGGACGACCATGATTAACCCAATAGTCGTTCACCCTAAAGCATTCTAACCTTACCAGCTTAGGGTTAGAAAAAAATCTATCCACAAAATTCAGGAAGCTGTCATCTTTTTCAAAAGGCAATATGCAATGTTCGAAATCAAAGATAGATATTGAGGAGACAAAAAGATACCTCCACCTGGGTGAAAGAACAGAGGTTCGAGCTGCATCTTTGGTGGGAAGGAACGATAGAATGTGACAAAGAATATGATCAGGTAAACTATCGAAGGCACCCACAGATTTTAGTTGTTTGTCCATTGAACCATAAGCTAAAAAACTCTAATCCCACAAAACTACAGGAATCAGAGGGGTTTTGACCGACAGTGTTGTGGAAGGGAGAAAGAAGAAGCTTTTTGTTTTTTTTAGAGCCGAAGATGAAAAAGATAGGGTATAAAGAGTTGGATCCGACTTTTATTGGGTCGGTGGGTCGGGTTAATATAGGCCCACAACGAATTTCGGGAAATGCAATATCATTTTTCTTTCTTTACCAAAAGTATAGGGTGAGGAAGCATCGTGCCTCTAAACTTACATGTTTTTACAATTTGATCACTGAATTTATTTTCCATATTAGTCTTGAATTTGGTAATTTTTAAATTTAGTTCTTGAACCAAGCCTCCAAGTTTTGAGACTTGATGGTAATCCATGGACAAGGTATGCCGCATATTACCTACATTCCAAATTTAAACTCAGTAAACATTAAAGTTTTACAAATCCAAACCTAGTTCGGTTTCGTGTTTTCTGTTTCAGTTCTAGCTGTGTTCAACTCATGAAACATTTTCTGTTTGTTTTTTCTTTCTTTACAGCACCAGGAGGTCAATTTTTGATGGGAGGACCAAAGCTGTTCTGAAATATTTTAAAGACAATTTGTTGATGAATGATGTTTTAACCTTGGGATTCTTACTATTTTAACCTTGTAATTCTTGTTCTTTTCCTGCATTTATACCACAAAAGGCATAACTATTTGCCGGTTAATAAGTATACTGAAAAAAACAAAGAACAGTAAAATAACGATAACATCACATAGCACTTGTCATTTAAATCCCAACAAAAAGTGCTATACAAAATCATCAAACCGACTGAGACAATACGTAACGAAATATTTGTCGCTAAACTCAATAGTTTGTCAATAATAGTCGATAATCATTCCTCTCACACGCGCCAATATCACTAATTATGAGCTTCTCTATAACTGATGCATGTTTCAAGAAATAACTAACCATTTCAAACATGTGCTCCTCCTGTTCAAAGTATTTGGTTTTAATCTCCTTGATTTGAAATAACAAACACGAAGGCACAATCGTAGGCAATGGCCCGAAACCCTCTGATGTACTTGTCTAAGCATACAAAAAAAAGGAGAGAAAAAGAGTTAGTAAGTTGTGGTCTCCAAAGATTTTAGGGGTGGAATGTTGAAGGGATTAGTGGGGCCATGCCTTAAAATAATATGATTTTTTTTTAAAAAATAAGTTGAGACAATGGTAAAATTATTCCTTGCCCCCCTAAAAAAATTACAATTCATTGTTGATCCCCTCATATATTTAAACATTTTTAAAATGTCCCCAGCAAATAATGTTGAGATTGACAATTAAAGTTGCACACTAAATCATAGATGGTGTACATAGAAAAAACTCCATACCAGTGTTTAATAAAGCGAGAATGGGGCGCGCCTAGGCGCAACGCTCAAAGATCACAACGCTTAATTATTTTTGGGCGCAGCGATTTTAATGAAGCTTTCAAAAAGCGTGGAAGGCGCGTGAATCGCGTAAGGCGCGTCCTTTCGGCGCGTTGTCTAAATTACCTGTATATAACCGATAGCCATGGAAAGAGAAGTTTAGAGAAAAAAAATCTCAAAAGAATAACACAAAAGGAAAGGAGGAGGAAGACTGGTGAGCAGTTACAATGGTCACCTTAGAATATGCAATGGGGAGGAGGTGCGTAGCCTGAAAATAAGCTTGAAGAAATAAAAAAAACAGATAAAAAAACTCAAAAATAAAAGAATTTGTTGAAGAAGAAGATGAGAAAGAGAACGGATGAAGGAAAAAAATGAATTTTTTAACTCAAAAAGGAGATGTAGGACCTATTGCTATGCACATGTTTTGGCACATATGTACCACGTGTCCCTTGCTCAAAAAAGAGAAAAAAACACTTTTATCTCAAAATGTTTATCATATGCAGATGAAGCTACCTGGAACATTCTCCTAAATGTTTGTCATATTCTTTATTTTGTTAAAAAATGGATAAAAACACTTTTATCTCAAAAAAAGAGAGAAAAAACACTTTAAATAAATAATTTTTCAACTATAATATTATTATTTGAATAAATTTAATAATTATTTTTAAATTTTTATAAGTTCAATTTTAAAATATTTTTATTTAATAATGAATAATAAATCTAATATAATCTCATATTTAACAATATAAAATCTCATTTTTTACAGTTACATTTAGCATTTAAAAAATAGAAGAAACAATGGATAGTATTTAGGTGATAAATTTATATGCACTTGATTAATATATCTTCAATTTTTAAAATTGCGCCCTACGTTTTGCACCTTGGCTGTAGGACCTCTATTGCCTTAGTGCGCCTTGTGCCATTTTATACAATGCTCCATACCAGATTCAGGATAAGTGTCTTTAGATTAGGCATGCAATGTAAAACTCCACAATCCACCTTCCTTGCCAATCATAAGCATAGTAATGACTAATTTCTAGTTCAACAAGGTTGTCAAATGCAAACATTGGATCAAGAGGGGTCAGAAAAAGCTGTACACAAAAAATAAGAAATATTATATAAAATTAAAAGAAAAAGGCGTCTATATTCCAAACAATGGCTTGAATATTAGTAAGAAACTAACCGTTTTAGAGCCACCATGAATGGCTAAATAAAGAGACCGTACATTGCAAACTCTTTGAAGAAGATTTGGAGCATTAACCTTGATGACATTGAAACCTCTACGAGAATCAGTTCCGAAACACCAATCTAAAATCAATCTCTTAAGTGAAAGACTATGTATATCGAGCTCACTTATCTTTTGAAATCTGCATCTAAAAAAGGCAAACTCTTCAAGGACAGGGCAACTGGAAATTAGCTTAAGAACCGAATTACCATCTAGAAATTCAAAGTGTGTAAAATGTAGAGTTTTGAGACTTGGTAAACAATCATTAGTTGGAACATCATTGGCACCAAAGATTTTCAATTTCAGCGTGACCAGTGACTGGCAAGTAAACAGAGTAGGGGGAGGAACACCGCCATTGAACAAGTATATATCAAGATCCTTAACACCACGCCCCAATGCAGCACATATCCAAGCATTAATGCGTAAATAATCAACATCCCATGGAGGGCCATCCACCCATATAAGGCCATTCTCCAACAGCAACGGAAAGCCATGATTAACCCACAAGTCATTCACCCTAAAGCATTCTAAACTTACCAGCTTAGGGTTAGAAAAAAATCTATCAACAAAATTCAGGAAGCTGTCATCTATTTTATAACGCCTTATGAGACCCTTAAAATCAAGGATAGATATTGATGATACAAAAAGATACCTCCACCTGGGTGAAAGAACGGAGGTTCGAGCTGCTTCTTTAGTGGGAAGGAACGATAGAATGTGACAAAGAATATGATCGGGTAAACTGTCGATGACACCCACAGATTTTGGTTGTTTGGCCATTGAACCATAAGCTAGAAAAACCAATCCTACAAAACTACAGGGCGATTCGACGGCTGCCGACAGAAATCAGAGGGTTTTTGGCCGACAGTGTTCTGGACGGAAGAAAGAAGAAGCAATCTTATTTTTAGAGCTGAAGATGAAAAATAAGGGTAGGGTAAATTACAAAAAATCATTATTAAATTTTTTTAATTTATTTTAATTATTAAAATTTTAAAATAATTAATTTATTCACTAAATTTTATATATTAATTTATTTTAACAATTTAATATTATTTTATTAATATTTTAATGGGAGTTGACATATTTATTATTAATAAATATAAAAAATAAATTACTTAAATTCATTAATATTATTGTACATGGTCGGTTAACTATGGTTTGAATTCAAACTGCGGTTAGCTATGGCCAATAATAAAAAAATAATATTGTTGCTAAATATTCCTAATAATCCATCTGTTCCTAAATAAACCATGGCCAATGAAGAACAAAATGCAAAACAAATGTTGCCGCCGTCGTTCTCCCCGCCACCGCACAATGTCGTTTCTTATGATTTTCTCCGACAACCAAGACCATCAAAATGCAGCCTTCATCTACGGAAACTTGGATTTTGTTTGGGTCGGTGAAAAATGATGGGAGACAATTTACTTATACTTTAATCTTTGTTCTTTTTTTAAGTATCATGGAAATCTTCCTAATTTTTAACTTAATATCTTTTTGTGATGAATACACCAGAACCAGATACCATTCCAAGCCCAAGGAGTGCCACGAGGGATGAGCCAATGGAACGGGACCCACCAGCAGAGAATGTTGCACCAGGGAAAGGAGGCCTCCAACAACGCTAACGGATTTTGTCTTGTACTAAAAATTGGATATAAATAATTTGGTTGTTTTCATTTGAAAGGATCATGTAAAAACCCTGGAATCTTTTATTATAATATTAATTAATTATAATATTAATATTCAAGTTCCATTTATAATATTAATTAATTAAACAAATTTCCGGAAAAACTCTCCCACCAAAGTGGGGTTAAATTATACTAGTCTGAAAAGAAAGGGAAAATTATACCATTTTGATTTGTTAACAATTGGACTTAGATGTTTCAACTCGAAAAGTAGAGGGAATAAATTCATGAAAATAAAAGCAAATAGACTAAATTTCAAATGTACGATGAGATATTATTTGATCCTAAATTTGGTTGTTTCTTCTAATTTGATCCCAAAACTTTTTGTTGTTCACATTTGAAAACCTTTTAACTTGGATTTTTTGTCATTGACCTGTCACTTTGAGATTGTATCACACCATCGCTCAAAAATATGCATTTTTAAAATTTTAAGCGATGATGTGGTACAATCTCATAGTGCCACTCATCAAAAGGACAAAAAATTCAAGTTTAGGGACTAAATTGAAAAGGTTATGAAATTAGGAACTAATGTGGACAAAAATTTCGGGATCATTCCATAAATGGTTCCTTTTCCGTTTCTTTCTGTTGGAAGGGCATCGACTAATTTAAAACAAGCTTGCCTGAAGATCTTATGAACTATTCAAAATTGACAAAACCTAGATGTAAAAGAATTATTTTTGCAAATTATGATTGCTCCAGAGAACCCTGCCGAGTGGCATCCCAGAGAACTCAATGCTTACAGTCCATCACATCTTGATAAATATATGTAGAGTGAGTATCAATGACTAAAAAAAACTGTAAAATAATGACAATAATATCAATAGCATTTGCTACTTAAATCCCAACAAGAAGTGATTTTCAAAACCAAACCAATTGAACCGATGAAGTCTCTTAAAGTATACCCTTCAACCATTTTGTCAACAGATTTGAAATACACCAGATTTGGCGCATTAATCTCAATGACATTGAAATCTCTGTGAGGATAGCGAAACACATCAAAATCTAAAACCAACCTCTTAAGGGAAAGACTATGGATATTGAGCTCACTTATGTTATGGAACTCGCAACGAAGATATTCCAAATCTTCTAAGAAGCTACATCTAGAAATTAACCTAAGAACGGAAAAACTGTCTTGAAATATGGAGTACGCAAAATGTAAAGTCTTGAGATTTGGTAAACAAGCATTGGTAGGAACATCAATGACAACTCTGGTTTTCAATTTCAGTGACCGGAAAGTAAACAGAAGAGAGGGAACAGTAAGAACACATATATTTAAGTTTATATCAAGTTCCTTAACACCACTTTCCAATGCAGCACTTATCCAACCATTAATGCGTAAATAATCATCATCCCATGAAAGGTGATTCTCCAACCGCAATGAACTGCCACCACCAACCCAGAAGTCATTCACCCTAAAGCATTCTAAGCTTACCAGCTTCGGGTTAGAAAAAAAATCTATCAACAAAATTCTGGAAGTTATCATCTATTTTAGAAGGCCATACGCAATTACTAAATTCAAGGATAGAAATTGATGAAGCAAAAAGATTCCTCCACCTGGGTGAAAGAATTGAGGTTCGAACTACTTCTTTAGTGGGGAGGAAGGATAAAACATGACACAGAATATGATCAGGCAAACTACTTATCCTATCCAAGACGCTAACAGACTCTACTTGCTCGCCCATGAACCATAAACTAGGAAAAGCCAATTCCATTGCTTTCTTTTGTTCTTTATTTAGGGCTTGAAGAGCTATGGATATTGCTATCTAATTTCAACAGTTCCTGCAACTCAAGTCTTTTAGAATTACCCGATCTCTGTTTCTAAGTCCGCTACCAGTCACCAATATATCTGAAACCATACCTTTCTTCAAGCAGCAGCGATTTGTCTTCTGACTTCCCCTCTTCTTATAGCGTTTTTACCGCTTTACCAGACACCAAATCCTTCAGCTCAGCAAGCAATTAGTTTCCAGCTTTACCAGACACCAAATCCTTTTGGCATAGAAAACATGATTTTTGTCCATGATAGGATTGATAGCCACCGGAATTTTTGCGTAAGAACATCGCAATGAACAATTGCTATGGAAAAACTATCATTGGGTTTCCTGAAATTTTTTTATAAATTTTTATTTCGTTTTTTCAAAGAAAAAATAAATATTTTATTTTATTTGTTTGAAATTGTTGAAAGTTCACCTTAACATGTATTTATAAATTAAACTAATATTTAAAAATATAAATTTTAGATATACAACTCAAATTATCATAAATAAAAATTACAAATATATAAATTTATTTTTTTTTAAATATTAGTTTCTCCAACAAGTAAAACCTTCCAAACTAATAAAATATAATTGATATATACACACAAATTAGATATTTTTGAAATAAATTAAATTATTGGAAGCCAAAATTTAATTTCAGTCTAAATATTTAAACGGATTAAAATTGAAAATTTTAATATAATATTTTAACATTTTCAGACTCATATTTTATTCTATAAATACCGACATGTTTGAACTAAATTACTCAACATTTCATGAACTGTTTTTTTATAAGTTGAATGTCAAGATTTGTTACTATAATTTCATTTTATTTTTTTCTGAAAAAAATCTTAATAAATGATTCTTGAAAAAAAAGACATTATAAATATATTTGTTTCATAAAATAATCGTTATTATCTCAGACCACGTAATGAGACACGTGATCCTCTTTAGATGTCGACACATGTGCACACGTGATACTTCTTAAGTATCGACACCTGATCAGACCAGTCCAAACCCATATAAAGGGTCATGTATCCAAGAGTCCAGGAGGCATTCTTCTATTCTCACCACCGAGAACACTTCCTCCCCACCACCTGAATCATCTCCCCTTCCGTCTTAGAGCATTGTCCGGCTGACTTATCCAACTACTGTTACTTTTCAATAATAAATTACAATTTGGATTTATATCAAAATTCTTTATTTTTTCATTTACTTTTGACAATTAATAATTTGTCTATTAGAAAAAATAAGACTTTAAAATAATTTGAAATACTATTTTTAACTAAAATAATTTAAAATATTAAAGAATTTAACTAAGGGTTCCACAATTATTTTTTTCTTCCACTTTTGTAGATATTATTTTTAATTTTTACTTGAATTTGACCACTTTAAATTCCAATAGGGTGGATCAAGTGTATTCAAGTACATTTATTTTTTTTCTAATTTTTATTATATTTTACAAAGATTTTTTTAGACTCAAGTGGAGTCAACTGACCCAACTAAAGTCCATGTTATAACAACAACTATTATCTTCAAACAAGTTCATCATTTGTCAGTATTCGACCACAACAGATTAACTAAAAAATATCTAATTTGATACAATAAAATGAAACGTTTCCAACACAATACAAAATAGAGGAGATTAAGAAGTCATGATTTTATATTCTTTAGATTCTTTTTCAGTAAAATTAATAATTTTTTAATGACAGTCAATAGTTTTACCATTATAATCCGATATGAAAGGCGTCATTTTACCATTATAATCTACATCCCAAAACGACAATGGTCACATGCTTACTATTTTTTTCTTGTTCATGAGGCACTTAGACACTCCATTTTTAATGACTAAGTTAGCCTAAATAAGATTTAATTGTAAGCTAAGCAAGTATGATTTAAGTAGGAAAGAAAAACCTCGAGTATTTAATACTTGAACAAAAAAAATTATTAGCTTGAATCTTAAATTTCAAGGGTTACTTTGTCAAATGGTCAAGAACATTAATCTAATTCTATGATTAATATTTAGCTTTTAAAGAATTCTATATAACCTAGAACTTTCTATACAATTCTAGAATAGACAAATCTTAAAAAATTCCAAAAAGCTTCTAGAGCATTCCACAATATTCCACTGTAATCCATAATTTTCTAGATCCTTTAAAAATATTTCAAATCCTTCCGAAATGTTCTATAAAACAACTAGTAACCATACTTTATGCTTCAAGAATGTGCAATTCTTAAAGAACTTCCCCAACTCAACTCGCCATTGGTCAAAATAATTAATATCCAATACAAAAAAAAACTTTCCACAGCAACTCTATTTTCATAGCTTGCCAAGAAACTGACCACAACCGTAAGCATTAACAGACGGAAGCAAAAAGACTCAGAGAAGGCCAATTCATGGAGAATGTCTTAGGAGGGATAAAATGTTGCAGAATATTCTCCTTCCACAACTGCTATATATTTTTTAAATTTTAAATTATATTTTTATTTTAAGTTCTTTAATATTTTTAGACGTAATACTAAAAAATATCTTTAATATTTGATTGAATAATTATTTTAATACATATTTTTTGGAGCACTTTAACCCTTAAAGTTTTCTTTTTTGGTCAAAATAGTCTCTTAGTAGATGATAATCGTTAGCAAACTAAGGTCAACACCTTAAAATGACATGACAATCTTACCTGACATCATATGCTGAGTGGTTAAGGTGTGAGTTATCCCAACAAAGGCTTGAGTTCGATTGATAAGTGATTTAAATAGTTATTATTTTGTTATTAATTATTCTTTGTTTGTCGGTTTCTGTTGCTAATTTGGGCATTTTCTCTTATTTTCTGTGCATGACATTGGATTTCAGAAACTGTGCTAAAAAGGGTAAAGTTCTACAATTTTTATTTGGAGTCAAGGCTGGGCTAGTGGGCATGAATCTGGTCATGAAAAATCTGACTGGGCGCCAGTCAACAATTCTAGAAGATGACATCAGCAACGTCGGATAACTTATTAGCCGCATTTCGATAGCTTATCAGACGGATTTAAAATTTAAACTTGAGATTATCATTTGTATTTAATTTAAATTAAATATTTTTAGGATTTATCTTTTATCTTTTAGAGTTATTTTTAGGATTTTAAAATATTATAAATACCCCAATGGAGTAAGCTAGAAAATCATCTCTCATCTTGTATTTAGTTTTATTTTATTCTTAGGGTTTTTACTTTTATAAAGTTTTTTTATTTTAAATTTTAGCCGAAGGCTTTAGCAACAACTCAATTCCGATCGTGAAAATTGAAAAGCACTTTATAACTTCTTATATATTTCTCAATTTTCTGCATACTTGGATTTGCAATCGGCTTTTCCAATTAAAATATTTCCGCTTTCATTTCAAAAGTGCACGTTGACTTGATTGTTGTTGGGATTTACAATTGGGAGGAAGGAACGGCAATAGTCGTGGTTTTGACTTCCTATGAACACACTTAGCGACAGATTCGCTAAGGGAAATTGAGAACGTATTCGATTCTCATTGAGACAACATAATCCGAGTCGGGTTTTTTCTAAATTTTAAAAATTATTTTATTCTAACGGCGATAGTCGTGGTTAGTCTAACTAGAAAACTGGAATCTAAAAATTGATTTTGGATTATCGGTTTACCGGAGAGAAAAACAAGTTATAAGGGTTGGGCCTTGTAGACTGTAACCGGCAATTATCCGAAGTAAAAATCTTATTCGATGATCGATTGAAAATGAGTCAAAGCAAAGCTTGAGGCTGTTACTTAAACTAAATATTTTCTTAAATTTACTTTCATCCTTAGATTTAAAATTTTATTTCTTAGTTTTATTCAAATTAAACTCTCTTTATAAACCCCTCATTTTTCTTAATTTTCTCAATAAAGTCAGAATCAAAACCTCTCTACATCAGAAGCTCCTTAGTCCCTGTGGATCGACCATTCTTCTCTATTACTACATTATTTATTTTATTTTATTTGAGATTAAGGAATAATTATTTTGACAGTTCACGACGCTTGTCAAAATTGGCCGTTACCGAGGACTTCGACAAAGTTACTGATCTAATTTATTTTGATCTATGACCAGGTCGTCGAGCTAAACGACGTTAAATAAAGCGCTCTAATGGGAGGCAACCTATTTTTATTTTTGTTTGCTTAATAAATTTTTGTTTCCCCATTTTTATTTCATATTTATGATATCTTTATTTTTTTTGTAATTTTCAGGTACCCAAGTATTTTTTTCGAAGTTAATTGGACTTGGATGCGATATTTTTGATCGAATATGGCAAAAATTCGTTCCCCGGGCGGCATAAGATTTGCAAAATCGCAGCTGGGATTTTCTTTAAACTCCTGTGCGCACTATTTTATTAAACGGTGCATGTTAGCATTCCCCAACCCTTGAAATAGTGTACGTTAGCATTCCCCAATTTCTTTGCTGCACATTCTATAATTGATCGAAAACCCCCACAACCTCTTTAACCCCTTTTGCCAAAACAAAATTCAAGCCGGTTGCCGCAGCTCGCATCTCCTACCCCGCGCCGTGTCTCACCGCTACCAGTCAGATGCCGGTGTCGCCCTCACCCTCAACCGCACCGAACCCACACAACGCTGTGGTCGCTGCCACCAGCTGCCTGTACTCGTCGTGGTCACCGATAACAACCGTGGGATGCCTCTGAACCAATGCCCACTGGCAATTCATCTCAATCAATGCCCACGACCGTTGTTAGAACGGGGAGTATTTTATTCCCTGTCTTTTGCTTTATTTTCCATAATTGGGACATTATGATTTAAGTGAGTGGTAGAAGTTGCATCAAATTTCACTTTGCTTATTCAATTGGTTAGAATTGAGTTTTTATTGAATTGATTGAAATTGATGGTTGCATATCTTATTTTTCACCTTATTTCTTTGTTTTTCTTGTGAATTTTAATCTCGCTTTTGTTGGAATTTAGGAAGCATGATTAATTTTCTTTAAGATTTTTGACATTCCATGCATTTGTTGGTTAAATTGATAGCATGACTTAATTCAATTAACATTTCATGTGAGTTTTTTAGCCTAATGAGCGTACATTTTCATTCTTGCTCTTTGTTAATTTTGAGTGTGCCGATTAATTCTTTGCATTCTAGAACTTGTGGCATAATGTTTGTCGAGACTACACGATTGAATATGATGCTTTAGTATGATAGAGACATTAGATTTTAACATTTCTCTTTCCAAAAATGGCCTACCCTTTGTCTATTTACCCCTTATATAACCAATTTTGAGCCTTATCTTTTTCCTTGATTTACCACATTTTTAACCCGTACCGATTTTGTTGTTTTTCCTTCTTTTTGTCACCCTTTTTCAGGACAAAGTTAAGGTTATTCCGAAGCGAAAAAAAAGAGAGGTTTAAAAAAATAGTGCAGAAAAAAATAATGTGCAGTTTCGAGCAGTGCAAAAAAAAAACGGTGCAGTTTCAAACAGTGCAAAAAAAACAGTGCAGTTTGGTTCAAACAATATAGAACAGGTCGAATAAACTATTCGAACAGTGAAAAAAAACAGTTTGGTTCGAGTAGCAGCAAGAAAAAAACAGAAAAAAAGAAAAAGGAAAAGAGAAGTTCGAAAGAAAAAACAAAAAAAAAGAGTGAATAAGCTTTGATTGTTTGATTTTCCTTTCTTTCATTTTTACTTCCCTTTGAATACTTCTTTAGAATAATTTTCTCTTTGTCTTGAATTTTTAAACCCAATCTTTGGCCTTTATCCTACCCGAACCTTAGCCCCATTACAACTCTTTTAAAAACCTCTTGATTATTGCATCATGTCCATACTTAGTAGTGGAGATTAGATTTAATTACAAGCTTATGGTAATGTTTTGATTAGTTAGGCTTGAGCGATTCTTTTTACCCGAAACACTTGAGCGGAATGAGTGAACCAATGTGAGGTACTAAGTCTTGCTTCTTTGAGATTAATAAATAATTGGAATGCATGCTTTACTATTACTTACTTTTAATTGTGCCTTTAGCTTGTTTGTTTTTAAATTTTATCAATTGCTATGATTTTGATACTTTTTGATGCTTTTAAGTTTTATCAATTACTATTACTTACTTTTGATACTTTTTAAGTTTTATTAATGAATAATTTTGTGAAATTGAGATGACAACTTGAACTTTTTGATACTTTGATTGAGAAATACTTGAGGACAAACATTGAATAAGTGAGAGGGAATTTGATGAGTGATTTAAATAGTTATTATTTTGTTATTAATTACTCATTGTTTGTCGGTTTTTGTTGCTAATTTGGGCATTTTCTCTTATTTTACGTGCAGGACATTGGATTTCAGAAACTGTGCTAAAAAGGGCAAAGTTCTACAATTTTTATTTGGAGTCAAGGCTGGGCTAGTGAGCATGAAAAATCTGACTGGACGCCACGTCAGCACTTCTAGAAGATGATGTCAGCAATGTCGGGTAACTTATTAGCCGCATTTCGACAGCTTATCAGACGGATTTAAAATTTAAACTTGGGATTATCATTTGTATTTAATTTAAATATTTTTAGGATTTATCTTTTATCTTTTAGAGTTATTTTTAGGGTTTTAGAATACTATAAATACCCCATTGGGGTAAGCTAGAAAATCATCTCTCATCTTGTATTTAGTTTTACTTTGTTCTTGGGGTTTTTACTTTTATAAAAAAAATTTATTTTAAGTTTTAGCCGAAGGCTTTAGCAATAACTCAATTCTGATCGTGAGAATTGAAAAGCACTTTATAACTTCTTATATATTTCTCAATTTTCCGCATACTTGGATTTGCAATCGGCTTTTCCTATTAAAATTTTTTCGCTTTCATTTCAAAAGTGCACGTTGACTTGATTGTTGTTGGGATTTACAGTTGGGAGGAAGGAACAACGATAGTCGTGGTTTTGACTTCCTATGAACACACTTAGCGACGAATTCGCTAAGGGAAATTGAGAACGGATTCGATTCTCATTGAGACAACATAATCCGAGTCGGATTTTTCCAAATTCTAAAAACTATTTTATTCTAACGCCTATAGTCGTGGTTAGTCTAACTAAAAAACTGGAATCTAAAAATTGATTTTGGATTATCGGTTTACCGGAGAGAAAAACAAGTTACAAGGGTTGAGCCTTGTAGACAGTAACCGGCAATTATCCGAAGTAAAAATCTTATTCGATGATCGATTGGAAATGAGTCAAAGCGAAGCTTGAGGCTGTTACTTAAACTAAATATTTTCTTAAATTTACTTTCATCCTTAGATTAAAATTTTTATTTCTTAGTTTTATTCAAATTAAACTCTCGCTATAAACCCTCTCCCCATTTTTCTTAATTTTCTCAATAAAGTCAGAATCAAAACTTCTCTACATCAGAAGCTCCTTAGTCTCTGTGGATCAACCCTTCTTCTCTATTACTACATTATTTATTTATTTTATTTGAGATTAAGGAATAATTATTTTGACAGTTCACGACGTTTGTCATCGATCTTTCTCAAGGTCAAACTACAAAATCTTTCTAATTGTGACATTGTTATGTTAGCGTGTAAAGTCATGTAGGATTGACCTAAAATAAAACGTTGAGGTTAAAGTGATCCTAAAAAAATAGAGAATTAGAGACAAAAGTAACTATTTAGTCAAATGTTATGAACATTTTTAACATTATGTCACATTTTACCCTAAAACTAAATCTAAATCCTTAAATTATATGTTTATATTATGTATTATAGACTATTAAGTTTTAAATATTTTTTCTTAACAGAAAAAGTTTCAAAATCTTTTTCATGTGATTTTTTTTAAAATTGTAGCGTAAATTACAGAGATCATCATTTAACTATTTTCTCACTCCTATTTTGGTCAACTTTTAAACTTTTCAATTTAATAACTGAATTTTATAGATTAAACGTTTTTGGTCACTTTGAAATATTTTATTATTATTTTCAAATTTTTTAGTATTATTAAATATAAAAATAATTTAAATAAATAATAAAATCATATTTTATTATTATTAAATTTAAAAATAAAAAAATCATCATCGCTTGTCGTCACCGTCGACCTCATAATTGGCGATCATTTGACCCTCAAATTGCGCCGAGAGACTCGTTTTGACACACTGAGTCTGATTTTGGTGGTTGTTTTATTAGAAAATGCCCAAAAACCTACGAATCTCGAGTGAAATTTTTCGATTTCTTCATATTTTCCCTCTTTTCCATGGGTTTCGGAGCACTTTCCTAAAAATAGAGCTCGAATTCGGACTTAAAGAGTCGAAACGAAGTGACCAATGAAATCTAAGACTGAACGACCACCATCCACGGCCGTCGACAGTGGCGTCCGATGACAACGTTTGATAGACGGTTGAGAATTAAATTTTATTTTATATTTTAATTTAAATTATTTTCATATTTAATAATATTAAAAATGCCATGTCATAGGATAAAAATAATAAAATATTTTATAGTGACAAAAAAGGTTTAATGTATAAAGTTATGCTATTAAATTGAAAAGTTTGAAAGTTAAGTGACCAAAATAGGAGTGAGAAAATATTTGAGTGATAAACTATGTATTTTACATAAAATTGTAAGGTTTGGAAAAAAAGAAGAAAGTATTTATTTATCAAAGGAAAGGGATATCATTTACCATAATAAGTCGCATACAAAAGCATCGGGACAGAAATTCGAGATAAAGACGACCAAAAGACTTATACAATCGATGGTAAACAAAGTCCAATAACAAACATTATACAAACATTTTCGGGGGCATGAAAGTCTGATCTAAGAAAACTCCTTAATCAGAGATGACTTTATAAACCCGGAAATTTACAGTCCACGTTACTGAGGGACACCACCAAAAAACCGTAGGGATAGCCGTAAGGCTCTCGTATATACCACAAAAGACATAAGCATTTGCTGGTACAAGTTTATGACTTCTTGATAAATATACATTACGACTGAAAAAATTGTAAAATAATGACAACAATATCATATAGCATTTTTCATTTAAATCCCAACAGAAAGTGTTAAACAAAACCACCAAACCGATTGAAACAAGTGTTCCTAACACAATATTAAATATAAGAGACATAAAGAAATATTAGAGTCATAATTTTACATTTCTTTAATTTCTCCCGTAAACTCAATATTTTTTTATAAGAATTTGATCTCATTAAAAAACCCTTCGTAACAATCAACATACCAAAAAATATATAATCGACAGCGAAAGGAGGAAAAGAGTGACACTAATATTATTATTTATACAAAACCAGTCACTTAAATATCAACCCACCTCAAGAAAGTACTTAAAACAAGCCACTGGGATATCATCCCACTTAACCAATACCAACCTTAGCAAACTTATCAGCATTCACATTAGCAGCCCTAGGAATCAATCGAAAGATACAATTTCTCAAATTCCTCAATGCTTTAATTTCATTAATAAGATTATTAACGAAGGAGGACAACGATCTGGGGAAGAGATCCAACCTAGAGCAACTTTACTATCACACTCCATGATAATTCTGCAGACTTTGCACACCTCCAATGATTCAGATAAAAGAAGCCCAAATTTTATCGCTAACTGCTCTGCTATAATGGGAAGCCCCCCACCAATTGGTTCCGAGAAAGTGATGATTGTAGCACCTTCAGCATTGCGCATTATACCCCATTCCCTCCTGCACTCCCATCACGCAACATAGCCCCATCCACGTTTAGTTTCACGAAGCCGACTGGGGGTGGGGACCAAGAAACAGGGACTAGATTTTGTCGAGCAGCCGATATGGCCTCATCGGCCAATAATAGATTACTCACCATATCGCCTAGTAAAGCTTTGCAATCCGGAAACTTTGCCTTGAACCACATTGCTACCCTATAGCGAGACACAAAATCAAGCTGAATAGCATCGTACCTTCCATTTTTGAACACTAGGACCATATGACTGCCGTGAGGATGAAAGACCAAATAGATTCCTTCTTCTTACTGGGACAAGAATCGTGCCACACCTTAAAAAAAGAGGTCACATCCCCTGGAAAGACCATAGAAATATTCCAAAGTTGAGCAAATCTCATCCAAAGGTTCCAAGAGGATTTACATAAGAATAATAAATGTACAGTAGTATCCGGCGCATTACTGCAGAAAGGGCATACGGTGTCCACAATTGCAGACAACCCTCCAGCCAAAAGATTAGTACGAACAGGGATGCTGCTCTTCACCACCCTCTACATAAAAAATTCAATCCTTGGTGGGGCAAACCCGAGCCATACATACTTGCACCAAAAAGAGGAAGATGACAGGGGATAATAAAAGTTCTTTCGACAAGATTGTACAGAATAAAGTCCATTACCCGAACCTTTCCACAGAAGAAATAATTTTTCAAAATTGTTCATAGCTCTTCTCCCACGAAAGTCAATACCATTAATTACGAAGTTCTCCAGAACTAATACATGTTTCAAGAAATAATTAATCATTTCAAACACTTGTTTCTCTCCTTAATTTTAATCTTGTTGATGAAAAATAATAAGCACGAATACACTTTTATAGACATTGGCCCCAAACCTTTTGACGTACTTATCTAAACATACAAAAAAGAAAAAAATAGTTTGTAACATGAATTTAAGTTGGGGCCTCGAACGATTTTAGGAGTAGAACGATGGAGGGATTAGTGGGGCTATTCCCCTAAAATAAATTTTATAAATTGATCTATCGACTCGGTTCAACTTGAATTATAAATTTATAAACTCAATTCGACTAAATTTTTTTAAATAAAGTTTGAATTAAAATGAAACTTCAAATAACTTGAAAATTTAGTAATTAGTTAATTGATTTTCAAGTTCGAGTCAAGTTCTCCAATTCCGCTTGATATATGTATATCACATATAAAAAAATGAAAATATATATATGGTTATAGAAAGACGTTTAAATCAAACAAATTAGTAGCATAACATTATAAATATTTACAATTAAATTTGAACAATAACTCAAACAACTCAACTTGACTCGACTCCAATTCTATAAACTCGACTTGAAAATTTTCAAATAAAATTTGAGTTATAGAATAAAACTTGTCAACTTGACTAATTTTTTTTTACCTGACTGGATCAAATACTCACCTAAAAAAATATGTATTTTTTTTGTTGTTGCAATTCACAAATTATCAACCAACCAACCCAACTTGTTACAAGGAGCTAAGTATCTTAAGGTTTATATATATATATATATATATATATATATATATATTGCAATTCACAAATTATCAACCAACCAACCCAACTTGTTACAAGAAGCTAAGTATCTTAAGGTTAGAGATTTAAATATTGACAGTATAAGTGGGGCAAACTGGATTAAAAAAATTGTTCTCGTACTGAGCTTGTCTAGTATCCAATTTAAATTAATCAACTAATAATATTGGATAAAATCTTTTTAAGTATAAGTATTTTAAGGGGAGGGAATAAGAGCCTGTATATGAAAACTAAAAATGTTGGATTTAAAATAAAAATCCAAAAACAATGTTATGATCCTTATTTTATGTTGATATTCACTTTTTTCTCCTTAGATAAATGATTAAAACACCAAAAACCACTTATATAAATTGGCAACTTGTTATTTTTGTTTTGCCCATTTTTCATATGGACAATGCCAGTCGCCTACAATCTACAAAAGAAGGTTTTACAACAGCACACCATCTAGAATCTAAGATGCACACTACGGTCCGTTTGTTTCATGTAATTCATTTTACGAAATATTTTCCTTATTTTTCTGTGTTTAGTTGACTTGATCAATGTAATTCATTTTTCTAGTCAACATATTTTCCTTTATATTTTATGTAAATTGTTTTACGGTTTGATTTTCCGTAAAATAAATTCCCAACTTTTCACTTCAAGGCATAAATCCTAAATCCCAAACTCTAAACCCTAAAACCTAAACACAAACCTTAAACCACAAACCCTAAAGTATAAGCCATAAACCCTAAACCTTAAACCCTAAACTCTAAACCCTAAATATTAAACTCTAAACCTTAAGCCTTAAACTATAAACCATGAACCCTAAATCCTAAACCCTAAACCTTAAATTATAAACCCTAAACCCTAAACCTTGAACACTAAGCCCTAAACTTTAAGCCCTAAACCCTAAACTATAAACCATGAACCATGAACCCTAAACCTTGAAACTTGAACCCTAAACTATAAACCTTAAACATTAAACTATAAATCTTGAATCCTAAACTATAAACCCTAAACCCTAAACCTTAAACCCTAAACCCTAAACCCTAAACTATAAACCCTAAACTCTAAACTATAAGCCCTAAACACTAAAGTATAAACCCTAAATTATATGCAAGAGGTCTACCTTATTTATGAATTCAATAACATGTGTAGTTGCAATAGAGCATGTCCAAATAGGGTTTTACAAAATGGAGTACGAGTGAAATTGTAAGTCTTCAAAATAGAGAATAAGGTAACACTTTTAAATTTTGGTTGTATTCTAAAGCTTTGTTTATTGACATTTCTTCATGTTGATCTTTAGGGTTGGGGAGTCCGAGCTAGTGAACCAATTTTGAGTGGCACGTTTGTGTGCGATTACATTGGTGAGGTTTTTGATGTACTTAAAAAAATAAAATATTATAGTATAATTTAATTTTTTTCAAAAAATGAAAGATAAAAAATCAATAAAAATTGTAATGTGTTTGTTTTATTAAAATATATTTCCAAAAATATTTCCAAAAAAATTTACTAAACAGCGAAAAATGAATTACACAACATCATCAAAGCACAAAAAAATGCTTTCCGTAGTATGTTTTCCAGAAAATGTAATTTATTTTCCAGAATTTATTTTTCGAAAACAATTTTCAGTGAAACAAACCGACCCTACATTCAACTGATTTCTCCTCATATTTTAGGCCAATCCCACAAGTTTCTCACTGAGCTCCCATATTTTGCGTGCTTTCTCCTTATCGCTGGCTTCCTCGGACAACTGGTTCTCGAATGAAGCCGAATCTTTGTTCCAGCTCCAGTAAACACCCGATTTCGTCAAGCTTGGCTCGCTCACAACTTGCGTTGAAGCAATATAGTTGTGATGATGTACAAGACATAAGACAACAATCAATGCCACATACTGGTTTCATAATACCTGAGCTAGTCTTTTTCCGGCTTCCTCTTCGGAGACAAATCCGTTGGTGATGTACTTCTGGAATGGAGGGAAGAGGAGACGGAACAAGGGGATGTGTTCCCTGAACAAGCCGGTCGTGGCTATGCAACCCGGATAAAGGGAAGCAAATGTGATTCCGGTTTCCTCATGGAATCGCTCGTGGAATTCTTGCATAGTGAGCATATTGCAGACTTTGCTATCCTTGTATGCCTTGGCACCATCAAACTCTCCACCATCAATCATGGTTGAGCTGTTCAGCCCATTTAGCCCCCCTGCCAGTCCCCTGAGATCCCCAAGGTTGGCCTTCGGAGGTACATTTCCGGCCAAGGTATTCGTGTTTCCTATTCATTGAACAAAAAACAGCTCCAAGTTAGTACATCAATACAACAATCGTTTTTTTCTATGATCATTTTGAATGTATTGGTAGTAATGTACCTGTAATCGAACCAACAATAATAAGACGTTTCGATGGATAATCTGATTGCTTCAGGTCTTCGAGCAATAACCGGGAAAGAAGGAAGTGACCAAGATGGTTAGTTCCCACACTAAGCTCAAATCCTTCAGCAGTGAAAGAGGGTTCCCTGGCAGTTGGCTGGTAAACAGCAGCATTGCACACGAGCACATCAAGAGGCCTCCCCGATTGCTTGTAACTATCGACGAATTGGCGGACGCTGTCCAAGGAGGCGAGATCTAAGTGCATAATGGTGTAGTTTTCTTTAGACATGCCAGCCGACTTCGCAGCTCTCTCCGCCTTGAGAAAGTCTCTGCAAGCCATGATAACATGCCATTTACCAGTTTCAGCCAAGGCCGTAGCAGTGGCTAAACCCAAACCAGAGGAGGCACCGGTGATGATAACACTACCCTTTCTTAGTGTTTTCTTGCCATCCATGGCAGATCTGGTGGTCGCCGGAGCTTCAGTAGCTGTCGTTTGGGCTCTCACAGCTCCAGTTCTTTGGTTGAATTCCCTCTACAATGAAACATAAGACCCTCAAATTACAGGAAAAAAAAAACAGCAGAAACGGCAAATCCAACCCCTGTCACAGAATTCCAACCTCTTGAATATTTTGACTGAAACATGCAACTTCAATGTTTTATTCTTACAGAATTTAACAAAATAAAAATGAAACCTTGCATCTTAATGCAGAAGAACTGAAATCAGCTTTGACATTGTCAGAAAGTGAAACTCCAAAGAAAGTTGAATCCTTGAAAGATGCACTACATTTTCCCTGCCAAAAACAATCAAAACCCCACCATTAAAACAGAAGGAAAAAAAAAAACCAATTCCATGGGTACAAAACTAAAAGACTAACCTCTTTAGGTACAGAGAAGGTAGCCGGAACCAAAGCAGCTGTCTGTAGAGCCATTCCCAAAGTGAAGCTGAGCTTAGAAATGTAAAGCAGTGTGGCAAACAGCTTTTCATTGATACTTATATATAAGGTGGGAAGAAAAGAAAAAGGCGAAGGATAAGATAATTAGCAGGGTAATGTATCCGTCATATCGATTGTGGGTGTGTAGCCAATGAGGCTTTGAGTTTTAGATTTCCTATGATATCTTAAAAATATATTTTCTTTCGCCTACTAGTATGGGGATATTTCGGTGCTGTCCAAAAGATTTATGGGTAGGGTTTTGTAAGAGGATTGAAAGAGACAATGGTCTCCGGTGGGGATACAGTGTAATGGATTAGGGTGATGTTGAATTCCAATTGGGAAATTTAAATGTTTTATTAAATGGATTTATATATTTTTTTGGCAAAAGTTAATTCAAAATAAATTTGGCAAAGGTTGAAAGCAAATTTTATTTTATTCTATTCTATTCTATTCTAAGTCGTACATATTACAAACTCATATCTAAACATTAGGGCTATAAACGAACTGAACTTTCAGCGAATTGTTCGTAAATTGTTTGGCGAAAAGTTCGTTTTATGTTCGTTAAACGAACGAACATTAACAAGATTTTTTGTTTGTTTAATTAAATGAACGAACAATAACAAATGGCTTGTTCGTTCATTTATGTTAGTGAACGTTCGGTAATCCGTTCGTTTATGTTCATTTAAATTTATTCACATATGTCTAGGGGTATTCATTGTTTGATTAAACCGAAATAACTGACCGAACCAAAACAAAATTGGTTAATCTATTAGATAATTTTAGGTTTCGGTTAATGATTAAGAGTTTTTTTCAAATTTCAATTATCGATTAATTCTGTTTAAAATCGGTTAATTAACTGAATTAATCGAACTAACCCAAAATATTAAATATTTAACACATTATATATGTTCGTTTGTGTTCGTTTATCATTTTAACGAACGAACATAAACAAGTTACATTCCTTAATGAACGAACACGAACAAGAAATTTTCTGTTCATTTATGTTCATGTTCGTCTATTTGTTTGGTTAAAATTAAACGAACGAACATAAACACACCTTCGTTCGTGTTCGTTTACAGGCCTACTAAACATAAATTTTTAACATATGATAGTAATTTCACGGTAATATTTGTTTACAAACCGCTTGAACTTGGATAATAACATTCCCTCTCAACTATCGCCTAAACATGGTTTTGAGTATGCATTTCAATATCTAAAAGAATCCTTTCCAGAATTCGAATGTAAAGCTTTCAAACAAAATCAAATATAAACGAAATATTCACAATATCAACCAACCCATCAGACATTGAAAGTCCAGCAAAAATGTATTTAAAATTAACTATTTTTTGCTCCAACTATCACCAAAATTAGTTATTTTGGACAAGAAATAGAAGCAAAAAAAAAAGGCTTAAATCTCTCGGGCACCAGTGTTCAAGAACATAGGAATTGATTGATGAATAATATGTAGTAAAAGAATTTCATTTTCAATTCAATAGGCTTTCCGCCTCTAACCTTAAACTCTACAATTTCCGACATCGGAATCTAAATTCAGGGTGTATTTCTTTTGGCTTTTTCTTTCAAACGGATCTATATTTTCCTCGATGCTCAAATGCAGTGGCTTTCCATTCCCCTACATTCATGAGCATAGGCACAAACAAAGAAACGAAACTGGCTAATATTACAAATCTCAACCAATATCTCTCTATACACAGGGGGAGAAGAAATGAATTGTATTGACATATTATCAACTCCATTTCCCACCACCCTTGAGGTTCCTTACCCAATTAAATTCGAAATGGCAACCCGAAATTTTGGAAAGTTCTAATCTCACCTCGTAGCCCAGCGGTTACAATCACCATACCCCAGGCTGACATGTTTGGGTTAACCCCAGATAAGTCAACACTTGTCTTCGGGCTGCTCCACGTTTGAGATGCAGTAAGTAGTTTTTCTTCCGGCCATGTAGCTGAGATTCTGTCAAAAAAGTAGCTATTGGTGGCACTAGAAATGGTTCCATGGAGAGGGCTATTGGTGCACCCAGATGCTGATAATGACCCCTCGTTTCCACTATACTCAATAGGTGTAGGAGGGTGATTGGCCGTCGAAACTTCATCGACATTGTCATCAAAACAGTTTTGATCATTCAATTGTGTATCTCTTTGTCCCCAAATGTCACCCATGCCTGGCCAAGGGATGGCAACTGATACATCTTTACAGTGAAAATGTTCATAAGAGCGTGTCTCGGTGACTCCTTTACTTCTGCTAGGCCTTGATTCTACTTCGTGTTTCCACACGTAAACATAGGAGTCCTCACTAGCACAGACAACATATTTTCCGTTTGCCGTAACAGAAGCTGAGATTTGGCTATTTGTGTTCCGAAATCCTGTCACGTATAGTCAACATCATCAGTGACATCAGCATGATTCCAGAATCTCTTGCGGATATTTATATCGTATGAAAAATTACCTTTAAACTTGTGAATTAGATCAGAACCATCAACAACCCGAATTCGTGAATCTGCAGATGTGACGAGTACTTCTGACGAACTTCCGGGTGCAAACTGTTTGAGAAAGTAACCAGCAGGGGGAAGCATACAATGAACACAAGATGGCAAGAGATATGCAAAAAAGGGTTCTAAGTAATAAATATGCCTTCAATATTTAGACACGGAATTTCAAGCAGCTGGGGCAGGGGATTACCTGGAAACCTGTAATTTTCCTTTGATGAGATCTCTTCTTTTTATTCTGCAAATTGATTTGACTTTTCTGTTGCAACTTGTTCTCTGGAAAAAGATGCAAAATATTTAAGAAACTTCAATGGCGTCATCTGTAAAATAAAGAACGAGTTTGCAGACGAGAGAGAGAGACAGAGAGGGAATTCATAAACTTGTACCAGAAGCACTGTATAAACGACAGCTTCCTTTGTATGAGCCAACTAGTGCACCCTTCAAAACAATTAAAAGTTTCATGAGCTTTACTTACTCATTGTATATTATATGGGAGGAACGTGTAATTGACTATTCCCAACCTCGCCATCCGGTGTATAACAAGCAGCGGTGACCATTTCATGCAGATCATTCCAATCAACAACTTTACGATCAGGAATGCTCCATATGCGAACTTTAGCATCTAAGGATCCACTAATGAAGTATCTATCATCAACTGGATTAAACTGGATGCAAGTTACTGTGTCAAGGCAGATCCACAAGAATAAATCATGATTAGTAATACATAAATATATTTCAAGAGACAAGAAAAGGTTAATTATATATTTCTTTATGTTGGATATTTGAATTACCAATTCCATTGAATCAACACCAATCACACTTAACCAGAGAGAACTCGGTGCGCATTCTAAGCCACAAAATTACACTAGAGATTTAGCTACTCAAGAGTCTCTTAGTTTTTTCTAAGTTGATACAAAGGTTCATATTACCCTAACTATTTATACAAAAAAAAAACTACAATTTACTGATGTTCTTAACAGGGACATTACAAGGTTAAACTCCGAAGTTGAGCAATAATTTACTTACCATAATCACTGTGTGAAAATAGTCTCAAACAAGTCTTGCTAGTCAAGTCCCAAAGCCTGACTGTTTTGTCCATTGAAGATGAGAGCAATTGCTGAAAAGGAATAATAGAAAATTCTTACCAGAATATCATGCAGCAATGATTCAAAAAAGGTATACTTGTATAGGGGGTTGGTTTGGTATAGTTTGTTGTTGGTTGTATTTTTTGGATGGTTTCTTGGATGAATAAAGTTCAATTTATCCAAAAAAGAAAATTCTTACCAGAATATCATGCAGCAATGATTCAAAAAGAGGTAAGCAGTGATACAGAGGGGAAATCATAAAAAAAGGTCAAACAAAGACCTCTTGAGAAGCTTGCTACAAATATAATAGGAATACATAGAGCCAGAGCATGACTGATCATGTGCATGACTCCTGAATTGTTTAAAATTTGAAGGACTTTTAAGGCATTCAATAACAGCTACATGCTATTAACATTCAGAATGGTTTATAAAAACTTGTGTTGGTAAAACCAAAAATATTTCTAATCATTTAACTCGATATTTATTTAGCGATATGCAAACTCAAAAGTGGTCCTAAGAAGATCTCCAAGAGTGCACAAGGTATATTAGGGTATCACCAGGAACCTTAACCAGAACTTATAATGAGGAAAAAGGCATCGTAGATGCATCAAAGACAATAAGTCGAGCAGGATGACAACAGATTTTATAACTTGTGAAATTCACATTCATTTCAATCAGTTATGTTCACATATAACTTCTGATTAAGTGCATTGCAAGCAGATGCCTGAGTTCTCACTTCTCAATTTTCTTCATATTGAAACACGATTATAATCATCATTCCCTAAAAAATCAAAATACAAGGGAATGTAGAAAATAGACTTCTCGGATCAAGCTACTAAGTTTCCTCAGGCTCTTCAAAAATTTAGTTCTAGTAGAAATCGATACAATGTTATATAACTCTAGGTTTAAATTTGCCACCAGAAACTTGAACCGAAAATCCATCTCACAGAGCCAGAGATCAGAGAAGAAGAAACAAAAATGCGTTCCTTTGTCTACCTTGGGCCAGCATTAAAATATACCATAAATTATCCATATAAGAAAAACCAACACATCTATTTAACAGATCAACCAAATCCAAGTAAATAGACAACTACAATGACCCCGAAGATCTAGTTTTATAAGGCTTCTAAAGGCTAAAAATAGAAACACTAAATAAGGTTCTTCCAATAACATTACTGACTAAAAACCTGAAAATCAAACTAATCGAACCATGTTGATACTTATACTTCTTGAAACACCTAAGAGGATTAAAGATTGATGACAAACCTGAGACTTGGACCATGAGAGGTCGAGCACATCATCCAAATGTCCTTGAAAAGAACAAATAGGCTTATCTGTAAGTGCAAATACAGTCTCTGGCACCACAATGTGGTCCAGGCTCATCGATTTCCGGCTTATTGATGACCTTCCTCTTCTCTTCTTCTCAGGATGGAGATCAGAACTTGGTGACGACAGAGTCGGTTCTGGAGATCCATTAGCAACAAGCAAAAAGCTCAAATTCCAATCTTCTGGCTTTTCCATCAACAACTCGCCTTTCCTCTCTGGTTCAACTACCTTCCATACATGAATTACACGATCCTCACCTGCACTAGCAAGGTATTTGCCATCCAAACTGAATTTAATACTCCAGATAGACCCTGTATGCGCCTGTATCTCTTGACTCTTGTAAAGAGCGGCGAGCTCTTTACATGGTTTCCCATACTGCTTTACCCTAACTCTCTCCGGCCCATGGAACGAAACATCCTGGCTATCATCGGTGGCGGAACTCGATCTCCTCCCGCCCTTCTCCGACGAGGTATCCCTCTCGTCGCTGCTTCGCCTTTCCTTGTTACCCTTCACGCTATTTGCAACGCTCTTTATACTCTTAAACCAGCCCCCTTTCTTCTTCAACTTTGAAACACCGACACACCCACCGTTGACAATCAAATCGGCATTATCTTTAATACCCTCTTCCACATTCTGCCTTCTCATTAACTCTTGAACGATCGGAGAATGCCCGACACAAACATCGAACTCCTCCATTGTCAACTGTCTCCCCGTCCCAACTTCCTTCAACTTGTTCCACATCCCATCTTCTCTGATCTCATTAACCACAAACTCTTCTCCATTATCAAGGTTCTTGATAGTACACACTTGCTCACTGCAATCCACCTCATCGTCCACCGCAATAGCCTCCCCATCACCAAATGATTTAAAGCCAAGTTCCCCATTCAGACTCTTGCTAATCCGCCCCGTGGGTGGCTTAGATCCATTGCTTTCGCTGCGTCTCAAGTTAGCAGCCGCGGCATTACTTTGATCGAATTCACTATTGTTATTGTTATTATTTACAGTACCTAAACCAACAGAATGAATCGAAGAAGATGAATTGGAACGAAGTGATAAAGGCGAAGAAGAAACGGCAACATCATTACAATCACCATCTGATTTCGATCGTACAATTGCAGAAGAACGGGTCTCCTTTTCTCCTCCACGATCTTGCTCTTCCAACTCTTTGTTTACCAGCCGATCCGATGAAACTGATCTTCTTCCGAACTCTACTCCAGCAGTACCACCACCACCCACTTCCCGTCCCACACCGACGTCCGTTTCTGATTCGGGTCTTATCCGGGAAAGACCCGGGTGGCGGCTGAGCCCCATTTCACGGAGCAAACGGGTTCTTCTTTCTGAAACGGATGCGGGTTCAGAGATCCAGATGTCGAACTGGGAAACAACCTTGGGGAATTTAGGGACGGGGAATGGGTGGTGGGCATTGTTAGAACGGGTAATTGGGTCAGAATCCGAGTCAGAAGAAGGAGAAGTCGAGTTCGAACAAGAACAAGAATTAGAAGAAGCGATGCGGTCAAGGGATTCGTAAAAACACTCTTCTTCTTCTTCGACTTCTTCGTTTACTTCAACTACTTCTCCCCCTTTTCGTTGCTCGTCTCCTTGCTCTTCTGGAGTCAAATCGCCGTCGTTTAACTTGCTGCTGTTGCTACCAATTGGGTCCTTGCTCATGCTTTCTTTACGAGCATTCCCATTTCAATTTGGGAACATAGAATCATCAAAAACAAACCAAAAGAAGAGAAAAGAAACTATGGGTTTTTGTTGGATCAAAGCGAATGAAAGGGAAACAGTGTTTGGAGGGAAAGAAAAAAGAGAGAAAACTCAGATCCAAAGCTGGGGTTTGGTGATGTCTTTGTGTGGGAGAAACGAAGGGAGATTGAATTGATTTTGTTGGCTTTTCCTTCTGGGGGTTTGGGCATTGAAAGGGGAAGGATCTATCTATTGCAAATAAAATAGGCAAAAGGTCAAAAGTTGTGAAATTAAACTCCCATAACATTTAATTTCCATGTCTTCATTGATTGTGAAATTAAAATTTAATTTGTAACTCATTCAATTAAAAATTAATAAATATCTAAATCTACCACAGGCCTCCATTTCCATTTGGTGTAAACATTCCTTCAATGACAAAAACAAGAAGAAACCGGGTTAATTTAATATTTCTAATAAAACAATGGTTTATTTCACATAAAAATATATAATTCCAATCCAAGGTATTATATTCTGAAAATAAAATTAGAAAAAAATTATGTTATTCAATCATAAGAAAAAACAAATTGATGTTCAAACAAATTATAGACATTTGCATTCAGATGAAAAGTCTTTGATAGCATGCTGGTCAATTCAAAAGTAAAAACAACAAAAATAAAGTGAATTATTACTAATAATTAATAAAAAAATATTAGGGGTGTATACGGTTCGGTTTCGGTTTAATTCGGTAAGCTATTTTAGTAACAATCGGTTTTCAGTTCGGTTAAAATCGATTTTCAGTTTTTTCATATTAACGTTAGTTTTTGAAATTTTATATTTTATTTTAACAAAATAGCTTTATTTGATAACTGTTAAAAATTAAAAGTTAGAGTTTTAAAGTATTTTTCATAAATATTTATTAAAAAATTATTTTTTAAGTAAAAATAATTATTAAAAATACGTCTATAGTATTATAAGTATAAAATATTTATTTTTATATTATAAAAATAACTATAAATTAAATAAAAATTAAATTCGGTTCAATTCGGTTAACCACGGTTCGTAAACTTATGAACCATAAACTGTCCAAACGCTTCGGTTCAGATCGGTTTTCAGTTTTGCGGTTAACCATGCTCAGCCCTAAAAAATATTTATGCTTTAAATTTAAAAAGTTTTTTAGACTCATTTTAAACAAATTAAACGAGCTTTTATGGTGTATCGATTCGAACTTAGATTTAAACAAATATCTAATACGTTATGTTTTTTATTCATTTAAAATTTTGGAAATGGTTCTTTAAATGTTTCCAATACTCTTTGTATTTCATTGTATTGAATGCAACAACCGATACAATAATAGCAAGGGAACATTTAAAGATAGGTTCAGTAGAACATTTTTTTAGGGATAACTGCATATTTAATATTTTATTTATGTCTGCGTTTCTGTTTTAGTACCCGTCTATTTTTTAATAAAATAGTACTTAATGTTATATTTCGTTTTTAAATTGGTACATCTGCCATTTAAAATTAACGATTAAATTGATGTGACATTTTTTATTTTTTCTCTTTCCTCTCTCCTTATCAGCAGCCTTTTGAGTATTTTTATAATGATTATTTTCAACCAATGAGGTAATTCAAATGCCACGTTAGCTTAACCGTTAATTTTAAAATGTAGAGGTACCAATTTAGAAACGAAACATAACGTTATGTATCATTTTGCCAAAATAAATAGCTGGAGTACTAAAACATGAACTCGGGCATAGGTAGGATACTAAATATGTTGTTATCTCTTTTTTTATTAAGTAAAAATATTTACACTATCGAAATAAATATCGAGATTCAGACACTTATAAAATTAGATAACATAAATATTTTTAACCAACCGATCAATTAATAGATCTCGATCCAGGAGTTCTAGAGAACACTTTAGTATATCACGAAGACAAGATTGACCGAATAATGCATGAATACGTGCTAAACGACCATCTGCAAATGAATGAAAATATTGAACTCGCGCATGTATTTTGTTTTACATTTAGGGTTCAAATCTTATTATAGTTATGGTGGATGAATTATCTCATAATGAACGTTATCAGTGTGAGATCTTTTAATTGGTCAAATAATTAAATATGTTTATTCGTTTTTTATTTTATGTGACTTCGAATCTCAACATTTATATTAGGAATATAAATGTCGATCTTTTGTATACAAATGAACCTTTTCGGTACTTAATTTGGATCAATTAACTAATAAACTTGATACAAATAGTTATAAGAAAATATATTGTATACGTGTATATACATATTATACAAAGTAAGATACACCAAATATATTAATTAAAAAAATATGTGTGCATTAGTTAAAATTAGTTGATTAATTTAAATTCCATTGATTCAAAATTTGTTGAATAATTAAAAAAAAATCAAAATTTGGAAATCTTATGTACACTTTTTTATTTCAAATAGTTAAATGCAATAATAAAATGGATATATGAAATTATATTTTTGAAATAATTATTATTTTTATTTAAAAATTAAAAAAACTAAAGCGTTAAATTCTTACAGTTTAATATAAAAGGAGGCTAAATGATAAGGAAATTTTTTTGATACACGTGCCTTTTAGTTTTAGGGTTAAGGTTTTAGTTTAAGTTTTAGGGGTTTAGGTTGTAGGATTTATAATTTAGTGTATATGGTTTAAGGTTTAGGGTTTAGTTTTTAGGCTTAAGGTTAGAAATTTATGATTTGGATTTTTATAATGTAAATACATACGCTTGTGTAAAATTAATTTTACACAGCCTGTGTATCAAAGTTTTACCCAAATAATAAACTCTCCATAATTCAGCAAGGAGAATCGGTGTATGACCTATGGCCTAGATATTTCTTAAATTTATATTTTAAATTTTACTTTAATATTTTAACTTATTACGTATTCAAACTTAAAAATCTAATTATGAATTCAGTTTTTTTAATATTTTTAATGCAATCTCAAAGTAATATCTATTTAATTTTTTAACTCCTAATAAAACTCGTGCACTTTATAAATAAAGTTGTTCGAACATAATAAAAAAACTAATAAATAAATAATGCAATTCATTAAACACGGTAAAAAACTATAAATAAATAAAATTGCATGGGACATGGGAATGGGCCTAGAGTTATGAAAAAGCCCAAAAAGAAAATGCCATTTTTGCCAGAAAAAAAAAACAAATTCTATAATGCCCAGCCACCCCGGCCTACCACATTTTTGGACCATTTTATTGATATTTCCTTTTTGTCCATTTTCATTAATGTGATAATCGTATTTAAGGTGTAATATAATAACTTCCAAAAAGAAAATGTAATATATTAATAATTTTTAAAAATTTATATATTCTTATCATGTCTATATTAATTTTTCCCCGTAGAATTTTTTATTTTTTTAATGTCGTATAATGTGATCGCATGATATCTATAGGTTTTAAACTTTTTATTTTTTTATACATTTGTTGGGTCTCTATGTTTTTTTTTAAACGTAACCTATGTTTTGAATGTTGATGACCTAAAAGAAGAATATTATATATATATATATAGAACCCAACAAATGGTATGCACATTGTCAAATGATTAAGAATATCAATAAAAAAAATATGCGCATGTACTTTTTATCTTTAATTTTTTATATATTTTTTGAAAAAATTAGAATAACTATGAATTTGCACCCACATTTCAAAATTTATGTTTTGCCCCCACTCCTAAATCATGGATCCGTCCCTGATAGTGTATGCGCATTATCAAAGGGTACTAAGGATAAACCCTATAAAAGAGGTGTTGTCCAACAGCAATAGTTGGTGTGCCCTTTTAGTTCACTAATTCTCGAATCGGTTAACCATTTATTGTGTCATTGCAAAGTAACATGGATGGTTTGGCAAAAATGGTGTGCTTTATGAAGGGTTTACCTTGTTATGCTTGCTAATTTTCGAGTTTTTTTTCTTTCTCTTGATCTATTTGGTTGTTTAGAAACGAGGTGATATTTAAGACAGTAAAGGTGGATGTTTGCCAAGTGGTTTGATTTACGTTTGCTGCGGCTTTGTTGGTGGTGTTACGCTAAATGGCCGGATGAAGAAATCTCAATAAATAATATTCTGACTTCTCCATCGAATTTTAGACGTGTGCTCCTGCAAAAGGTGATTGCTACTTCGTGTAAATGGAGTCCCACATCAGCTGGCTCTGTTAAGTTCAATACGGACGAGGGTGTTATTGGGTGCTTTGGTGCGGCTGGAATTGTGGGTAAAAACAACACAGTAGATTATTTGAATCCGCTAATCATGCATTAATTCCAATTATTTTCCACCACCTTTTCCTTTTTCCACGCCAAATAAAATTGGCTTTTGAAACCGAATTATTTTACAACTTGCAAAATAAAATAACCCATTAATAAAAAAAATAAAAAAAACTTTTTTGACAGAAAAAAAAAATAACAGAATATTGCCAACACTTAAAGGTGTGCATTCTTAAGTTGACAGAGAAGTGAATAGATTAGGTAAAAACAACACAGTAGATTATGTTGTTTAAGTTAACATTAAATTTCGGATTAAAATATCGATAATCTTTTTCTGTTGCCCGTAGTCGATGTTTATATTTAAATAAATGAGAGGATTATCCAAAAAAAACATGCTTAGCAATGCAATAATTTTGATTTTAGCTGCCCAAGTTTCGTTTATTTTAACCCAGCTAGAGGAAAATGAAAAGCTTCTCAAAGTATACAGCAAAAAAGGGTGTACTTACAACTCATTGGTGCACATGATTTGTGCAATAATTTTATATTAATTAGCAAAAAGTAGTAAGAAAGGGCAGAATCCCAGAAGCTATATAACAAAGAAATAAAATCGGTGGATTTAGGCTAAATCCACCTAATGTTTGAGACAAAAAGCTAATAATTATTTATTAAAGCAATTAATATGTGGAATTAATGACAAGGAAAACCATGCATGGGGCTGTTTTATGAAAAGTGATTTTAAAAAAGTATTTTTAGATTGTTTAGAGTGTTTATATTACTATAAAAAAGTGTTATTAAGTAGATAAAATGTCTATTTTAGATATTTTTTGAAAATATAAAAAAATTGGTGATATAAATGAGGGTATATGAGTAATTTTACTTAAAAGTACTTTTGAAAAAGTAAAAATTAAAAATTTTAGCTTTTGAAAAGTACTTTTCAAACCAAGCTAAAAAAGGCAGGTAAAAGCTACCTATTTTTTAGGGTAAACTACACCAGTAGTCACCGAACTATGGTTTCTTTCCTATTTTAGTCACCGAACTATTTTTTTGGGCAAAAACATCACGAACGTTATGTTTCCTTCCTATTTTGGTCGCCGAACTATTTTTTGGCAAAAACATCACTAACATTATGTTTCCTTCCTATTTTGGTCACCGGCAGTTAGGAATTTTATTTTATTTTTTAATTTTCCATGTCATTTCTCCTCTCTCCTCGTAAGCAATATATGTTATTTTATAATATTTTTATTCAAACTAACAGGATGGTAACACGTATCACTGCCTATTAGTGGAATAAAATGAATGAAAAATCAAGCCTCTTATGCAGCCAGATAGATGGTGACACGTGTAATTGCCTAATAGGATGGTGACACGTGTAACTGCCTATTAGTCGAATCTCTCTGGCTGCATAAGGAGCTTGATTTTTTATTCCTTTTATTCCACTAATGGGCAACGACACGTGTCACCATCATGTTAGTTTGAATAAAAATATTATAAAATAACATATATTGCTTACAAGGAGAGAGAAGAAATGACATGGAAAATTAAAAAAATAAAATAAAATTTCTAACTGTCGGTGACCAAAATAGGAAAGAAACATAACGTTAGTGATGTTTTTGTCAAAAAAATAGTTCGGTGACTAAAATAAGAAAGAAATCATAGTTCAGTGACTATTGATGTAGTTTACTATTTTTATTACTTTTAGCCTCAAACCAGTTTTTGGAGCGAAAAATTAGTTTAAAAAGCAATGCAACGTGCTTGTTGGTTTTGTAATGTTTGGTTTCCACTATTATCAATCGAATAGTTTATTCATAGATTAATCAATTAATTAATTGATTAATAGGTCTAAAAATAACTAATGCAGACAGTGCATGTGTCTTGATTCTCAACAGCATGTTTAAGCTTTAAAATGGATTCCATTTTCATGTCTTAAAATAAAACATAGACCCGAAACTTGAATTTTCAACATGCTTTAGCATCTAATTGAAATTATTAAAATTTCCAAAATCTCATACCCTATATTTGGTGTCTTTCAACCATAATGTAGCAACTAGCAACCATCGTCTTAATTAATTAATCTAGCGGGTTTATATTAATTCATATTTACTAGCTATAATAATTCTAGACTAAATATAAAAATATTATGAAAGTATAATAATAATTGAGTTATATTTTGAATAAAAGAATATTACACAACTCTTCTTTAGAATCTTAAACATAAATTCTTAAATTAAAACCTCAAATCATAAATCATAAGCTCTAATACTAAACCCTAAATTTTAAAACCTACCATCTAAACTCATAAACTCTAAATTTAATAAGTTTATGTAAATTAAAGTTTTACACAAACTTGTGTATCGAAATTTTTTCATAATAATTCTAACTCTTAATGTTTATATCTTTTGTCAATTTAATTGTTATTTAGTTAAATTTACCGACCTTCGACCTTTCAAAAACAGTTCATATAAAATCTTATATGACAGGTCACATGTATTTTAGTATTGGTGACGACTTTTTATTTTTTTAAAAAGAAAAAAAACCCTTGGAGAAAGTTTTCATTGAATTTGTGATGGAGAATATATCATTTTTTTTTAAAAAAAATTAGTGTCAGATATTTAATATTTTTTCACCACAAATGTATTCTCAAATAACACACTTTCCCTATGTCATATTAATAACTTACCAAGCTTGTTGTTATGGTTGAAAATGGGAAATAGTTCGAATGGTCATTCTTGAAAGCTCCAAATGGTTAAAACCATGTCTCCAAATATAGTTTGCTTGGATCAAAATTCAAAAGCTACCTCTGCCAAAATGAATTGTCTCTTACATTTCAAATCAATGTCTTACCAATGGAGAGTTTTATGTTGGTTTTTTAATGGTTTCGAGGGTTCGATCTTCGCCCCATGCATGGAGCAGTTTTAAAACTTGTGGCCAACGTCTGCCCCTTATATGGACCAACTGAACGCGAAAGAATTAGTCACTGAACTCACTCTAGGGACACCATAAAAATGACATTTTACATATTCAAAATTCGGATAGGGAAGTTTTAGTGCAGTTTTCTTGCTAGTACAAAAGAGACAGTTTCTCGAGAAAGGAAAAGAGATTATAAACGTTAAAATTTAAATATCCGGTCTCTTGAATATCAATTTTGATGGGTGATCACATGAATCTGTATAATAATTCTTGATTTATTTAAAAAGGTACATCTTTCTACTACATCATTTTAGGGATTGTCTAGAAACTTTTGACAAATCTAAAACAATCAAATTTGTGTCTGTTGTACAATGATCCACAATTATGGCATGCCTTGAAGATGTTAGAAACAGCAATATTTTCTGACAGAATTTTGGTGTGAAAGAAATGCAATGGCTTTGGAGAGTGAAACTGAAACAGGAGGAGATAAATTTCATCGTTTTCTTCGAATCGAGACAACCATGTCTCCGGCTAGATGATCTTTCAAATACAGCATGAAAGTTTTACAGTAGAAATTCAATCGACAATGGAGTGTTCAGGCTGCTTCCTACATCTTTAAACTGGGCCTGTAAGGTATAAATTGAGAAGATTGGGCCTTAAAATTGTAGAAAATAAACTTAAATGATCAATGTATAGATCCATATCCAAAATATTTCATCACGGCTTACAATATGCCTGTCTAATGTATTGAACATGAAATAAAACTAAAAGAACAATAGTCACCGGAAGTCACATAAACAGCCAATACTTTATTTATGGCGGCGACGCCGATCCAGCCGCCGCAAGCCTAGAGCTCGTGCCTGTTCTCGGTGGCATTGGAATAGCAAATATAGTAAAATTTGTTGACAACGGCAGTCAAGAAAACGAAAGCCGCTCCTGCTCCAAAAACACCCTTCCTCACAGTCTCGCAGGACGGAGGCTGCTCGCCGAAAATGGTTATGTACTTGGTATGATACGCATTTCGCACCGATCCGGCGAGCAAGCATATCTCAGCAACCAGGAAAAACAACCTGCCAACAAAATCCAGAACACGAAAGAGATCCAAAAACTGTACGAACCAATTGAATTAAGCAACACAATTACTGGTGTGAAATCGTGACGAACCAACAGAATATGAAAAGGATAACTGCCCAAGCCCTTGGACCAGTAGGGTTTAAAGCCTTCCCACAGCAAAAGCACCGGCTTGCGAGCATTATAAGAGCTTGGCTGGCCAGTAGGATCAAAACCGCGCCAACGCCATAGCTTGTTGCGATGTCTGAATCATATACACAATAGTTATAGTTTATTTCACTATCCTCCACAATCTTTGCCTGCAGAAAAACATACAACTACACGATTTAGTCAAAGAATTAAACCCAGAAAATAATCGAAAAGAAGAAAATGCATGAAAGTAAAACTCACGGTGCTTCTTCTTTGTTCGGCTGCAACAGCTAAACCAAAAGCGATGAGATCAAGGAAGAAGACAGAAATCAAAAAAAGCTTAGAAGCCATGGATTTATGGAGCTACCTTGAATAACCCAACAAGAGTTTTTTGGTTTTCTTTACTTTGATCTATCTCCCCAAAACTCTTACTCTCTAAATACATAAAAATCACTATCAGCATTGAAGAAGCAAAGCAAATGATTAAAACGAAGAGGGAAAAATAAAAACGAAGAGAATGACACCTCCCCTTGGCATGAAAATGGGGTTTTCACCTTCTTTTTAAAAAGAAAATCATTTTTAAAACGTAAGATATGTTGAAGCAATCGTTTCGATAGGATTTCCGATTGATTTATACGGTTATTATTTTTTAAAACATTATCAAACAGATTTGAATCTAAATTTAATTCTTATTATTCATTAGATTTAAAGCCTAGTTTTAAAACCGTACGATGTAGGTTACATTCGTTTTAATGAATAATTCATTTATCATAGGTTTGAGAAGAACGAAATTCTATTTTTTGTGCCCTTTCGTATGGGAGTCTAACGTATAGTAGGATTACCGTACGGCACAAATAAAAATGTTACAAAACACGAAACTTAAAACATTACCTATCAACTTAAAATATTATAATTTTTTATTACATTTCAGGCTGGTAGTCTCACAACAAATATCGATACTCAAAGAAAAGTTTTGATACTTAACACTAACCTAAAATGTTATCAGGAGTAACAAGTATCAATACTCGGAGCTAAGTTTCGATATTTAAACATCAACCTAAAATGTTGTAAAAAATGTAACATTTTAAGTTGGTGAATAACATTTTAGGTTTCGTGTTTTGTAACATTTCTAATGCCTCACCGTAATTTTGTTGCACCATTGACTTACTGCCTTTGTATGTCTCACTAATAATTTAATGTCCATATGTATTAGGAAAATTATAGAACGGGTGACGCACACCGCCGAACACCATTAACACAATATACCTTTAAACACCATTAATTTTTAGATGACTTTTAAATTATTGTTAAAAATCCCAAAAGCTCGACATGCAATTAATTATATTTTAAAACAAAATTAGTAAAAGTTATTCCATGAATCATTCTCACCATCTCATCCATGGTCCTACCCAATTAAATAGAACCAGATCATATTTATTTTCCACATAATATTTTCTTATAAATTAGTAAAATTTACAAATCATCTTCTTTATACCACAAACCTAAAATGTTAATGAATAAAAAAAAATAAAAAATATTTTAACCTATGAATCAAAAGAGACAAATAAAACAATTAATTTTAATCTACTAAAATACCTAAAATCAATATATTCGTTTAAACTGCAAACAAACCCTAAAATTAATTAATTAGAATATCCCGACTGCGAACAAACCCTAGGCTGAGATATCCCAGTCGAAATCAAAATCGGGTTGTTAGTACTCAGCGTTAGTTAGGAATATTTTATATATCTCACTAATAATTATTCTTTTCTTTTTTAAAAAGATAAATGTTTCTTAGGGTTTTATAATTTAAAATTAATTATTTTATTTGTCTATTTTAAAGATAATTTGAGTTTTTTTATTTTAGATTTTAACATTAACATAAAAATTTAAATGTATGGTTTTACGAGAAAGAAGATTGTGATTAATAAATTTTAATTTATAGAAAATATTAAAAATAGGTTTTATTTAGTTGGTGGTGAGAAACACCCGAACAATTTTTGAGCCTTTAAAATTTTTAATAATCATTCAAAAGTCATTAAAAAATTAATGGTGAAACTCTTGGTGTACAATTTTTCAACTCCCACCAAATAATTTATTAGATTTTTGATAATTTCAACTTTAGATAAATACCTTTTTATAAATATATTAAAACAATTAATCATTTGGAAAATACGATTATGTACAATATAAAAAAATCGTTGAAAAAGATAAATGTTTCAAAATTTTTTAACTTTTATACTTCTTTAAAGATTATATTTATTGAACGTTTAAAGCACACGGTACAAGATGGGGATGCTTGCTTGGACAATAAAGTTCGTTGGAAGAAACACCCGCCATAGTTAACTGCCTTTTGAAATCCTTTGACATCTTTATACAGTTTTTATAATATACAAAAAAATATTAAAAAATTAATTGAAAATACATTAAACCATAAAAAAAACCATATTCGATTTAGTATTTCATTTTGTGATGCTTTTTCACTCCACAAACAAATATGAGAGGCCATCTGATTTCTTTACAAAGTTTAATGATTGAGGAAAATAAATAAATGTCTTTCAAAGTTTACTGCTTGAGAAAAATAAATAAATGTCTTTCCATGGAACATAATATATATAAAAAGTTTAAGAAAAAAATTGAACGTACCAGGGCAGGAGACATGAATTTGACACTCACACCCGAATCCTAGTGGCATAGCTCAAAGAACAAAGAATCTGAAGCAGAAGCAATATGGAATGGCAAGCTCACACACAAAGCTGCTAGCAAGAATTAAAAATTGCTATGATATCAATCTAAGCTGGGGAGTTTCTTGTTTTTCTTCCGAAGAAAAGCAGCTTTCTAAACACTTTTGCTGCTCTGGGAGAGTTTTCACCTGTGTTCCATTTCTTCCTGGAGTGCACTGCAGGTTCCATCTCCACTGCTTCATTTGGTGGCAGAGTCGATATCTGTATTTCAGAAACAATCCTAGGTGATTCATCTTTTTCATTCATTTCGATATTTACAGTCGAAAAGGTGACGGTGTTGTTAGGTGATGGTGGCACGGGATCAACTGTGATAAAATCTGGAATATCTTCATTAAAATCTTCTGCATTTACATGATCTAAATCCACTGGCTTGTTATCTTCAATAGGATGGTTCCCCTTGGAGCTTTGAGAAATTTCATTTTCTTCAGGTTTTACGATTGAAGTAATACTCTGCAACTTTTTGATGTTTTCGAAATCATCAACAATAGTAGTTTGCTGAGTTGCTTCGGGTGCGACTGTAACCACTTTTGCGTTTACATGATCTAATTGCACCACGGGATCAACTGTGATCATCTCAGGAATATCTTCATTAAAATTTCCTGCATTTAGATGATCTAATTGCACTGGCTTGTTATCTTCAATAAGATGGTTCCCCTTGGAGCTTTGAGAACTTTCATTTTCTTCGGGTTTTACGATCGAAGTAGTACTCTGCAACTCTTGGATGTTTTTGAAACCATCAACAATAGCATTTTGTTGGCTTGCTTCAGGTGCGATTGTAACCTCTTTTGAGTCCTTTCCATGTGCATCAGAGTCACTGGAAGGAACTTTATTTGTGCCACTTTTCTTATCTGAAACTTTTACTTTGTTTGTGCTTGATTTAGTCTTCTGAGATCCAGTTGTCAAAGAACCGTTTTCCTTTGATGTCGACTTTTTCGGTTGATTTGGTATTGATTCAGCTGATGAGACCTTCGAAGTGTTCCGAGCAGTTGCAAGGCATTCTATAGTGGAACGTCTTAGAACTGGCTTTGGTACTTTCTTAGTGTCCTGAGTTGGGGTTGATTCTTCATAGGAGTTGAGGAGGTTTTATTTTCCATGGGGTTTTTCCTGGAAGTAACTGGGTTAAAACCATTAGCTGCACTTCTCTCCGTGATCTTCTTTTGGCGCTGAATCCGTAACTCCTCGATTTTCTTTCGAATCTCCTCTTCCTATTCAAAAACAGGCAAGGCCGAGGGCAAGAAATCAGAAACATGCCACATGCAATGCATTACAATTCTTAGTCACATTAAGTATTGCAGTTTAGAGCCTAAAAGGTAAATAAATACCTGATCAAATCTAGATTTCCGGACTGCGGTTCTGCTTCCGGCCGCTGGTTTCCTGATCTTTGATGCCATGTCTGATTTGCTCTTGACATGTGATCGGTTTGGAACTCTAGATCGTGATTATTTATTCTGTTTTCCCTTTGGAACTTCCATCTGTTTTACCATCAGTATCCTTGTCATCAGCACTGGTTGTTTTGATATCTGAATGTCTTCCATTTGCTTCAGAGGATAATACATTCATTTCATAGTCGATTTCTGGAGTCCGAGAAGCAATCACATTTATGTCTGATGAATCACGTCCAAGCATCATGTAAAGATCATCTGATTCATATGAAACAGAAGCAGCCTTTTGTAAATTTTCAGCTTTTCCATTTTCGTATTGAGTAGTTTCCATTTCAGGAACCATGCCTACACCAATCCTTAACTGAGAATCAAGTTGATCTCCCATTGATGGACCTTGGATAATCAAAGAGTCGTCGACAGAAACATCATTCTTGTTTACTTCGGTGTCAAAATGTTCGGCAGCTGACGAAGAAGCATTATCCCCATCAAACATTTTGAGGCCTATGATCTCATCCTGGTTTGCTGATTTATCCACTTGATTGTTCATAAACCAGTCTCCTTCTTTTCGACTTTTGGTCACGGTAGACTCTGTGGTAAAATCTGAGATACCATTTCGAGAACTGATCCGAGAATCGTTGCCTTGTAGCATTAACAACTCCTCATTTGTGCTTTCTCTTCTTTTAACAACCGGTCCATCGAATTCATTTGTTCCGTAGTTTCCACCTGGAGTTTCACCTTCATAGCCCCTATCCATCTGTGTGCCTAGAAAGCGATCACCAGACACTCCAGGCTGATTTCTTACTGCCTCAGAGTTTGGATTAAATGCAGATGACCTCCTGATTCCATCCTCGGAACCATTTTTTACAAAATATTCATCTTGTAACCTTGCAGGGTCTGAAGAATCCAAATCCTTCTCCTGCAAGAGAAGGTTTTGGAAAGCATCCCATGGATTGTTTCCGTGGCGGCCTTAGTTTCATGTTCATCGTCATCGTATGAAACAGTGTCTCGATGCTTGCTTCGATCCTGCTTCTTATGATGTCGTGAGGTAGATTTATGTTGTTTGTTCAATGATCCAACAGCCACCTCTACTTGATGTTTGAGTGAATCTCCATCAATGAACTCATCCTCATCAGAATCACTGTCCTTTTCCCCATTCCTACTGGAAGAAATGTAATTAATGTTATGGATGACTACGTTTCTTGAGGCTTTCTTTCCGTTCCTTTTCTTTCGAACCTGCTCTCCTTGTTTGCCCTCAGAGCTTGAATCACTAGGCTCACTCGATTCATCTGCCTTACCACGTGAAGATTTCTTCTTGCCCCTGGAAGATGATTTATGACTTCTATGATCATTCAGTTCCCAACCACGAGCAAGACTCAAATCCTCTACATACGGAGGCCAATGCATATTCCCCGGATGAAACGGGGGAGGAGCATGCATTCCGGGGAAAAGGTAGCCTTGATATGGAGGCATTTGTTGCAATCCAGGACCCTGAAAATTGTGCATGAACTGAGGAACATGGGGTGGCCATTGCATTTGTACTTGAGCTTTTCCATCTGTAGAAGATGTTAAATGATTTCAGAACATCAACTGTCATTTGAGGCTGAAGAAATTTTGGTATCTGTTCTTACCCTGTTTGATATCCGCACTCCCCGCATCAGATGCATCAGCTGAACCGTTCTGCTTTGCACTAGAGAAATTCATCATCAGATTTTGATTCGGATCATTTTCTTCTCCAGCAAGTACAATTCCAGATGTTCTGAGGTAAGACAAGTCTGGTCTAGGACTTGCTTGCATTGATGCTAATTCAGCCTTCCAAAGCCTATCTTCATTCTTTCTCTTGCATAAGTCCATGAAATTTATGCAGGCTGCCTGACAGATCAAATTAAATCGACTACATTTTCGAATATTCAAGATAAATGGTCCTTTATTCGATGTACAACATCAAACACATATGTATATAATGTTTATTCGAAGAAAAAGCAGAAGACAGTAAATAATGTAAATGATAATTCTATGCAAAGTTATGTTACAAAAATGAATAGAATCTGCATCAAAACATATCTTCCATGGCTTCAAGTGTCTATTGTCTAATGCTGCAATTTTTAAATGAATAAGTGTCTTTTCCATAAGAAATGAAACATACACCAGGAAGCTCCCATTATATCTAGTTTTATCTATAGAAATGCAGTCCTAACTCCTTTTAACTGAGGGAAATCATTCGTTACCTTAATCGTGAAGCACCGAAAGCATCTGCGAAAGATATGAGATCATCAATATTATGGGGTTCATAACCGGCAACCAAGGCAAGAGCATAAGCCATTGCTTGTTCTTTAGAAAGTACTTTCTTCCGAGTTTCAAGAACTCATTGAAGTCGAACCCTGCAGGTTAACCTCAGGTGAGCAATGGCTGCATTCTAATCAAACCTAGTGTGAGTAAATTGCAAAGAAAAATGTAATTTACTTTGAATTTTCTTCTTGAACAGCGTCTTCAGTTCCATTGAATTCACCATTTGACTGAATCGAAGCATCGAAATACAAAGTCTTGAATTAAGATTTTGAGATATAAAATCATTAAAACCAAACAAATGTGTAGCAGATCAAACAGAATATACCTTTGATGAAGAAAATGTTTTCTGGAAATTCCCTGAAATAACTGATTCGGTTCCTGCCAATTGCAAATTGGATGAAAATCAGACAATTTGCTACATTACCATATATACTGAAATAACCGAGGCCACCCGTAAGAGATAGACATTTAGCTCGGTAGAGTTTGAGATCTGACTTTCATATTCGAGTCTGAATAACATACCATTCAGTCATGACAAACATGATTGGTAATACGATTACAAGACTAAATTCTAAAACATAGAACTCAACAGAACTGAAGAAATTTCATAAATCAACATCCGCCCTAACATCAAAAGATCTTCATAATGTAATGAAGTAACATGAAAAAACAAGTTCAGACAATGAAATTTCGGTCCAAACATACCATCTGTCTCTGTCTCTGTCGCAGCAGCAGCATTTGCTGCTTCATTTGATTGAATTGAATTCTCAATCTGCTGAATTTCCCTCTCTACAGTCACGAATCTCTCGAGAACTTCTGGTGTGCTAACAAACCTCACAAACCTGTTAAAACCGTACCGTAGTTCAGTTATTTCGAAAACAGACAACCTTAAAAAGATACATTCTGTTTATTTAAAGTTCGAATCTCATATTCGTAATAGTTTTTTACCTTTGCAGAGTGTCTTTAGTGAACCAGGAAAGAGTTGAGCCAACTGGACGAAGAGTTATAGAGTAGCCACCTTTTGATATCTGATCTTTAGCAGCTTTGAGATGTGAAATGAAGGGATCTAATAATCCAGATGCCAATTTCTCATTCTCTTTTCCAGCAAAAATCACCAGATCACATCTTTAATTTCAGACAGACCAAAACCGAAACCGAAACCAGATCAGATGAAATGACAACAATAATAAAAAAACAGAGAATCAAATGAAGTTTACCTGGTTCTAGTTGGAGTGAGTTGGAACAAAGCATAATCAAGACGTGTGTTGAAGTCCATAGTTTAGACACAGACAGACAGACAGACAAACAAGCAAACACTGAATCTTCATAGGATGAGTTCATCCATTGTTGCAACTTTGTAACAGAAACATGTTCCGTTATGCTGACAGATTAAAACATGGGAAATGTTATAGAAATACACGGGTTTTTTTTTCCAGGTAATGTGGGAAAACTATAACTGTTGGGGAGTTTTTTCTTTCATTGGACCTTGTGCTGTTTCATGTTCTTGGCAGGGTTTTTCGTGGTTTAGTTTCTGTTTGGATGGAAAGAATGTTAGACAAATTATAGACACTAAAAACCAAACATTAAAAATGGCAGTTGCCAGCAAAGAGTTGATCAAAGGCACGTAGCTTTATCACATGGGGAAAGTTATGAAGATCACAGGGGCGAAGGAAACGAGGTTTTTATGATAATTTTTAAGAAACTCGGGTCCCATTTACCGACATCACTGTATTCCATCAAATTCATTTTTTTATACAAATTTTGACCTTACATTTTTCATGGCGAGAGCATGATCTTAATCTTGAGTTTTTGTTTTTTATTATTTAAGTTTGATTTTAAATGGCTTAGATCAAATAAGCATATAAAGTATATCACTTTTCACATCTGAGTATATAACGTTTTCTTTTTATCAAAATAAGTATTTAAAATATTTTTTTTGTCAAAATAAGTACTTAAAGTGTACTTTGTTATCAAAATAGGTACTAAAGTATACCATCCTTTCATCTAGGTTCTTAAAAAGTTGGCATATGACATTAATTAAAAAATATTTTAATTACTTATTTTGACTAAAAAGTACATTTTTTTTAAATAAGTATTTTGTTTTATATATTCAAGAAGCAACAAAAATTGTTACAAAGAACCTAAGCATGCCCTTAGGTAGTCTTCTTAGAGAATTCCCAAGCCGTACAAAGACTTCTATTTATGGTTTCAATTCCTATATCCTTACTTTTCAGTCGAATACAAACTACAAATTTGATGCAATCAAAAATACCTGTACAACTCCTAGATACATCCCGAAATTGTCTATGGGTTTTGTCTCTCTCTCACACGAAGTATATAAAGCCCTGCTAAGCCAACCGAAGAATGAACACATTTGGAGGCTTTCTCTTCAGCGTAGCAGTAGCCCAGAGATGACTATCTTCCCAACTTGTCACCACTCTTGTTATCTCACAGAGCCTAAGGACAGCAGCCCAAAGCTCCTTGGAGAAAGGACATTAAAAAATAAATGACATCTAGACTTCAAGGTGTAGCGACTATTTTGAAGATCGGCTAAAGGTATCTCAAGTATTTTTAGAAAAATTGAACTTTGGGGAATTTCCTTTAAAAATCATTTTTTTCAAAAATAAAATTTAGAGTCACCATCGATCATTTTAATAAGGTAGACTGGACACCTTATAAAAATAGGTTCGAGGGTTAGTTACGTGTGGAGAATGATTAGCACCCCATAACACTCGAAATCGATACCAAATCATACGTTGTTTTTTGTCAATGAATATAAATAAAGTCGGCTGTCCTGTTAATTTACTGTTCGAATCAAGTACATCACTTTTATGCATGATGCAAACGGTTAAGCATGATGTTATGACTTGTCAAATTTTATTCATTTTAAACTTTACCTTTAGACAATATAAATTAATTCGAATATTTGGTCAATATCTATTAAGTCAAGATATTACAACACAAATATTCGAATTAATAAATACCTTCTTTTTATAATTAAAATTAATTAATTATCAAAGTTTCTAGTTAATTAAAAGGTTAAATGGCACGAAAGGGCTTTAAAATAAACACACAAAAGGCATACTAAAGTTCTAACCTAAAAGGCCCAAATTATAGATGTAGTTAGTGATCTATTATTGTCTAATATATTCTAATATTAACCTTAAATTAGTTAAAACCTAACATTTTATGAAATTGTCTTGAATCTCAATGATTAATTTTAAATTGTATCCCATTAAATCAAGGATACTACTTAAAAAGAATCAAATTATTAATTGAGACCCCTTTTTTAAGTTATGGTCTACATTAAATTTTCTACATTCTAATTAATTCAACTAAAATCTAACTAGGGTAGTTCAACTAGGTCTAAACACCTTCATTTATTTTAATTAATTTAAACACATACCCTATTAAATCAATGACATACTTTAAATTAATTAAATTAAATTTTCATTAAGCTAAAGAAGCCCAAAATCGAATTCAATTAATTTGAACATATGCCCATTAAGTCAAGGAAATGCTTTAAATTAACTTAATTAAATTAGAACCTAAACTAAAGGTTAAACCCTAATCTAATCTAAAATCTAACCCTAAAAAAACTACAACCGAATTAGACCCTACATCTAACATAAGGCATATGAAAAAAACTAAAGACAATACCATTCAAGAAACAAATATAAGGTAAAAGTACCAGAAATTAAATATGCATGAAAAAAAAAAACAAAAACCAAGAGAAGAAAAATAACAGGGGCTAACAAAGGTATTAAACTACTAAGGACCTAACTGAAATGAAAACGGAAGTTTTGAGGACCGAAAATGATATTTACCCATTGAAAAAACGAATTAAATTGAATGAAGGGACGAAATTGTAAAATGATTCGAAATTCCAATCATTGTCGGTCGAAATTTTGAAAGACGGAAGGACTGGGGGTGTAAACTCAAAAACACGAAGGTCCTTAAAAAAACTAATAACCCATATTTTTTGAGGACTGAGTATATAAGCTATTTTTTAGAAGAAAAACTCATTTTACCCTCAATTTAAAAAAAACCGTGCTCTGAAAAAGAATGAGAATATAGTCGTGTTCTTCCTACAAGCCCAAAAACTGGCAACCTTCCGTCGTATCGGTTGTCGCTCGCCGTCGTTGTCGAATCATGAAAATAACCCCTAAATGCTTCCTTTTTTTCTAAACTCAAATTCGAATTTGGGTTCTCGAAATCGAGCCCCTTTTCCCCAAAATCTTTCGAAATCCGAAACTGAAATCCCGTTTTTAGATCTAAAAAAACTTTAAAAGTATTTTTTTTACTTGTCTTTGGGAACCACTGGTCGGAACCGAGATGAACCACCGTGGGAGGCCACCATTCATTGGTGGTGGCAACCTTAGCCACTAGGAGCGGTGACGGCTCGAAGACCCTCCGGTAAACCGAAACCCTAGCCCCTGTTTTATTTTTCTTTTTTGAATTTTAAAAGAAAAATGCAAGCAAAAATACCTCTAGAATGCTTTTTCTCTTTGTATTGCTTTCTGAAATCCCGAAAAATCATTTACGAAATGTTAGGGTGTACTATTTTATACCCTTGATATCACATCGATTTAGAAATAGAAAAAAGATCCTAAATATGCAATTGGTTGATTCTTTGTTGTCATTTCCTTTTGGATGTATTCATGCTCAATTCTGATTATGTTGGTTGGTCTAAGTAATTTGGCCGCATTCATCTGCTATCTGCTATTGTGTTCCCTTGTCCTCTGTAAACTGCCGTATTATTGTGTTTTCCACTGATAATCCCTTTTTGTCTATATTCATGTGTATTTCTGACATTGTTGGTTTTTGTTTTCTTGTCGAGGTGGCCATCGGTGAAGGAGGAGGGATCAAAGAGAGAGGGATCGACGTGGTGTGAATCTGGACAGTCACGGGGCTGTCGCTGCTGAAGGGTCGCGGTCGTGTCTTGCACGCGCAAGCGGAGAACCGAAAGGGCTGCACAAAATCAAAGGATGTATTAAGGCTAGGGTTTTTGATAATGGTTAGGGTTCAAATTCGGGCCCCTAACGAACCATGTGTAACGTATATATGTATTTAACTTTTTTTGGGCTTATAAAATAATGTAAATGGACTGTTTTACTTGATTTAAATTAGACTTCTTATTTAATTAATATTATTATTATTTTATTTTGTTTCATTTGGCAATACATAATAATAATAATAGATAAAAGATAATACTAATAATAAATAAAACCGAGTCAAGAGACCAAGATAAAATTAGTAATTACACAAGGCAGCGCCACAGTTTCCACAGAGACCATCCACATTCATTCCCATCCTAATCAGTCCTTAGTGGGCAATCTGTTCAGGATTGCCATACACACAATCATAGCATGCTTAGGCACATGCAAGGGAACCACACAATTTTATGCCAAAAGACCTTTTCTTTTACTTTCCTAATACCATTCCATATCCCTCTAACTGAGAGTCTTGAATTCCCAGCAGTTAGAATGGGGTAAGCTTCATCCTTCAGCTTAAAGAGCTTCCTCAAACACCAACTATAATGGAGCTTGCTCTCCAGCTGCCAAAAATTCCCATCCTTTATAATATACTCCTTAATCCAAGCAATCCACAAAGATTCACTTCCATGAAGCAAGGTATGCATCAAATGAATTATGCAAGCCCTGTTCTATGTCTGTAAATCCTTCAAGCCAAGGCCACCCTCACTCTTTAAGGAGCAAATATGCTTCCAACTCACACGAGCCCCAGTGGCTGCTGCATTTTTACCCTTCCACAGGAACTTACAGCAAAGCTTCTCAATTTCCTGAATTACTCCTTTGGGTAAAATAATTTGCCTACACCAGAAATTAGTCATACTAAAAAGCACAACCCTTATAGGCTGCAACCTCCCAGCAAAGCTTAGGTTCCTCCTTGACGACTGATTAAGTCGAGTTCTTACCTTAGCAATGAGAGCAGTACAATCCTTAATGCTGAGCTTCTTAGTCACCAGAGGAATTCCCAGATATCTAACAGGCAGCAGACCCACCTTGAAACCAGATGCAACATGGATTTTCTTCAAATTCAAGGCAGAAACACCAGAGATGAATAATTCAGATTTAGATGCATTAAGCTTAGCCCTGAAAGGTCCTAAAACCTTTTCAATACACACTGCACCCACAAAACAAAATCCAAATTGCCTTTGTAGAATATTAATAAGTCATCTACAAAGCACAGATGGGTTAGTTGCACTCTCTTGCATTTGGGATGGTATTAAAAAAATTCAATGGCAGCAGCTGCATCAAGCATGGAAGAGAACATGTTCATGATCATAACAAACAGATAAGGAGATAAAGAATCCCCCTGTCTAACTCCTTTTCCCCTTGAAAAAAATCACCAAACTCTCATTTAAAGAAATTGAGAATCTGGACTCAGTAAAGCAAGTTTCTATCCAGCTGCTGAACTGTGCAGGCAATCCAAGAGCTCCAAGAATTTGCAGAACAAAACTCCAACTAAGAGAATCAAAGGCCTTCTGCAAATCCACTTTCAAGGCACGCTTGGGTGATAAAGATTTATTACTATACCCTTTAACTATTTCCTGGGCCAGTAAAGTATTGTCTGCAATACTCCTCTCTTGCACAAAAGCTGATTAGTTCTTAAAAATCATACTAGAGAAATAACTAGCAAGCCTAGCCACCAAGATTTTTGTGATAGTCTTATATACAACTGAGCAACAAGAAATTGGTCTAAACTCCTTGGCTTTGGAAGCATTTGGTACTTTTGGGACTAAAACCACAGCAGTAACATTGAAGGCAGGTGGAAGAGAAGAGGACCTGAAGAAATGCTTAGCTGCAGCAGTAAAGTCATCACCCACAAGGAACCAAACAGCCTTGAAAAAGCCTGAAGTTAAGCTATCAAAGCCAGGGGCCTTATCCTTTCCTTACCCAAATGTTGCAGCTCTTACCTCAGCCACTGTTACCTCTCTAATCAGATCAACACAAGCAGAGTCAGGAAGTGCGAACTGGAGCAGCTCCCTCAAAAGATCCACACTGCATCCTTTAACATTCTCACCCACAGTTCCAATCTGCCTTGTGAAAAATCCAATTAACTCCTCAACAATTGCATCAAAATTCTCCAATCTGTTCCCTTGATCATCATGCATCAGTCTAATGGTATTTCTCTTCCTTTTAGTAGCTACGGCAGAGTGAAAAAAAATTGGTCCTTTGATTCCCATATTGCAACCAATTAATCTTTGCTTTCTGCTGATAAAGCATCATCTCAGCTTTCTCCAAATCAATCAACTCTTCTTGCAGTTTCTTCTCCATAACCATATCACATTGAGAACCATTAGACAAGTTAATAACCTGTTGAGCTTCTAACTGATCTCTTTTCCTCAAAACTTGTCCAGAGATGTTAGCAAAATGACCCTGATTCAGTCTTCTAAGACAAAGCTTTAACCTTTTTAATTTGCAAAATAAAATTTGCAAAGGATCTCCAACTGTTGGCTCACTCCAAGAATCCCTCACTATGTTCCCAAATTCTGGATGTAAAGTCCAGAAATTAAAGAACTTGAAGGGCTAAATGAAAAAAAAAAATTATAAGAAAAGTCCTGCCAGTAAGCCTAAAAAGTAAATTTTAAGTACCTATTTTGATAAAAAGTAAAATTTAAATACTTATTTTGACAAAAAAAACATTTTAAGTGCCTAAATGAAAAAAAATAGTGCACTTTAAGTACTTGTTTGTGATATAAATCATCTTAAATTACAGTCGACATTTTATACATTTTTATACAAATTATTTGTTATGTAGGTGGAAAAATAATGTTACAATTACTTTTAAGATGTTGACAAGTATATTTTTTATTGACTTTTAATTTTTAAATAAATTTTAAATATACTTATCATAATCTTAACATACTTATGAAATTACTATTTTTTTACTCTCAGTAATATAAAAAATAATCTTCAATTAAGATATATTAATTGATCGAGTGATTAAAATATATTTATATTATCTCATATTATATGAGTTTAAATGTCTACATTTATTTTAAAAATATAATATTACTCTACTTAATTAAAAAAATAATACTTAGTTATTACCAAAGTAATGAATTTATGTCATGGACGAGACTTTCAAATTACGGCCAAGTTAGCCCGAATTTTAATTGTTGGTTCAAATATAGCTTGCAAATTAAATATGTCATTAATTGTATAATTATGAAAGCTTTAGTTGGTTCTTGCTTATCAACAAATTTGCCACCCACTTTTCAACTTACATTATTCTTCTTCTTGAACAATAGCATCTAAATTTTATTAAATACTATAAAAATATTACAAATACAATGCATTAAAAAGAGATTAGTTCACTAAAAATCTCATCAAAATGTGTAAAAAAAACAAATGTTTCTATGGAGATTAACATACCATCAAAACCCAGATACCTTCATAAATCTCATTATCTCTAGCCAAACCAGACGCTTTACGAGATAAAAAAATGAGTGGTGAGCGAACCAAATTACTATCAGGCAGATTGTTCCGCTATATAGTTCTGATTACATCGGCTAACAAACCATCAAACGAGTGGGGATAAATCTTTTTTATGACCAGCGGCAGAATCAAATCAGAAAACTAGCGTCGTGAGGATTTCTACACGAGCATCAAACAACCACTAAGGTATGCTGAAATCGTGCCAAATGACAAATAAAACGAACCAGAAAAACAACTAAAAAACGTGCCACAAAGACAGAAAAAATACGTGCCACAATAGCAGAGATCTTTATTAAAAATATATATATATATATAACAAATAAAATAAAATAAAAATAAACGCCGATGATCGATAATCAACTCTTAGATAATTATCGATCGCGGTCTAAATTAAAAATGAAGAAATGAGCGCCGCTGTTTTGTGATTATTTTGAAAGAAAAAACTACCGTTGGAGAGGAGAGAAAGGGCTGATCTTTTTTGCTTTAGGCTACTAGATATTTCCCCTTACATTATTTGAATTTGAGGTAACTATCGTATTCACGTCTAATTATGTATAATTTAAATTAATAATAAGCATTAATTTTTTTTTAAAATATCATAACTTACAACAATGTCATAACCCAACTTAAATTACATGCGTGAACCAAACCGCAATAACCTAATTCAAAAGTGTTCTCCTTAAATCTATATAGATCAAGATTTTGTCGTGTCCCTTTAAAGATTTAATACCATGCTACAATGCACATATCAATATATTTTATGTGGAACAAATACTTTTTTTATATCACAATCTGATCCAATCCAGATTACGAGATGTGAATTGTGTCGTACAAATATCATTTTATATTCGTTCTGAGTATATATGTGTATTGTGACGTAAGATTCAATTTCAAGAAATACACTTAAAAATGACAAACTTTATTAGACATAAAGATCAAAATAAATAATTTCAAATTGTAGTCTCACGAACTAAGTTACGTCTAGTCATTGTTAGAAGCGTAGATAGACACTGAACTTTATAACTCACAATATTATTAATGTGAACAAAATACAAGTACAACACGAACACTAACTTCGACTAATTTTAGAAACACTTTTTTTAAAGCTTTACTAAATTTTAACTCTCTCGTTTTTTAACTCACACTTTTTTCCTCCCAATTTTCACTCAACTTATGTTATTTTACTATACTATCACCATACTATATTTATAGTGTTCTTTAAACGCCTATGTAGAATTATATTTCCTGCCAATCTTAATGATTAATATTACTTAATTGCTAAGACTTTATGCCAATTGCTGCCACAATTTGCTTCGTTGTCACCTTAACCATTCCTTATTTCATTTGCTGCCATAATCTTCTTGATGCTTCCACGTAGCCATTATTTATAGCTTAATTGCTAAGCCTTTGTGCCACGTTTTGCTGCCAATCTTTGCTTTATCAATAAGCTTTCAAATTTCCAATGTTGTCGACAAGATCAAGTTTGAATTCTAACACTCCCCTTAAACTTGATATTTCATTCTAAGCTTTTTTTTTATTCGTAGAATGTATCTGTTTTCAACAGTTTCGTAAAAATGTCTGCCAATTGATCTCTAGTTCTGCAGTAGACTAGCTCTACATTTTTGTTCTTCACCTGTTCTCGTATGAAGTGATACTTTGTATCAATATGCTTACTTTGGTTATGAGAGACAGGATTCTTTGCAAGAGATATAGTAGACTTGTTGTCAACATAAATTGTAGTTGGTTCCTCTTGTGCAAAATTTAGTTCGTCCAAAATATTCTTCAACCAAATTGCTTGACAGGTGCATATTGCAGCGGCTATGTATTCTGCTTCACATGTCGAGAGAGCTACCGTTTGTTGCTTTTTTGATGTCCATGAAAATACCACGGAGCCGATATTAAATAGGTATCCAGAAGCACTCTTTCAAACATCTATATCTGTCTGTAATCACTGTCGGAATATCCAACTAACTTTGAATTTTGTGAATGCTTATAGAATAATCTATGATCCAACGTACCTTTGACATATCTCAAAATTTTTTTTGCTGCAAACCAATGATCTTGTTTTGGATTCTCCATGAATCTGCTTACCAATCCCACATCGTATGTTATGTCTGGTCGTGTGATAGTTAGATACCTCAAACTCCCAACAATACTTTTGAACAATGTTGGATTCACTGACTCTCTTGTTGAATCAACACTTAATTTTATACTTGTTTCTGCAGGAGTGGCTACTGACTTGCAATCTTTCATTCCGAATTTGCTTAAAATTTGCTCAGCGTACTTCTTTTGAGATATAAATATTCCATCTTCCATTTGCTTCACCTTGACTCCAAGAAAATATGACATCTAATCGATATCTGCCATTTCAAATTCTTAGTCATAGCTTTATTGAAAATTTGCTCAACATACTTCTTTCACTTGTCATCTTTAATTGCTTATTCATATGTTATTGAATCACTGCTTGCAAGTAAACAGAAAAGTGATTTTTTTTAGTTTCATAATCCTGGAACTTTTCTCTCCCTTATAGATCTTCGAACTTCAATCGGTTGTACTTCAAGATTCTCTATTCTGCTGCTGCTTGATGAAGATAGTTCAGTCAAATTTTGTTGAAGACTTTGATCATCACCTTGTTCATCTTGGTTGATGAAGTCATCATTGTCTTTATCTTCGTTAAAAAATAGCCCTTCAACTTTCTTTTCTTTTGTGCTCCATCTCCAATGTTCTGATTAAAATCGAACTCAACACTTCTTAAGATTATCAACTTCTTAGTGAGAGGATTGTAGAGTCTATAAGCCTTACTTCTTTCATCATGGCCAATGAAAATGCATTTCTCTCCTCTATCATCGAGCTTCTTTCTTATCTGCTTAGGTACGTGGACATACACGATGCATCCAAAAATCTTGAGGTGGCCAATTCCTGGTTTTTTACTGCTCCATGCTTTATTCGGCGTCATGTTCCTCACACTCTTTGTTGGACAATGATTCAACAGGTAAACTGCACATCAAACTACTTTAACCCAAAAATTTCTTGGTAGATGATTACCTTTTACCATGCTCCTTGCAATGTCGAGAATAATGCGATTCTTTCTTTCTGCAACTCCATTTTGTTGAGGCGTATATCGAACTGTCAGCTGATGAATGATACCATGCTCCTTGCAAAAATCTTCAAATAACCTTACTGTATATTCGTCTCATCTGTCAGATCTGAGTATCTTTAAGTATTGGCTGCTTTGCTTCTCCGCCATTGCTTTGAATTCTTTGAATTTATTCAATGCTTCTGATTTTTCTTTAAGAACATATACCCAACACTTTCTGCTATAATCATCAATAAAAGTGAAGTAGTACATGTTTCCTCCAAGTGATGGTATATCGAAAGGACCGGCTATGTCAGTGTGGACTATCTCTAATGGTCTTCTTACTCTCCAAGACTTGCCAACTTCAAAACTTTGTCTGTGTTGTTTTCCTTTGATGCGAGCCTCGCACAGTTGATTTGGAATGTTGATTTCTGGCAATTCATTCACCATCTTTGCTTTTGACAATAGCTTCAAACCAGAAAATCCAAGGTGTCCATACCTTAAATGCCATATCCACAAATCATCTTTGATTGTAGTCTTCATGCACTTTACTTTTCCTGACTTGATGTCAATGGTGAAGAGACGATTCTTTGTCATATTGACTTGAACAACTAATTCTCCATTATTATTCTTGATGGAAAGTGAGCAATTCTTCATTTAAATTTTATATCCTTTCTCTAGGAGTTGGCCAAGACTAATAATGTTGCTTTTCATGGTTGATACATAGTAAACATCTGATATATATATCTCTTCTCTTCATTTTTCTGTGTAATCATGATTTTACCTTTGCCTTTGACCTCTGTGTGCGAGTCGTCGCCAAAAATTACTCGTCCACGGATCGTTTTCTCTAATGCCACAAAAAACTCTTTTCGACCACAAATATGATTATTGGCACAATTATCAAGATACAAAATATTTTCTTTTGATTCTTTATTTCCTTTATAAGTGAAGAATACATGAGCTGATCTACATTCGTAACTATAGTAGCCATACTTATTGCAATTATAACATTGTATTTGATATTTATCTCCATAGAGATATCTGCCTCTATATCCTCGTCCACGGTTTGGAGACTGGTAATCTTCACTTGTTTGAATGTCGCCATGTGAGCGATCACTGCGTCCACCTGTTCCTCGTCCACCTCTATATCTTCCATGATGTTCATCATGGTTTCCTCTGCCTCGTGTGTAGCTGTTGCTGACTTCACCTTCGTTGATATTTAATTTGCTTTGAAGAACCTGCTCCAGATTCTCTGTCTCTTCATTTAGTTTCATTTTCTGCTCATGGGCTTGAAGTGATCCCACAAGCTCGTCGATAGTCATTTGAGTTAAATCTTTTAAACAAATTTACGTGACATCGATCGTAAAATTTTCTCCATCACTCTGACCTCGTCGAGCAGTTCGCTATTTTTTTCATTTCATTTGTTATGGCTTTCATACGATTGACATAGTCATCTATGCTTTTCGTGTTTTTCATTTTCAGCATTTTAAACTCGGCTCTGAGTGATTGAAGACGTACCTTTTTTGCCTTTTTAACTCCTTAGAGTGATTTTTGCAGAGTTTCCCATGCTTGCTTCGCGGTTGTTGCTTCTGCAATTTTTTCAAAGGTAGATTTGTCTATCACTTGGAAAATGTAATATTAATGCCCTTTGGTCTTTTTTACGAGCATCTCTTAGTGTTTTTTTCTTCATTGATTAGAGTCGCTTCTGCTGCTGCATTTTCCGGCTCGGTGTTTTTATAGTGTTCAATGTTAGAGTTTAAAGAATTAGGAGTATGATGTATATTTTTTAAGGTGTATGATTCAAGATTTAAAATTTTAGATTATGACTTAAAATTTAATTTTTTTTAGCATTGTGTATAGAAAGAGAACCAAAAAGATACATAATTTTATTCCCTGTCGCAGTTATTAATCGCTTCTCCTCCTCGAAATTGCGATATTTGAAATCTTGGGTTCCCGTAGAGGCTCGTTGGTTTTTAGATTTCATTTTTCAAAATGTTGGTCATTGGATAATTCAATAATTAATGTTGTCTTCGTATTACAATTTTGTATATTGTGTAGGTTACTTAGCATCTTGTTATATGTATGTATGTTAAAAATAAATGCAGGAGACAACGATTTACAATTGTACATTCCGAGCTGAGAAACATAGCGGGACGAGAGGAAGGAACTAAGGAAGGAGTGTTTGTCTCTTCTTTCAGTCAGTTTTAATTTTAATATCGTTTGTCCTATTCTAATGTGTTACGGGTCAGACACATATACAACAGCGGTCTACAAAAGGCCCAGATAACAAAAAATACAAATGAGTGAATTATGATCTCATGAATATATATATATTTTTTGACAAAGACTATTTTTATTTATACTTAGAGAGAGTTTTTTTGATAAAGATTATTTTTACTTTTACTTAGAGAGAGAAGAGAGAGACTATAGAGAAAAAATGCTCCTATTGAGTCTTGAATTCGGGACTTAAGGGTATGGCCGTTCTTGAGAGTTTAGTGGTTTTAGGGCGAATTTAAAATTTGGGCCCTAAATTAAGGATTTAAATTGTGGCTGTGATCGTATATTCGGTCATGTTGCGTTTATTACGGTTGCACACATAACGAATGTTATTTCTATTACTACGGGTATCACAGTTGTGAAAATTTTAATAACATATGCTAATGTGAACATAACGGTTGCAAGTATTGTGGTTTTGGATGGTGTCTCTACCGCTATATAACGACCTTTTTTGCGGTTACATACCCCTATTTAAATACATGTCTATAATATCAAGTATTGGAAAAATTAATTTTAATAGTACGTCTATAATGACAAATATTGAGAAAAAATTAAGAGTATACTCATAATAATAAATAGTGAAAAAAATAGGTCCCTAATAACAAATATTAAATTTAATTTTAATATTTGTTATTACGAGCATACTCTTAAAAATTGAATTATTTTTAATACTTATTATTAGGGGTCCGATCTTCTCTCAATATTTATTAATATGAGATACTCTTATAATTTAATTTTTTTAATACTTGTTATTGGGGCCCTCGAAACTTATCAAACTATATATATATATGTTCATCACTGAATTTTTTATCCACACATAAACTAAGAATTATACTTTTAATTTTCTTGGGCGAGAGCCCTGAGCTGGCGTCCCTATTGCCCTGGCCCACGGACGCACTGCTAGGGGAAAGGGGTGGCCATTAACGCTTGCTCCGATCTCATGAATATTTAATAAATGGCAATACATAACTTAATGGAATTTTTTTTTCTTCCAAGGAAAGCACAAACACATTTGGTTTTATTCGTTCAGGTTGGTACATAAACAACTGGAGGTGGGATCTTCATGAAATGTAGGACTGACATCCATTTCATCACATATAACTGTTGCATTAGCTTCGGTTCCAGCAAGCATGATATCTGTGTATGCAAGAAAATGTTGAAACCATTTAGCGGAAAGCTTCGGAACTCGCTCCATAGTTTTACGATCGACTTGGTAAAGTCCGAATGTTGTACTGTAACCTCCCGCCCATTCAAAGTTATCCATAAAGCTCCATAGGAAGTATCCTCGTACATCAGCACCCTTCCTGTACCCATCTTCATGTTAATACAGCTCTTCTTTTTGGGTTATTCAGACTCGGATGCAAGTGTTGAATACAAGTATGTGTTCAGCAAGGGTATTTTTTTTCCTTTAAGTTTTTTGGTCCTTGAAAGCTCACACTCCCGTACTCATTCGAATGAGCATAAGGTAAAGAAGATAACAACGAATAATTGATTGTCAAAACTTAAACTTTAGTATATGACACCAATATGCCGTATAATTTGTTACTCCTACTATGACCATATTGACATTTCTCTCTTATTTTCTCATAAACATAGGGTAACGAATCGAACAAATGAAGCACAGTGCACCAAATGAAGAAGCAGAAATAACACAGTATGAGCATAAGAGTGAATTATTGTTGTTGAGAAAGTTCATATAAATGTTGTCTTCTGCAGCCAAAAATTTTATTCAAAGTTGATATCAGAGCTAGCTATCTAGCTTGGCTACGGATAAATGCCTAGTTATAAGTATTTTCATAAATCCGAGTAACCATATTTTATATCGATTTAGTTATATCTGAATAAATATCGAACACGAATTTTAAATCCTGATACTATTACCTAAATCTCCAGTGTCAAACATTTGTCAGGAACTTTAAGGCTCAAAGGACTCAGTATATTCATCCCCACTTTGGGTTGGGGCTTATTGGATTAAGATATTTGTGGAAATCCCTCAGCTTTTCCCCTACTTTCTTTGAATCCATACCCATCACATGGAATCCAATGGCAACTGGTGGTGGAAATGCACAACTTTGATTTTTTTTTTAACTGTTGAAATTCAGATCTTTTCATGATGGAATCCAATGGCAAAACACAGATCTGAATGCCAACCTTGGGTTTAACCTTACAAATCCTCATCTCTGCACACTTACTTTTTCTTCCATTTCATCAAACGGATTGTAAAAGTACATATATATATACATATATTCGTCTTCATGTTCGTGTTTCTTGATCTTGGGTTCTATTCGGAAACACAGCTACATCACAAAAGTTAATATTCTAAGAGGTCAAGTAGTGAATGCTGATGCAAATGAACCAAAATAATGATCATGGATCACTTGTGATCTGCAATGCAACATCCCATTTTTTGTACAACTTTCAACTGTAGTTGCCACATTGATCATTCAATCCAAATACAGTGAAGTAAAGCAATTTTTTTAAGGATTGAAATTTACAATATTGCAAAGTTTTCTGTTCAGCTTCTTGGTCTGCCTGTCGGAAAATTCTCCGCCAACAATTGAAAGCACACGACATAACATGTGTCCAAGCATAATTTAAAGCGGATATTGTCCATGGTTTATCATGAACATATATATATATATGTATATATACACACATACAAAGAGTTTTATGGAAGGCAAAATAAGCGCAAATTTCACCAACAACCAGTTGGTTTCAATATTTCAAAGTTCAAACAGATTGCTGGAGGAGGTTATAAAGCTAAGTCAAACCACATGACAGGGCTTCTAAAATGTTCCTACAAGAACTTGGGGTGAACTCAGCTGTAACTTCTTCTCTATTATTTTGGCTATTTACATTGATTTGTTTTGTATGCTTTCGCGCGTGTGTATATAATGTAGTAAAATATCCATTTGCAGAGATTTTGCTTTATTGATTCGATTAATACATTACTTCCACTGCACTGCAACAACCGGCAGGAAACATGGGGGAAAGGTTGTCTTTACGATTGCTTAGGTGTCCGAGAGAACTAAGAGCACAACTAAGCCTAAAAACCATGTATACATACGTCGATAGTTAGTAATATAGAAGACGATTTGGATCCGGAGCTTAGTTCAGTTGAGAGGTGGCATCCAACAGATTTAACCTTCGGACCCCTACTGCAGCCTGCTTTGTAATTAAAAGGGAAAGAAATTTTTTAACACAGTCTAGCTAACAAATTATTTAAGCAATGTAAGAGAGATGGTTTTACCTGTGGGTATGTTGGACTCTTGAACAGCAAGAAATTCCTCTTTAGCTATTTTTGGTTCTTTTGAATGTTGAGATGATCATAAGCTTTTTCTCCACCAGCCATTCCTCTTAGTCTCGAAACATGACATTTCCAACGCAAACTCCGATTGCTGCACCAGAAATGTATCCCACCACAGCAATAACCCATACCCAATCCACTATCTCAGCAAGGAATGGTTTTTTCCGTTTACATCAGAACTTATGGGGACTGTTTCAGGATGATGGTCACAAGGGGGCAATGGTATCCCACATAGTTCTAGGTTGTTTTCATATCTAGAAGCCGGAAACGTTGTAAGTTGTCCGATTGAAGGATAGGACCGGTGAGGTTATTGTTGGAGACATCCAAGTCTGTAAGAAATGTGATAAGCCCCAAGGATCCTGGAAGCCTGCCTTGAAGAGAATTATAAGATAGGTTAAGCAAGCAAACTTCTTTCAAGCCCTCAAAGGTATCAGGGATATTTCCAGTTAATCTGTTGTGTGACAAATCCAGAACATGCAAATTGGACATGGAACCGATGTTGTCGGGAATAGTGCCGGAAAGATGATTGAAAGAAAGATCCATAAAGAGAATGGTGCCATTACTTGTTTTTATCATGTGGTTTGGCCAACTATATATTGTTATCAAAGAACAAGAATTGGAGTCAAAGCTTTCCTGCAACTTTGCTTCACTGATTCCTTCAGAGTAGATTAAACTATTCCTCATCCTACAACCACTTCTCTCTTTGTCTCTCAAGAACATATATCCACCTTTGGAACTCAAACTAAATATGGGATCGAAGCGTTTTTGGGAAGCGAGATTCGATGGAATTTGACCTGTAAACTGATTGCTTCCCAAATCAAGCCATATGAGGTTTTTGAAACTTCCAAGATCAGCTGTTTGAATATTCCCAGAAAATGAGTTATAACTTAACTGCAGAATGCTCAGTTTCTGAAGGTTGTGAAGACCAGCAGGGATGGTTCCAGTTAGTCGATTAAACGAAAGGGACAACCATGAAAGATTTGTACAATTAGTGATTGATGCAGGAATGTTCCCACTGAAGCCATTGTTGTTGAGAGCAAGCTTCTCCAAGTTCTGAGTTCCCGAGCATATGTCGTTCGGGATTTCACCAGAGAAGTTATTCCCCCACATAACAAAGTCATAAACATTTGGTAGCTTCCAAACTTCTGATGGGATCGGTCCGCTTAGATGGTTTCGAGCAAAGTTAATCATCTCCAATCTCTTACCGTTCCCGATATCTGCAGGTATTGTTCCTGACAGAAAATTGTCTGCAAGGAGTAATCTTTGTAGAGAGGAGTTGGAGCATAGCCCCGAGGGTATTTTTGCCATCGAAGCCATTGGAACTAAGGTCAAGGACTTGAAGCTTAGTACAGTTTGCAAGAGATACAGGAATGAAACCACTAATGTTGTTGAATGGAACTTGGAGGATTAGCAGACTAGAAAGATAACTAATGACTGTAGTGAGGAAATTTCCTGAAAGCTGATTGCTTCCAAGATTGAGCCTTTGCAAGCCATTGCATGACTTGAATGTCTCAGGGAAACCACCTGAAATTCCCCGAGAGGTCGAGCTCCGTTAGAGTCCCACACGTGGAACCCATTTCAGGTGGGATATTGCCAGAAATGGTGTTTTGAGCTAAATTCAGATGCTTCAAATTCCTCAAATTCCCCAAAGAAGCTGGAATTTTACCCTCCAGCTTGTTGAGGGAGACATCAAGGTTCTCAAGAAGCTGACAGTTAGTCAAGCTTCGAGGAATTCCGATACCGTAAAGAGAATTATTCGACAAGTTAAGGGCCACAAGGTTAGCACAGTTCTTGAACTCAAGCATTGGGAAATCACCAGATAAGTTGTTGTGGGAAAGGTCCAATGATTTAAGGGACTTGGAAAAATCAGAAACTAGAACTGCAGGGATATCACCAGGGATAGAGTTATGTGAAAGGTTTAAAGAAACCAAATGGAAACAAGAACCGAAAAATGTTTCAGAAATCGGCTCCGATAAATTATTGAATGACAAATCAAGTGTCTCAATAATGCAGGAAGGATGAGATACATAACTTAATGGAAAAAATTTTCTTCGAAGGAAAGCACAAACACATTTGGTTTTATTCGTTCGGGTTGGTACATAAACAACTGGAGGTGGGATCTTCATGAAATGTAGGACTGACATCCATTTCATCACATAACTGTTGCATTAGCTTCGGTTCCAGCAAGCATGATATCTGTGTATGCAAGAAAATGTTGAAACCATTTAGCGGAAAGCTTCGGAACTCGCTCCATAGTTTTACGATCGACTTGGTAAAGTCCGAATGTTGTACTGTAACCTCCCGCCCATTCAAAGTTATCCATAAAGCTCCATAGGAAGTATCCTCGTACATCAGCACCCTTCCTGTACCCATCTTCATGTTAATACAGCTCTTCTTTTTGGGTTATTCAAACTCAGATGCAAGTGTTGAATACAAGTATGTGTTCAGCAAGGGTATTTTTTTCCCTTTAAGTTTTTTGGTCCTTGAAAGCTCACACTCCCGTACTCATTCGAATGTGCATAAGGTAAAGAAGATAAACTGAATTACCTAATTGCTCTGGCCAAAGCAGCAAGGTAGCCTTTGTGGAATTCGATTCGGTCGAAATCATGCAGCAAATTAGGAACTGCCTGTGGAACTGCCAGTGGAGGAGAATATCCTGCAAGAATTTATTTAATCAAGTTGAAAGGAAATGTGCATACAAATATGGAATTATTGAGAAAAAATAATGATCTTCTACACTAATTTTACAGGTTCAAATTCTATCAGTATCCACATCGTTATGCCTACTGCTTGAACTCAGCTGTGAGCGTCAGATTCAAAGAATCTTTGGCATATCATATCTTCGTACTAATGTCTAAAATATGTTTTGGCATGAGTCTCAAACACGAATACTTAAAAAAAATAAAGGGTGGTAGCACCTTAACCTATTGCTACCAAGCCTGCTTTGGAGCTTTGAAAAAAATTACATAATTTAAATACGGTATTTGCAAGATTTAAAAACCGCCATGGATAAAACGTATAGCTCTGTAACTTACCATTCTCTGTTACATATATAGGCATGTTCTTGTATCTTTTTGAAACATAATCAACAATCTTCTCCATGCCCCTTGGAACAACATAAAATCTATCAACACCAGTCTGCCAAAAAACCAGCAAAGTAAACTTGTAATAAACTTCTGGCCCCAAAAAATACTTGTAATAAACTAAAAGAAGTAGAAGGGAGACAGGATGACTTCGGATTTGGAAAAGGAAGGGTTAATGTATGTTTGATATGACAAGACAAACCTGTCAATAGAACTAAAACATGCATTGTTAGATTTCAACTCATATACTTTGTCAGATTCAGAAGTACATATTCGGATTTAAGCAACTTTCCATAGACAGTAGCACATGGATTGCCTAGATACTTTAATTCGAGGAAAACACATGAAAGGAGATAAGCAAGAGCCAGGAAAGGAATTACCGGTTCTCCAATTAGAATGCCATCTCTTTCACCAGTCGTGTATGCAAAGCCTCTGATGAAATGATCTCCGCCTGAGACGCAAGGAGAATGGATGCAGTCCTTGGCATATAATGTTGAATAATGATTAATGCCAATAAAATCAATACTGCCTTTCACATACTGAGTTTCTTCAGCGGAAAACCTTGGCAGTTCACTCCTATGGTACTGGCGCATTTCAGGAGGGTAATCTCCAAATACAACAGGATCAAATACCCTGCTTAATGAATTCATGTTATATTGAAGAACATATCTTTACTGAACTCGGATTTTAGTTCACTCGGTTCGTGTAGTAGGTTGAGGTTTGATATCTATAATCCCTTCTCCTATCCTGAGTGAGGCTTCTTAAAGGTAAAAACCATATGCATCTTTATTCCATGAGAATCTAGAAAGAAAAAGATCAAGCTTTTTCAATGGTGATATAAGAAAACAGAGTGAATGGTGGTCCACAACTGACTTGCTTCCAAAATGAATCTGACAGACTTGGCCTAATGGCCCCTATATATGAATATGCAATGAGATATCACCTCCAATAATTCTTCAAATACATATTGAATATACCCATATTTGAGACATATCCGCATCAAACATTCACACTCAGTCCAAGTAACATAGGATATGAAAGATGAAAAGAAATCCGAAAGGCAAAGAAAAGCCAGCAGAAAGGGGAGGATCAGATTGTGAGGTTCAAAACATATTTATCCTCTTTTTCCATTTACGTATCTTCATTTCATGCAACTTGTGTATTCTCACAATGATTGCAAGATTTGTTATTAAAGGAAACAACATACAGATGCATTTATCTGGAAATTGCTTCTAGAATTATTAAAGCTTTGAAAGGTTGGAAGAAAACGCAGTTTAATACTTCGGTTGAGATAACTTACCAGCCTCCTGTAAAAGCCAGAACTCGATTTACAGCTTGATGGTCGGATTCTACATCTCTTAGCGGTTCATACATATGTGTATGTGCAATTATTCCTATAGAACCACCTTGTTTTGGCTGCAGCAGCATCAAATTTGGCTAAAGAAAAACATTATAAAGCCAGGTTCAAGCTTGAAACATATATGGAATCTCAATCTTTAACCTGAAATTGTTCTCGGTATAGCTTAACAGCCTTGGCATGTGCTAATAACATGTTGTGAACAACTATAAAAGGCTCTTTATCGGAATTGCCAACAGAACAATTTCCGAAAGGCTGAGAACAACGAGCAGGTGGAAAAACTCCCCTAACATATCCCATTTCTGCAAACATATTAGGTTCATTGATAGTTGTCCAGTACTTAACTCTATCACCAAAGCTCTTGAAGCAAGTTTCAGCCAAAAGGACAAACTCCTCCCTGCAGAAGAATCAAGATTAGGCAACTAGGCAACCTAACAGCATAATTTCTTCACAAGAAAAAAAAAACAAAAATATTCTTCAAACAAGAACCTTAAATTCGTAAAACTTCAAATTCAGTAAAAAGCTATGATTTTGGTTATAATATGGAACTACTTGAATGCGAGGAGAAAAAGTGAAATTACTGCATCAGAGGACTGAGCCAACCCCCATATCTCTCCGCCAGTTCTTGTGGAAGATCGAAATGGTGTATTGTCACTAATGGTTCAATCCCTGTTTTGCATTTGCTTGATCAAATTCTATCTTATCAAGATTATCAAGAAACAATTTTAACCTCTTACCCCTGCGTAAGACGCTGTCTATAAATTTGTTATAGAACTCAATTCCAGCTGGATTAACTTCACCAGACATTCCTCCTGTTCCACCATTTAAGGATTTTAAAAAAATTGTTATAATCTAAACAAAACGAAGTAAAATTCTGAGTTTCGGAAGCCATACTAGGTAGAATTCTAGCCCAGGAAATCGAAAACCGGTATGCATTTAGCCCAAGTGAATGAGCAATCTCGGCATCCTCCTGGTAAATTATACATAAAACAAAGCAACAATCAGACCCTTTTCTTCTCATTTCTAAAGGCTGAAATCAGAAACAAAAAATGAATTTATCAGTTAGACAATACCCAGAATAGATGGTAACTATCATCTGCGATATCTCCATTCTCATTGTTTTTAATGTTTCCTAACAGACATTATTTCAAATAGTTAAGCTTCAAGCATATGAGCTAAGCTCCAGGTGTATACAATCTCAAAATCTCTTGTGTACCAGGAATATGACTGAAAACATCCCAATTGCTTAGGCCTTTACCATCTTCAAGATATCCTCCTTCAACCTATATACCATGAAAAACCAGAAGTGAAAAACAAAGAAACTTAAACAGACAAACAAACTGCTAATTACAGCCTTGGAAGAACTTGGAAAAGCATGCCTGGTATGCAGAAATAGATGCTCCAAACAGAAAATTATCTGGGAATTCTGATCTACTAACATGTTGGGCATTAGAAGTAGAAGAAGAAACAAGTAGATATATGACCAAAAACATCAAGGAGACATGAATTATGGCAAACACAGGCATCTTAGAGAGAAAACAGCAACAAAAACAGCAACAAAATCTATCCTGGGGGATGGGACAATTTGCGAAGTTCCAATTATTGATAAACAAGTGGGCCCCAGCACAAGTTGTTCATACTGAATCACCGGAATGGGACATGAACAGTTGCCTGCCTCATATTAATATGGAAGTTCAACAACTACTTCTGATGTGTACTGAATCGGATTGGGCTGTCTGATTAATATTTGAGGGGCGTTTGATTTGCAAGAATTAGTTCTTAAAATTACGAATTTCATCCCTTAACTTTTTTCTCACTCATATTTTGGTCACTCAAATTTAAAATTTTCAACTTAATCATTAAATTTTTATTTGTTTTTATTTTAGTCACTCTGTCATTAAATACTTAACGACATTATAAATAGACGTCTATTTTTAAAAAAATGGCCGCAAAACTTTCTCTTTTTTGTGAAAAAACTCTCTAGTTTTATATTTTCTTTAATTTCTTAACGATGGACTATCTTCTTCCAAATCTCAACGGTGGGAAGGTGAAAAAGGAGGAAGCGAGCAGTATATCTTGATTTCATGTTGATCGAACAATGGATATTGTAGATCATAGTAGTTTCAGGTTTTGCGCATTTTAGATTATGGGTTCAGTTTTGTGAGTTTTAAAGTGATTTTGGAAAAATTTAAACTGGTAAAGTGATAGTAGACAATGAGACGAGTTGTTGGTGTCTTGAGTGGTTGGAGAAGACGTCGAAAAATGATTATTCCAACGCCGACTTCACAAAGGAATGAAACTGTAAAACTTTCATCTTCGGGTAAAGAAGATAAAATATAAATAAAAGGAAGAAAATGACATGCATGAAACGTGGTTGTCATGTTAGCAAAAAAGCAGTTCACGACAACACATGTGGCTGGTCATGTCATCTTTCAATTTTTAATTTAACGCTCGAGTGACCAAAATAACAACAAATAAAATATTTAGTGACTAAATCAAAATTTCTTAAACTGAAGTAAATAAAATAGAGTGAGAAGAAGGTTGAATGATGAAATTAATAATTTACCCTCCTTAGAATTAGATTTTTGGAATATAATTATGTTACCTTATTTAATTTATTTAAGATAAATATAATACGTCATAATTAAATTTTATCAAATTATTATTTAAAATTAAAATTATATTTTTTAATATGTTTATCAATTTATATAATCTGATTTAAATTTGAAAATTCTTAAATCTTAATCTAGAGGAAATCAATAAGCATTTTATAATATTGTGTTTTTCAATTTAGGAGAAGACTTAAAAGAAATCGACCAATGTATTAAAGCATGTGATATTGACATCGTGGAACTAACCAAAAAAGTCAATACATTTAATATTGAGTCATATTAGAAATTGACTATATAAGTACTCAACGTCATATTATAAAGGTAAATATTTCATGTATTAAATTTGTATATAAATTTATAAATAGTTAATAAATTAAATAATAATACATTAATAAAATAAATCTAATTTTAATAAATTTTTATTTGTTCAATGATTATTGTATTCATTTAATACTTTAGAGTATCAATTTAGGTTTGACCGTCAGAAATGTGTTTAAACTATATTATTTTTTTCAGTTAGATGTCTGAACTATTTTTTGGTCAAATATGTGTCTAACATTTTATTCTATAATCATTATAAGGTTTTTCCGTCAATCAATTGCTGTTAACTTTTTTTTGTTATCCAATTATATACAGACACATGTCATTTGTTTTAATTTTCTTTATTTTAAAAAAAATCATAAAATGTTTTCATTTTCTTAAAAACGCTAAATTTTATAAAATTGCAAAATAACTCAAAATTTTTAACCCTAAATTCTCAAATTTCTCCCCCTTGAGTCATCGATTCAACTACCACCTGTCACCCTTTCGTTCGTCGAACCCTACAATGATGGCTTGAGAGTGGTGGTCAACGACGACAAGAGAATTTGAGATTAAAGATTTAAAATTTTGATTATTGGAGATTTTGAGAATTTTTGGATTCAAGACGACGATAAGAGGTGGTCGGTCAATGGACTCCGACAATAAAGTGGGTGGGTGATAGTCGACGAAAAGGTATTTAAGAATTTTAGAAATTATGGATTTGAAGACTTTTTTTAAGAAGAATAAAGTTTTAGGGTTCTGGAAAAATTAATAATTTTTTATTTTGTAAAAAGAAATTAAATAAAAATTAATAAATATGTCACATGTCTTATTTTTATTGGATGACGGAATTTTTTAATAGTTGTTGACAGAGAAACCTTACAATAATTACAAAGTGAAATAATAGGTACCCATTTGACCGAAAAATAATTCATACACCTATATGAAAAATGATATAGTTTAAACACTTTTCTGACGAATAAACTTTCAATTTAAATAAAAGTTTAACAAAAAGTAATTAATAAAAATTAACTTTTATTTGTTAATCTTTGTTCTTCATATTTTTTTAGGTCATAAGTTCTAAACTCACTAGGAGCACAAGACTAAAATCAGAATTAAAATTTGTCAAAAAAAAATTAACTTTTATTTAAAGTTTTTTAAGGCAAATTATTATTGAGAGAATGAATAATTACAAATAAAGGGAGAAATTAGGTCAGCGTATTTGTTGACTTTTTGATAAAACTGAAATAGTTGTATTGGCTGGGCATTAGACAAAGCACACTTCAAAAGTTTATGCTTTACTCTAGTGATAAAGGTTTGAGTAGTTCATTCCTCGTCCAAATCTTTCGGTTCGAGTCGAGTTGTTATTTCGAGCACACTCTGATACTTAAATATCTAAGAATTTTGAGAAATATAAAGAGAAGAAGTAGCATATAATTAAATTGAATAAGGTTGTTAAGATTTTCTACCTCTTTCATGTTATATATATGTTGGTATGTTGTGGTTTAGAATTCCTGATGTAAGAAGGCTTTTAGAATTTTAATTTTAGCCGTCTGAAACACATAATAATTTAGGGGGGGGGGGATGCAAAAGCTGTGCAAGTTGAGCAAACTGAGGAAATTCAAGAAAAGAAAATTCTCAAATCAAACATAACCCAGCTTCTCCTTTATTGCATTGATCAAGATCATCTTCCTTTTTAGTGTAACTTTGCTCTTTTCCCTCTCCTATATAGAGTGAAAGTGATAGCTTTGATTTGTAACAATGGCGGAAGAGTTCGATATCGAAGCAGAAACTATGGCTGCTGCTGATCAGTTGGAAGCCACTGCCACTGCCTTCTTTAAGAGTTCAAATCGCCCTGTTATTTTAAAGGTATGTGAATGTTGCTCCAACCTTTCGTTTCGATAATTTTAGGTGTTGGATTCTGATATACGGTTGAATTGTTACAGTTTGTCGATGTTGTCTACAAGGTCAAGTCCAGGAAAGAGGGAAATTTCTTGGAAAATAAGTCGAGATCGGATGAACATTTAGTGATCTTAAACGGGATAACAGGGATGGTTCAACCAGGTGAAATGTTGGCCATACTCGGTCCGTCCGGAAGTGGCAAAACAACATTGTTAACCGCATTAGGGGGTCGACTAACAGGTGGTCGCATAGATGGAACCATAACTTACAATGGCAAGCCTTTCTCCAATTCGATGAAGCGAAAAACCGGCTTTGTTGATCAAGATGATGTTCTGCACCCTCGCTTGACGGTGACCGAAACGCTTGTGTTCACCGCCCTTCTTCGATTACCAAACAGTTTCAGTATAGAAGAAAAGATCGCGAATGCTGAAACCGTTATAAATCAACTAGGATTAATCAAATGCAAAAACACCATCATTGGTGGTCCATTTTTTAGAGGCGTTTCGGGAGGTGAACGGAAAAGGGTTAGTATAGGGCAAGAAATGCTCGTAAACCCGAGCTTGTTGTTATTAGATGAACCGACATCCGGTCTGGATTCGACTACGGCGCAAAGGATCCTCTCGACCTTGTTGGAGCTCAGTAAAGGTGGAAGAACAGTCGTGTTGACGATTCACCAGCCTTCGAGTAGGTTATTTTACATGTTTCATAAGGTCTTGTTGTTGTCAGAAGGAAACCCTCTGTATTTCGGACATGGATCAACCGCAATGGACCACTTTTCGAGCATCGGATACGCCCCATCCGTCGCCATGAATCCTTCCGATTTCCTGTTGGATCTTGCAAATGGTATGTTTCATATTTTAATCTTAATAAATTAATCAACCTGTGAAACAAAAACATATGCAAAATTTGCAGGGATTTTATCAGATGAGTCACCAAAGGAGCAAACCCTGGTGAAGAAAACAGTAATTTCAGCCTATGAAACCCGGATTTATGAGAAATTAAAACGTGAGCTCGAGGAAATCAAAGATCATGAGCCTATTGATGAACTGGAAAACAGAGAGTTCGAAAAATGGCCGACAACTTGGTGGCAACAATTCACTGTGTTGCTTAAAAGGGGGGTAAAGGAAAGGAAACATGAATCGTTTTCGATCTACAACATTTCTGAGGTCCTGATTACAGCTCTTGTTGCAGGCTTGTTATGGTGGAAATCTGATATTTCTCACTTGCAGGACAAGGTAATTTAACATATTCGAACTCTGTGAATAAGTGTCGAATACGAATATGTATCTTATTTTCGGAACATGCAGATTGGACTCCTGTTTTTCATGTCAGGATTTTCGGCAATCTTCCCTTTAATGCAAGCAATTTTCACCTTCCCACAAGAACGAATGATGCTGCAAAAAGAACGATCGTCCGGCATGTACAGGCTTTCCTCCTACTTCATGTCGAGAATCGTCGCCGATCTTCCCATGGAACTTATTCTCCCGACAGCTTTCACTGCAATCACATATTGGATGTCTGGTCTGAAGCCCACAGCACTAAACTTCCTTCACACCTTATCCGTCCTTCTATACGGCGTCCTAGTCTCACAGGGCGTAGGGTTAGCCATCGGTTCACTGGTGATGGACCTTAAAACAGCCACCATTCTCTGCTCGGTGCTGATGCTGATCTTCTTGCTGGCCGGCGGGTTCTATATCCAGCACGTCCTGCCGTTCATATCGTGGATCAAATACGTTTCGGTCACTGGTTATACTTTTAAACTCCTCCTCGGGTCTCAATTCAAGCCAAATGAAACGTACCCTTGCAGCGGTGATGATGATGGGATCGGGAAGTTTTGCAAAGTTGAGGATTTTCCGTCGGTAAAAGCCGTTGGCCTGGAGAATCAATTCGTTTCTGCTGTTGCCATGGGTGTGATGCTTGTTGGTTACCGGTTCATTGCTTATTTGGGTCTCATGAGAATCGGGGTGACCAAAAAAGTTGGCCGATAATTATATTATATACTTTGGTATTTCAATAAATAATTATACCAATCTTTAGGAATTATTAGTGCAAAAAAGAAGTTTAAAATAATAAAACAATTTAATCACTTAAAGTTTATGTTAGATGTGAATGTGATGGTAAAGGTGAGTATAAATACAAATATATATATATATTTAAAATAACTACTCTTTTTTGTATGTATAAATTATAATTTTACATTTTTATGGAAGGATAAAACTGAATTATTCATATAAACAAGCGGCTAGCTTGCATGAGTGTGCGTGACGTGCATGAAGATGACATTTCATGCAAACATCATATTTCCACATTCCAAAGGAAAATAAGAAGAAAAGAAAATTGTTCCCTGGCTTGTTTATTTGTCATCATCATGATCATTTCGCTTTTGTAAAAGGGAGTTGGAATTTGTTCAAATCAAGTCATCCATGACTTCATGTATTTCCAATATTATTCTCCAAATTCATGGAATTTTAGAAAGAAATCGAAAGATAACCCTAATTTCAGGATCAGATGTAGAATTGAATTATTTTTTTTTATTTTATTCGAGAAATAGTTCAAATCAAGCTTTCTAATAAATGTATAGATATGCATGATGGTGTAAATTCTCATCTTTGTATAGTTTAGGATATTCATATTTAAGCTGCTAGTTTTGTTATAATGATCTTGTTTTTCTTATAGCAGTTTGTTGCTTTTCTTAGATAATAGATAAAATACATAAAATTTATAAAAAAAAACATAAATCTATTAGTATTTTTTTAAACAAAAATTATAGGCTCATTTTGTGCTATATTCATGCTCTGACACTAAAAAAAATTAAACTCTAAACTTTAACTCTAAATCCTAAAAACTAAACCCTACACCCTCCATCTTAAACCTCAGGGACAGAGGTATTCTAGTACTGTGAGGGGTTGTTGCCCCCCTCAACCTCCAAAATTTTTTTACCTTTACATTATATGATAAATTTAAATTTTCATGGAATAATTGTAGGTTGATCCTTACTTTTAAAAAAGGCTTAAGGGTTTAATAAGCTCTTAAATTTTTGTAAAAAAAACAATTAAGTCCCTGAATTTTTTTTGCACCCAATTAAGCCCTCAAACTCAAGAAAAAAAAATCAATTTGGCCCTTTGACCAACGTTGACTGTTAAATTTAACGGTTTCTTTTTTAAATATTCTCGGCATGTGTTGCAATAGGATAATGTCACTTGACATTTCTAAGAATTTTTAAACTTTAATTTTTAAAAAATATATAAAAATCTGAAAAAATCTAAAAATCTAAATATATAAAAATCCGAAAAAAACTAAAAAAAATATTTTTTCTTCTTCAGATTTTTATATATTTTTTAATTTATTTTTTTATAATTGTATAATAATATTTAATATTTTAAATTTTTTAAAAAAATTTTAATCTTTTGAAAAATTATTATTTATTATTTTTAAATAAATTTTGGAATTAAAAATATTTTTATATTTTTAAAATAATTTTTCAGAATTTTTTAGATTTTTTTCGGATTTTTATATATTTTTAAAAAATTAAAGTTTAAAAATTCTTAGAAATGACAAGTGACATTATCATGTTGCGACACATGCCAAGAAGATTTAAAAAACTGTTAAATTTGACGGTCAAAGTGCCAAATTGTTTTTTTCTTGAGTTTGAGGGTTTAATTGGGTGCATAAAAAGTTTAGGGGCTTAATTGATTTTTTTGCAAAAGTTTAAGGTCTAATTTAACGGTCAACATTGGTCAAAGGGCCAAATTGATTTTTTTTTCTTGAGTTTGAGGGCTTAATTGGGTGCAAAAAAAGTTTAGGGGCTTAATTGATTTTTTTCTTGAGTTTGAAGGCTTAATTGGGTGCAAAAAAAGTTTAAGGGCTTAATTAATTTTTTTTGCAGAAGTTTAAGGGCTTATTAAACCATTAAGCCTAAAAAATTATACTTTTTAAGTTAGAATCTTGGCTCTGTCTTTGTTAAACCCTAATCCTAAATCTTAAATTTAATTTTTTGGTGTTAGAATTTGTAATCTTTTTATGGTGTGTTCGAAAAGTCACATTGTAATTAGATTTGAATGTAATTAAGTGTAATTATATATAAATATTTGCTACATTTGACAAACCATTGAAAATTGGAATAGAAATTCTCTATTCCTTTTCGTTGTCTCTTTGTATATCCTAACACTAACGAAATAGGTTTAAGGTTAGTGTTTAGAGTTTAGGGTTTAAAGTGTGGGGTTTAATTTTAGAGTTCAAAATTTAGAAATTAAGATTAGAGTATAGAGTTTAATTTTTTAATGTCGAGACATATATAAACATTAAGAAGGAGTAGATGATTTATGTTTCGTAAATTGTAGGTCTCATTGAGTTGATAGTAATTGGATTTGGAGGCTCAATTACACTTTCAGCTTTTAGGAGGGATGAGAATCGGTGTAACTACTCGAATAATTATAGCTTTTCAATTGTATAATTGATACTATTATTTTAGAATTTAGACTTATGTAATTATGTATTACAATTTGTAGTTTTGTACAACCAAAAATAACATTGAGAGTTAAGATTTAATTACACCCCATCACTTAAACATGTCTAAATTAAACTTATATAATTATATAATTACAATTTATTAGTTGGCATGCATATTATAACTCTGATCCACAATTACATATTCTAAGAAAATAGAATTTAAACTTTGAATTGATAAAAAGAATTTACAATTTTATTTAATTTAATATATATATATATATATAATATTAAAAAATAGGTATCTTGCGGATCATATAATATGTATGTCAACTAACTGCGAAAGGGTCATGCAAATTGTGATATTGTCGAAATCTGTTGGAAAAAAATGAGGAGCAAATGGGGAGCTGAGCTGTCTTGAAAAGCTAGGTTTGTTTAAAATCTAAAGATATAAAAATAATAATTAAATTTAAATAAAAATATTATTAAATTGCAATTCGATCCATTAAATTCATTGAATTCGACTGAGATATTAGGCATAGTATAAATACGATTTCTTGTTTAGTTATTTGTGCTTAATTTATATGTGCATATAAATGACTTTCACTTATAAATAAATTTGAGTCAGAAACGAATCGAATTGGATGCATATACTATATTTATACGCAATTAGTAATGTATAAAGTGTACTTACACACGTAACCAGCAATGTAGTTAAGCGTATAATTCTACTTACTTCTTTACTTACACCATGAAATACTTTATTTCTATTTTATTTATAAATAAGGTGAAGAAATGCTATTAGCTTAAGTCTTATGCAATTAACATGGGTAGACTGTAGAAAGAATATTAAGCTTTTAAAAGATTTTTTTTGGGGGGTTCTTGAAATCAAATTTGATTATCTAGGTTTGACTCACATGTTATTTAAAATTATGTGTAGGTTGCTTTCAGATTTTATTACGGTTTTAATCTTATTAGTGTGAGTCCTCTCCAGATATATTCGATTATTCATATGATTATGTTTTGTAACAACTAATTCTATTATATGCGTTATTTTGAAAACTTCTAAATTTAGGAGGAGTTAATGATAAATTATATATTTTTAGAAAAAAAATAAATTTTAGTATTATTAGTATTATTTTAATAATATTATTATTAATATAAAATTAATAAAAAATCAAAAAATAAATAAAAATAATATATATAATAATTAAAAAAAAAAGCAAAAGAAAAGAAAAGCACGCCCCACCCCCATGGCTTTAGCTATAAACAGCAGAGGGGAGGGAGCAAATGAGCAAGCCAATTCATCCCAAAAAAATGGGACGAAAAATGGCAGCCCGAGCACTATTTGTCACGGGCCGAGAGTAGTGCTTTCGTCCGGCATTCGATCGGAGTTTTTCGGAGTTTTTTTATGGTCTAATCTAGTTAACTTTTAGGTCATGACGAGATAGTACGGAAATCTTGGTGGGAGTCGATCAAAGTTTTTTATTCGAACTTTTAGTGGGATAAAAGTTCGATCTTTATGTTTTATTTTAATTTAATGTTAGTTTAGATATATGGTAGTATATAGTTTATTTGATTATGTTTTTATAATAGATATATTTTGTTATGTTAGATCTAGTTCTTAGGGTCTCGGTATTCAGTTAGGAGTGACATCCCGGTCTCCGTGTGTCATCGCTTTTAGTACCGCAGATCGTGAGCTTTTTTATACATTTGAATTAATGCCATGTTCATGCATTTATATTATGTTGCATATAGTTTTAGGCCTTTGACTCCGGTATTCCAGTTGGAGTGTCATCCATGTCTCCTGGTGTCTTCTTCTTTGGTACTGTGAATATCGATGCAAATTTAATATTGTAATGTATACATACATTTTTAGGAATTAAAATTAAATTAAATTAAATTCTTATTTTTCTTAATAATTATGATACGAACCATTCAGTACCAATTTTGGGCGGTGTGGGGTGCTAACCCTTTCTCATTCGTAACTAACTCCTGAACTTAAATTTTCAAAATCTCTAGTTTTATTTTACGGTGTCCAATCTACCCTTTTTTGAATGACCGGTGGAAACTTTTTTTTTTAAATACGAATATTTTCCTAAAATTTCCCTTTTTATATTTTTTTAATGACCGGTGGTTTAGGTCAACGGGTTAACAAGACGAGTCACTCTGGTCGGGATAAATGGGTTTCGTAGCATAGCTTAAAAGATCAAGATTTTATATTTACATTTATATTTCAAAACATGATCAAAATCTGAACAACCAATTACCTGATAAGCAAGACCAGCGTGGGCACGACCGGTTTGATTTGAATTGAATTTGTTTTAATTATTTAATATTTTTGAACTGATGGTGTGGTGCTGTCCAGACCCCAGGGATTAGTCGCCAAAAAAATGATTTTTTTTGACCGAAAAAGAAAATTTCATTACTAAAAAAACATAAAAATTGAGATAAGAGACTATAAGAACACGATAATCATGATCGAAACAAGCAGAAACAACAAAAGCTCAAATAAAAACTTACATAAAGGAGAAAAATAAAACAACACCGACAAGAGAAAGCTATTATATGTCAAACAATCAACATAGACGATTTCAAAAGCACAAAAAATCTGATCAAAAGAAGTTTTTAATCGAAGATGACACTGTAGATTTGTATATTTATAGTCCGTATCACCAGAAAAACCGCCAAAAATAACTTCTTTCTTTATTCTGGTGGCGGGCTTTTGCATAACAAAATGCATGACATCTGAAAGCGTAAAAAAGCTTTCGTTGCTCTCATCTCCTCTTTTTCCATATTATCCACGTGTCGATCCTTGTCTCGCTTGGGAATCACACATGTCGTGTTGATCCCCCCCCCCCCAGAATCACGTCACCACTATCATCCCTTTTCCTATATAATTTCATATACGAAATAATAATATTTTTCTCTCCCTAATACATATTATCAAACGCTAAGGAATCCAAAGTTTCTGAGTGGCAAGTATTGCTTCTACACCAGCAGGCGGCAATGCATAATGATCTCTCCATCGGCGGTCTTCAGATCATTACAGTCGTAACACCATTCATTTTGCGTCGAATATGACGAATCTTCGTTTTCTAATTCCGTGAAAGCATCGTACGAATAAAGTATTTAACACACTCAAACAGCTAACCAAAAAACTAGTATCAGCAACCCATGAAATGACTAAAATACCCTCTTGAACAGCCATTGGGTGAATTAAATAGCAAAACGACACCAACCGTGGTGTGTTAAATACTTTATTCATAAATGGCAATTTTAAAAGAACGGGCATGCCATTGCCTGCAAGCATTTCTTGAGCAGCCTCTCTCGATCAAAACAAACACAAAATTCTCAATTTCGTCACTGAATTATTCGTTAAAAGATGCAGCAATGGAAAGCACCGACTCATCCAGCATCTCGCAGCAGCAGAACCTCCCACCCGGGTTCAGGTTCCACCCCACCGATGAACAACTAATCGTCCACTATCTCAAGAAAAAGGCTAGCTCAGTTCCTCTACCGGTTGCAATCATCGCAGAGGTTGATTTATATAAGTTTGATCCATGGGAATTACCAGGTAAAATCTTTATCAAATACTCCATCTTTTACATATATATAAGTTTGATATGTGAAATTATTTTGGGTTTGCAGCTAAGTGTCACGACCCGCCAGCATTCACAAAGGCAAACTCGATTTCCTTGGGTGTTTTGGAGACAAGCATGCACCAAGGAAGCTTTTAGAAAGGCCTACAGTAGCCTACATCCATCTCAAAAGCATGCCACAACGTTCTAGGAGGTTCCACCAAAGTCTAGACGCATCCGGAAGGCCATAGAAGACCCTGGAAGACTTTGGAAAGATTGAGATTACTATGGAAGTCTCTGGAACTCTACAGAATAATCTAGAATACTTTCGAATGTTCTAGAAAATCATGGAATGCACTAGAAGATTCCAGAAGGCTCTAGAAGATTCAAGAAGGTTTTGGAACATTCTAGAAGGATCTAGAATATTTTAGAAGGTCCTAGAATACCATAGAAGATTATGGAATGTTCTAGAAGGTTATGGAGAAATCTCCATAACTAGACTACTCTAGTATTATGTAGAAAGTTCTAGGAGATGTAAGATATTTATAGGTTGCTAGATTTATCTAGAATCAAAATACTAGCCGTAGGATTAGATTGATCTCCACCGTTCATTAAGGAGGTGGGAGGCTATAAATAGGTGACTTTGGCCATTTGGAAATCAACCTCAACAATCCAAGAAAACTCAAAGCATTCAAAGCATTGTAAAGTTCTCCCTTTAAGCTTAATACAAAGCTTTTTACCTTCCAAAGCCTTCTCACCTTTCTCAAGTTCTTTGCTTAGCCATTGCGTTTGTATGAATTAAAGCTTGTTAGCATAGCTCGGGAGTGCTAACGCCGCACGGATCGTTTGGAGAAATTAAGTCCGTGACATAAGGCTACGTTTGGTGAGCAAGAATGGTACTTCTTCACTCCTAGAGACAGAAAGTATACGAATAGAGCGAGTCCTAATAGGGCGACACTTCGGGTTATTGGAAGGCAACTAGAACCGATAATCTGGTGTTAAACTCCGGAGGGACACAAAAGGTCTGTGTGAAGAAAGCACTGGTTTTCTACGGCGGAAAACCTCCTAAAGGGTTCAAAACAAACTGGATCATGCATTAATATAGGCTTCCTGATAAGACGAACAACAAACCTCCTGGATGTGAGTTGGGCTACAAGAAAAACTCACTAAGGGTAATCATTTTTTCTCAGTTTTAATCTAAGTTTACGGTTCATAACATCATATTGATCTGAATTTGATTTTTTGAAACCTGATTTTCTTGCATCTATAGCTGGATAATTGGGTGCTATGTAAATCTACAAGAAGAAGAACACAAATAGACATGTGGACCATAATAAAGATGACTCCATGGATGACATGCTTGAAAATCATGAAGATAACTTGTTCGATGTAATGCTGGGGAGTGATGGGATAAACTGTTGGAGCTCAGAGCCAGAGCTGTCTGTAGTTAATCCTCTCAAAAGGAGTGTACCGTTGATTTACTGGACCGATGACGAAACAACCATTCCTTCAACAAGCAAGAGTGGCTCAATTGCATCCCTACTTAGCCAGCTTCCTCAAACCTCTTCATTGCAGCAACAAGAAGCAGTGCTGGGGCCAATTGAAGATGGGATCTTTAGGCCTTCGTATCAACTTCCGGACCTGAATTGATACACTTTTAATTGAACTCCAGGTATTGGGTACACTCAGGGATGGACCTAGAGGGGACTCGCCCCCTAGAATTTTAAAATCCCTACATAATTTATTTTTAAAAAATTATTTTATATATTTCCTATTAAAAATCTATTTTCGCTCCCTAATATAAAATTATGCGTCCGTCCTTAGGTACACTTGTTGGTTCAGTGACCAATATTTCTTGAGATTACAATTTGCCATTTTGGTTGTCAGGGAAAGAGAGATGTACCAAAATTCCTAGTCTAGAGGCCATAGATAATACGTGTATATATATATATATTATATCCGTTTATACAATGTAATTTTTTTTAAGTTTTACACGTTTTTGAATTGTTGGATGAGAGAAATTGATGAATGAGATTAATAGTAAGATATGTAAAGATTGTCACTTGAGAAAAAAAGAGTTAGGAGTTAATCTCAACCATCCATTTTCTCCATCTAACGATCCAAAAAACGTGTAAAACTATAAGTTTCACATTTTGTGTAAGTGGATCCTAATATAATATATATATATATATTATATTCGTTTATACAATGTAATTTTTTTTAAGTTTTACACGTTTTTGAATTGTTGGATGAGAGAAATAGATGAATGAGATTAATAGTAAGATATGTAAAGACTGTCACTTGAGAAAAAAGAGTAAGGAGTTAATCTCAACCATCCATTTTCTCCATCTAACGATCTAAAAAACGTGTAAAACTATAAGTTTCACATTTTGTGTAGGTGGATCCTAATATATATATATATATAGTTTGTTACTTATCAGGGAGAGGTGGGAATTGGTGTGGAAAAAATAAAATTGATTAGTAACTATAGTAATATTATATACATTTAATTGTGGTTAGGGTTAATGGTTGGATTTTAGGTTTAGTGGTTAGACTTTAGGATTTAGAGTTTAAAGTGTATGATTTAATTTTTTAACACGATATATATACAAAAACACTAAAAATGACATAGTTTTTGTTCGAATAATTGTCCATCATATATCTATTGCCACTCATGAAAACCATTATTTCTAAATAAATTATTTTTACTGTTTATATTTTTAACTTTTTTTCATTATCTCTTAAATATCATATATATATATATTATGGAGATATATGAATATATGATCTTTAAAAGAGAAACAAAATGAGACCAAGATATTTGAAGGTGGAAGCCTTTTTCTTTTGATTTGATTTGATTTGAGAAGATATAGGTAAATTGCGATGACTTTTCTTCACTTTATCACACATATTAAAATGCCTTTTTGAAATTTTTTTAATTACATCTCTTTCCACAAGAAATCCGAGAAATTTTATACTTTATAGAGTTTCTCATCAACCAGTGTTTAATTTAGAATAGATGTTAATATTCAATGCAATATTGCAATGGATTGTCATCTTAATTTTGTAGACACGTGTAAAAGATACATTTTTAGCTAATTATAAATACAATAAGATAATATAATTAAAATGATAATCATAAATATTAAGTAAAAATCGTGAAATAAATAAATGATGCTAAAGTTGATTTCAACCTAATATTTTTCAGCAAATACAACCACGAACAACTTTAACCAATCCTAATATTAGATGTGTCTATAATTTAAGGTTTATTTGATATTGTTTTTAGAAAGTAGGATAAAAAATTAAAAATGCGTTTTTAAATTGTTTGGTTTAAAAAATTTTATATGTTTAATAATATTATCAATAAAACAATTTTAAGTACATAAAATGATTGTTTTAGGTATTGTATTTGAAAATATTTAAAAATTGATGAATTTAGTAAGAATTAAGGAGTAGTTTTAGGGAAAAAAAACTTTGATATACAGGCCGTGTAAACTTTAGTTTACACGTGCCTTTTAGTTTTAGGTTTAGGGGTTTAGAATTTAAGATTAGTGTTTAGAATTTAGTGTATAAGGTTTAGGGTTTAGTTTTTTAGAGTTAGGATAGGAATTTAGGATTTGGGTTTTTATAGTGTAAATACACAAGCTTGTATAAAATTAATTTTACACAGCATGTGTATCAAAGTTTTACCCGTAGTTTTATTCCATAATTCTGTTGACAAAAGGCTAAAACTATAAATTTTAGACTCCATTTGATTTATAAAATCATTTTTTTTTCATTTTTTTTGCATTTAAGAAAATAATTTTTGAATAGTCAAAAAAAATTCATTTCTTATTATTTATGTTGATTTAATTTAACAAAAATTTAAAAGTTCAAAAGTATAAGAAATGAAAATTTTGAAGGATTGAAATGATATTTTCTAAAAGTTGAAGGGACAAAATGTCATTAGACCCACATTAATATTCCTTAAATTTTCTGACAATAATATTCCTTAATCGCAGGGCATTGAAGATAAATTTAAAGCTTATTTATAAAAATTATTCTTTTGGCCAGATATTTATAAGTCAATTATACCAGGATTATTATCTATATGGGTAGATTTTTTGTTTTCACAAGCGCATTAATTTATGATATAGGGGGTTTAATTTAAGGTTTAGAGTTTGAGATTTTAGTGTAAGATTTAAAATTTATGGTTCATGGTTAGAAATTAAAATTTAGGGTTTATAATTAAGATTTATTTTATAGGGTAATATGATTAAGAATTTTAATTTTAATTTATAAACTCTAAATTTTAACCATAAACATAAAATTCTATTAACAATTTTTAAATTCAAATCTATTACATTTAAACCCTTAACCCTAAATAAAATCTCTAAAACTAAGCTATTCCTAATTATACAAATCCATTCATATTGTTCCGTGGGAGAGACGTGAAGCAATTATGTGCGAAAAATAAAAAGAGAGACGTGAAGCAAACAATATCATCCACCAAAGAAACGAATAAAACAGAGCTACCATTTTTTCTTCCCTTTTCCCTCATTTTCTCTCGATCCAAACAATACAGATCAAATAAAACACAAAACCAGCCATTGAAATTTCGATTACAGAATCTGACCCAGAAAAGATGTCAAGACAAGCAACGTTTCCAGACTATATCACTGAAGAAATCTTACTCGAGATCTTCTACAGACTTCCAGCCAAATCCCTGGGGAAATGCATGTGCGTTTCCAAAGCCTGGAATTTTCTCATCAAGAACCCATTTTTCGTTTCCAGCCATGTCATCCATCAGTCAAAGCTTCGTTTCAGGAACAACAGCAAAAATCTCTTCTTTGTCATGACTGGCGGACATCAAGTGGAATACTCGTTGCATTTCGATGACCCAGAATTCAGTAAGTACAGCCAGTTAGAATCCATGCCATTTGATAACCACCATTGTGTTGTTGGTTCTTGCAATGGGTTGATTTGTTTGATGGACTTTCAGTTTAGTTTCGATAGCGTCTTCATCCTCTGCAACCCAATTATTAAAAAGTGTATTACGCTCCCAAAACCATGTTTGTGTCGCTTGCCGTATAAAATTTCCGTTGGATTTGGATTTGATTCTGTGAAAAATGACTATAAACTTCTGAAAACCACTAAGGAAAATGCGTTGGACAAGTTTGTTGAGGTTGAGCTTTACTCGCTCAAAAGGAATTCTTGGCGAATTTTAGCTCCGCCAAGATTTGATCTTTATTCTGATGATTTCATGGTTTTTGTGAATGGAATTGTTCATTGGATTGCTTATGAAAGAGTGAAAGATCAAGGGGTTTATAGGTGTACGTTTTTGATTATGGGGTTTGATATGAGGGATGATGTTTTTAAAGAGATTATGTTGCCCGAGAATCTGAGGAATTTGCCTAACCGGTCAGAGATCTATGTAATTCCGTATGATGAATTGTCATCAATTGCAGTGATTGAGTTGGGGTGTTTACATACTCAGTGTAATATATGGGTGATGAAGAAATACGGTGTCGTAGAAACGTGGACTAAGATGTTCAGTATCGTGAATCCTGGTCCTGAGCCAATGCCGAGGGTTCTGGGGTTTATGAAAAATGGGGATTTGATGTTGAGAGCTTATAATAATCTGCAATTGGTTTCCCGTGATCCGGAGAGAAGTGAACTTGGTTATTTTGGAATTCATGGAACACGTGCTTATGTTTCTACTTTCACAGAGAGCCTAGTGTTGCTTGATCAAGTAAATGGAGATGATATGACTGAGAATGGTGCAAAGTATGCGAGTAATGCTAGTCATTCGATTGAAAGAGCAGCTGACAGTTTTACCGAACTTGCTACCAATGGTGAAGTAACCAATGATTCGAGTGATGTTGAAGAATCTAGAAGCAATGAAGTCTTTGAGTAACAGAGAAGGATTACAGCTTAGAACAGGCAAGTGTACTTTGCTATTATTTGAATTAGGCTCTATTTTGTTCATTATCTTTACATGTGACCATTTAATCTCAGCATTTTACTGAATTTCATTCCAGCATTCCTGGCTATACGTGTATTTGTCTGACCTGCTCGGTTGTTTGACAGTCTATACTTTGATAACTTATTAGTTGTCGATTATGGTTGGTTCTGAAATCATCTTTAGCCGGTAAGATTCTGTAGGGAGAAACTCTGCAACCTACCAAAAGTTTGCATTTGTAGTTACGTTCCATTGGGGGCTATAAACAAAAACTCGATGGGTTTTGTTGATGGAATTGTAGCAGGTAGTGTGTAAAACAGTGATTACAGGTTATATTACACGAACTCTTCATTTTCTATAAAGTTCTTGCATCTGACACCTATGCTGATAGATTTTCAGACATTAATGTGTAGATCTGATCCGTCAAATGTATGAAAAAAATTTAGAAACGATTAAACATACTTGTGTCGGGAACATAATTATATCTGATACTCAGCTCTGAGTTGAACATAGGTCACAGGGGATATAAGCTTGTGACTCAAGGCATTGCTTAGGAATTTGATTTATTATTTCCCAAGTCTCAACTTGTGAACTTTTGTTCCATGCCATAAACTTCAGTAGTTATTACTCCTCTTTCTGCAACTGCCTGCTTATAAAATAATTTCTTTCTTTCATTGTTTCAATTTTGTTTATTTTCCAATGTACAATTTCAGGAAAATGAAGAACCAATTGGGTTTATTGGGCAGCAGAAGCATAAAGAAGACATTGATCATTTTATATAGACTTCTTTTAATCAATATGGTTTGAGTGTACTAAAATGATAATACATATTTGCGCATAAAGAAGACCTTGATTATTGTACATAGATATGTTTATTCAATTAGGTGTAAGTACTAAAACGAAGAGACATATTTTGATGTTTGTTGTATGCTTGAAGCTAGAAATGGGATGATGATTATTCTTTCCTCAGCCTCCCTCTTCTCCTGATTTCCTCCTTTTTGTTGATATTGTTGGTTTCGAGTACATGAACGCGGCACCTTAATCGGTACGAAAATAATGCAATAAACACAACTCGTTACTCGATACATTTAATAAACATACCAAATCTGTTAAAATTTGCACGAAAAAAATACAGACATCACATGCATAAACGAATAGTCAGTTGCCAGTCGTAAGTAAAACTTAGATCTTAGTAAAGTTCACAAATATTCGTTTCCACATGAGTACGAGATTCTTGAAGGATGCACATTTTCTTGCCCGAAGTTGAGAATTCTAGACAGACCCAACAATGGTCTTTCGGAGAAAATCTACCTGTCTCCAATCATGTTCATAAAGAACTCTTTAAGGCTATGAAAATCCTCAATATGACTATATATTGAGTTGAGTGTTGACTTGCAACGAAAGAGTTAAGAATTGGAACTTAAAGCTTTGATTAATCATCAGAAATATTCAATGCTAATTACCTTAAAATCTTTAATATTGAAAACATTCAACAGAAAGTTACACACCAAACATATATAATTTTACCTAATCAAGCAACTCTGGAAGGCTCATCTCCCAACTCGATCTTATTAACAATTCATTAAGATCGCCGATGACCTCTTCCACCACTAAAACGACCACGACCTCGATGATAAGGCTTTCTTCCACGACTTGATGATGCACCCATGTTAAAGTTCTGGGATGATTCAAAGCTGCCTTGAACATCATTCGGTTGCATATTACAGTTCCCATCTACTGTAGGTCCATTTGTTACCATACTTTGTAATGCACCAAGGAATTGTTGGCCCTGCATATTACAGTTCCCATCAACTTTAGGTCCATTTGTTACCATACTTTGTAATGCACTAAGGAACTGCTGGCCCTGCATATTACAATTTCCATCTACTGTAGGTCCATTTGCTACCATACTTTGTAATGCGCTAAGGAGTTGCTGGCCCTGCATAGCCATTCCAAACGGGCTTTGGTTAAAGCCATTTAGACCGGCAGTCCCCGGCCTAGGTGCAGAGGCCGATCCAGTAAATAAGCTTGACTGACCACCAGGTAAGACCATATTAGGTAGTGTACTCAAACTCCGGTCAAATTGCTGCTGCTGATATGGCATCATGGATGCCATAGATATTGCAGGGTTTGGCGAAGGAATAGGGTGCTGTGGGTAATTCTGTGAGGGCAGTGGCATTCCTTCTGCAGAAAACCTGTTCGGAAAATTTGTAGTCTGTGGATGCTGGCCTTGCATTCCATTATTCCAAACTCCATTTGAAGGTGCAACAATACCAGAAGACAGTGGCATGGCCGGAAATGGTGGGACAAAGCCAGATCCACCAACAAAATTTTGTTGCCCCACAACAGAAGATGAACAATTATGATTGACCAAAGATGCTGAGATAGTAGAGATATTATATTGATTCTGATTAGGTAGAAGTTGACCCATTGCTGTTGATGATGTTTGTTGGGCTGAGTTCCTATCGATTTTCCAATCTCTATTCTTACTATTAAGTTTCTTCTTATTGTTTTTCCGGTTTTCCACTCTCTGGTCATTCATGCCTCTCTTTGTCATTTTTTGCATCCTCTTGTATTCAGCCTCTTTTTCATCGTCCGAAAACTCGGCTTCATCTGACAACTCCTCATCATTCTCACCAGATGCATCATATCCTTTCTTGTGAAGATTCTTGTCGTTGAGAACATGATTAGCAAATTCAGGAACAAAAGAGATAGAAGTGCCTTCATGGATCATATCAGGGACATCACTCTCGGAATTATACCGTACTATATAGTACGGGTTTTTTACAGGTCCAAAGATTTCATCCACAAATCCAAGTGGAGATCTGTTCATGGTTATCCAAAGAACCGAACCTTCGTTCAGAGGGCTGTGCCGCTCTCTTCCTTCAACAATAACTTTGGTACCAATCATCTGTAACAGTGTAAGAAACATCATTAGACTTAACTAGGCTGAAAAAAGTGGCCAAGCTCCGAAGCATAGGTATGGTGGTGTTAATAAAATTTGAATAAACTTTAATGTTTGGCCTTTGAAGTTTGAAATAGGCGTTCCAACTTAAGCTTACCGACAAAATAACTCCAACAGGCAGCATTTGGTGATGGGGTTTTAGTTCAATATCAAGTGGTGGAACTTTGGGAAGAACCTGCCAAATTTAATAGCGTTTACTCAGAAATATTATTCAACAAAAACAACTTATGCATATCATGCCTTGCTGAAATTTTAACTTCAGTAATAACTATTCTGGTCATATTGTTCAGAATTACAGAGCACATGAAAGAGAAATCTAGACATAGGTTTCCATGGCCGAGAACAGAGTGCATGAAAAGCCTGATCTCTGGCAAGCAAAAATCACAAATGCAATAAAGTAAAACGTTTTGCACATAACATATATCTTTCAGTTTTGATAAGTTAATACTTAATATACATCCAAAGTTAACCAAATAAGGTTCCAATTGTAAACAAGGTTAATGTAAGATTACCACATGAAAGTATATGAATGCACAGATTTGATACGCTACAGTCTAGACATGCAAGAGAAGTCTAGACATAGGTTTCCATGGCCGAGAACAGAGTGCGCTGAAAAGCCTGATCTCTGGCAAGCAAGAATGGCATTGAAGTTCAAAGTTTTGCACATAACATATATCTTTCAGTTTTGATGAGTTACATCCAAAGTTAACCAAATACGGCATCACGGCTCCAATTGTAAACAATGTTAATGTAAGATTACCACATGAAAGTATATAAATGCACAGATTTGCTGAGTAATTTGAATGGATATGGCACGGTTTCATTATGAACTTAATCTGCCATCTTAACAGAGCCAAAAACAATAACTTTAGCACACTAAAGCTTCATTTGGAAATATTATACACATGCAGAAACAGAACACAATCATACGACCATGATACAAATACACAAGCACCTAAAAATCAATAAAACAATTGCTAAAATATAACAGTTCATATAAAGATAAAAACATATGGCCAAAAGCTACAAATTGCTACCTCAACTTCATTCTTAGACCTGATGGGACCTTTTGAAACACCGGCATCCTCATCCTCATCATCAACTTCCTCAAGTTCAATATCCAACGCACTAAGGATTTTGTCTGTTTCGTCCTCATCATCATCGTCGGTTCCATCAACGGCAGCCTCTTCATTACTACCTAGTATCTCACCTTCTTCAAGTTCATCTGCACCATCCACCATTTTAGCCTCCACCTTCACTTTTTCTTTATTCTCTTCCCCTTCTTCTTCGTTGTCGTCGTCATCGTCGTCGTCATCACTGCTACTACTAGAAGATGATGACGAAGAAGAGCTTTCGCTGTCAGACTCTGAACAACTACTCCCGCTCTCTAATCCATCATCCAAACTAACCTTCCCAATCACTTCCTCAATAGGTAAAGTCGGATTCCCTTCTGGTTTTAACTCTTCTTCTTCTTCCACCTTCACTGCACAGCCTGACTCACCTCGAACCGGCTCAGACCCACAAACAGTTGGTTTGAACCGATCAAAATCTTCTGGCTTTGACTGCTCAATAGATAAACCCAACTCCCCTTCTGGTTTTGACTCTTCTTCTTCTTCCACCTTCACTATACGGCCTGACTCGCCTTCAACCGGCGCAGACCCATCAACAATTGGCTTGAACACATCAAAATCTGGCTCAGACCCATTATAGCCAAGGTCACCCACATGGATTTTCCCAAAGCTAGCTTCTTTACCAACTTCCATAAGGTTCTCAATATCGTCAAATACACTCTCTTCTAAATCAATCCTATCTAAATTTGGGTAATCATCAAACCACTCTAAATTGCTGTTGAACATGAAACTAAATTTGAAAGAAAAATACACCCAAACCCTTGATTTTTCTGCTTTATGAATGGAAAACAGAGAAACCCAAGAATGATTTTTTTGGTTCAACAAACACAAGAATTATATGGAGGAAAGAAAGTAAGAGCGAGAGTTAGGGTTTACATTAGGGTTTAGGAGACAAATTATCACTAAAACGGCGTTGTTTTGATACAGGAGATTTAAATAATAATAATAAAAAAGGTCGAGGCGGCGAATATTGGGTCGTTCGACTGAAACTAGTTCGAGAGTTGGTTTATATTATTAAATGCTATAATATTTATTTTCTTTTTGTATTATCTATATTTATATTTAATCCAAATAAAATTTATTATATCTTTCAAATTTATAAAAAAATTATCCAAAATTAAACTCGCTTGTATCTCATCAAATCAAGCTGATCATTTTATTTTTTATGCGTATGATTATCGCATAATCAAATAAGGTATCGACCAGGGTCATCTCGGAGATTTTCGGGGTTATGAGCGAAAATTAAAATTGGACCTTAATATAAATAAAGCATATCTCATTACGAATAGAAATTTTCTACCCATATTTAGGCCTCAACAGTAAAAAAAAATTAGTTTTAGAGTTTAGGGTTATAGTTTAAGTTTATGATTTAGGATTGGGTTTAAGGTATTAGGTGCATAGTTTAGGATTTAGTATTTAAAAGTTAGGGTTAAGGCTTAGAATTTAATTTTTTAATGTTGAGCATAGAAATGGACACCGAAAAAAGATAAAGAACTTTTATTTATCTCTTTACTTTGAACAATTAATTTAATATTTTAAGCACATTATTTTCATTGTTAGATTAATTAATTAATTTAAGAAAGAGAATTAATTTTTACATTAAATTAATATATTTATTTGATAAATTAAAAAATTAAGAAATATAGATAATAAAATTTTAGGGGCGCTAGATTAATTGGGGTCTTATACTGGTTGGGGGCCCTGAGCGGTCGCTCAAGGTGCTCCCTTATAGCCGGCCCTGGTATCGACATGGTTTGGAAAATATTTTGAGGAATAAAATTGAATTAGATATGTTCGTACAAAATAATTATCTCGAGATTAAGTGTTATCGTAAGTGGACATGTGTTTTTTTAGCGTGCTTTTGAAATTATAATATCTTAATTAATTATCAATTGATTTAATAAAATAAACTATTAAAATTTTAAATTAAGATTAAGATTAAGATTCAAAATGAAGTGTTTGAAGGGAACAAAATGAGTTAGAAGAGGAACAAAACAAGTGATTTAAGTAGATGTAAATAGATGATTGTAATAGCAGATTAACTTTTTGAATTAGAATTTTGGATAAAATATTGTAAGGACTCTTTTTTTATAATATAAAAAAATTCTCTAAATAATATAAATTTGAATAACAAATCAAATTTAAAAAATCACAAATAAGAAATTAATGTATACATATAATTTTTTTACCAAATATACATATAAATTAAATGTTATATTTTGATACACAAGTTGTGTAAAAAAATTACACAATCTTTCTATAAAATTTAAAACTTAAATCCAAACCCTTGCACCCTAACCTGAACTCTAAATTTAAGCATAAATCTTAAGTTCTACACCCTACGTACTAACCCCTAAACTAAAACCCTAAAATTGGAATGCTTGTGTAAACTTTAGCTTACACAAGCTTGTGTATCAAAGTACTTTTCATAAATCAATAGATACAAAATATTAATAACTAATAAATTATTCTTATATATCATTTTGCTTTTTCAAATAATCAAACAACTATCAGCTATTAATTAATTTTATAATCACTTTTATACAATCAGCTAATGCAATCCGCTAATCAAATTAACTAATGTTATCAGCTAATGTAATCCGTTATTCACTACTAGTTATCTGCCAATTGTTAAACAATGCTTTTGTCTATAAGGTGTGAATAGGAAAAATGAGACGATCTCATCAACTTTTTAACATGGTAACCATATACAGGTGGTGGAAACATTTTGCTTTCACAATTGCCTTAATTTAAGGTTTATGATTTTAGTTTAAGGTTTGTAGATTAGGAGTTTTAGCGTAGGGGTTTAAAATTTAGTGTTTAAGGTTAGAATTTAGGTTTTAGGGTTATGGTTTAGGTTTTAGGTAATATGATTAGAGATTTGGTTTTAACCCATAAGCCCTAAATTTTAACCCTAAACCCAAAATTCTATCAACAAACCCTAAATTCAAAACTACTACACTTAAACCCCTAAACCTTAAACCTTAAAAGGAGTCACTAAACCCTAAAACTAAGGTATTTGTGTAAAAAAGTTTCAACAAGCTCTTGTGTATGGAATAATTACCGTAAAATATTATTGTATTGAATAAATAACCTAATCTTTTGATAAAGCTTAGGTTTTTAATTCTAATGATCAAAGATCCGATTTAAAACAACTAAAACTATACAAAAAGGAAAATCATCTGTCTTATGGCATTATGAATAGTAAATAAAGCAAGATACAAAAGTAGAGGATATAAACACAAAGATCAAATTACATATCAATTCATAGTATAAGTTGATAAACTATGTTACTATTGATTGAAACCAAATAAAACAACAGGGTAAGTTTCCACACTCTCAGAAGCAAATATCCAGGCTGCAGTAACAACACAAGCCGCTACAACTGCATAAAACCAAAAAAAAAAAACATTATATAAAAATAAATCCACTTTGATTTATATAACCATCTTCAAAAGTAAATATATCATGAAATTATGACTCAATCTTGAGATGTATCTAAGACAAATTAAAAGATAAAGGAAAATTACAATCCAGTCCAAAATCCAGAGCCTTTGGTCTTGGTTTCCCCCGTAGGATTTTGAGGATCATATGCCATCTGGGGAGCTACACAGTTAGGATTTGGTGGTGTGTTTGGTATCATCACAGCCAATTCAAAAACTACTATATTTGCAAAAAAAAAATTATGATAATTAAACAAAGAAGAAGCTTACCTTTAGTATAGTTTTGATCATACGGAACCATGTCGGACCTCGGCATGGATCGATCTCGGTTTGAAGTTGAAAACAAAGACAAAGAGGAAGTGAAAGATGAAAGATAAAAGATAAAAGTTGTGGAGATTAAGCTACCTAGATAACTATCACATGTAACTTAAACAAAGGGTTAATATAAAGATGCAAGTAATTGTGGACTAGTTATAGCTTTACCCATGGTATTTGTTAGACAGATGATGAGATGCATAAAGTAGTAACTCCTAAACCATGTTCGACATGAGTTTTTCGATTGATCAAGTGTCTATTAACGTCATATCGGTTGAAGCTTCGTTAATTGTTTCATTTTATAGAATATTTCTAGCACCGATAGTGTCTTTACATGGTTTACTTTACTTACAATTGAGTTGTTCACTTGCAGCATTGATAAACGAAGACTGCTTGCATGAATGCATTGATGCCGCTTCAATTTTCAGCATGGATATCACAAAGTAAAAAACTTAACTTATATACACATTTATATTGTTACCATTCTAAGCGCTAATGTTTTATCCTGTTAGTATTTTAAAATTAGTCTGTTTAAAAAAATTTAATACCCAATTATTACTTAACACGCGAATTTAATTTTAATTTTTTTTAATCTAAACTTCTCAAATTTTCTAAAAAAGAAACAACTCCTAAAACTAATTCCTACCCCCTAAATTCACAAAATACAGTTGATCAACACGCCACTGCCACCACAATAAAATTTGTCACTTCTAAGTGGCTAGCTTTTTTCAACGGACGTTAATGACCAAACACCTAATATATAATGAACGGAGAAATAACTTGTGCACTCTTTTTAACTAAGCAAAAAATATACAAAGGTTTGTTTTATGTATGGGCTTTGGATGAACACCTAATCACGACTTTTGCACTCGGAATATTTTTTTGAATAGTCTAAAGGTGATTAAAAAGTAGTATATGTTCATAGCATTAAGAATATTAAATTAAGCTCTTTTGTACAAAAAAATAATATGACAAATTAAATAATGTGTTTCAAAGTAACAAATGCATAATTTTAGGAATTTATAAGGAAAATGACTGTCTAAATTCGGTGACTAAAAGGGGTGTGCTCAGGGGTAGCGTCGGCGGCGAAAGCGACGATGATTTGGGGTTTGGTTTTGAGAAATTTTAGGAATTTGAGGACTGTTTTGTAAAAAAATTGAGAATTTTAAGATTTTCAAAAAAAATTAAAATTTTGGTTTTTTTCTTCAATTTTTTTTAAAAAATCAAATTATTGACATGTGTCAAACTTTGATTGGTTAACAAATTTTTTAACGATGGTTAACTACCGTACACCAAAAATTATAATAGTCTAATTTTAGGCACCTAAAGTTCAAAAAAATATAATTTAAGCACTTATTTTTCATTTAAGCATTCCTTTATTAAATACTTGAAATAAGGGGAATTATGGACATGCCTTTAATAAAAAAAAGTAAATTACATAAATAGTCCTCCAACTATAAGTTATTTTTTATGAGTCCTCTAACTATATAGTATTTTTTCAGCCCAACTATAAAAAATTACAAAATAATCTCATGACTTAAAAAATAATAAGTTGGCCAGGTTTGGTTAAAAATTTAAGATAATGCGACAATTAACAAAGAGACATAATAAACACATTTAACCATCTATATTTACACATGTAATTAATAATGCCGAATTTAAAACAAATCAATAAATTTAACTCTCTTTATTTAGACATTCTATAAATTCGATCTTATTTTTAATAATTATTAAAAAATCAAATTATTGTTAACAAGCACTTTTATTAATTTTAATTTACCAATAAGATGGTGACATATGTCACCACCATATCGGCTTAAAAAATTATAAAATAAAAATATAACAATTTGGGCATAAGGATCGCAACAGGGCGGGGCATATTTTTGGCCGCCCCGAACCCACCCAAATCTATAAACTTTTAAACCCAATCCTGCCCCATACTGGATTAAAAATATTAATTTACCCTCGCCCCGATATACTAACTCCTAAACCTAACCCCGACCCGACCCAATTTTTTTTAAAAAATAATCTTCGCCAACGAAAAATGTTAGATCTAGTCAATCCACCATCACATTCACAAAATATAATTTCAAGGGACTTTCAACCTATATAAAAAATAAAATCAATTTTAAATTACCCACATGAGAAATTGCATATTTAAAATAATAGACTTGAACCATTGACAGTTAAAATCAGAAATGTTAAAGCTTGAACAAGTAACAAAAATTTACAATAAGCACAACCCAAAAAACAACTTAAAAACATAAAATATTTTTATATAGTGATATTTTTCATAAATATAATATAAATATTTTTCAATACCCACCCCAATTCTTGAAGTTTAAAGAAAAAAATTGATCGGGTCAAGTTGAATACATCAAGTCGGGTAATTTTACCGTCCCTGTTTGGGTACAATTAGGTTAGAACATAAGACTTCCGGCAAAAGATTGATTCTTTTACCTTTTCAAAACTGTCAAATAATCTGTTAGCCAAAGTAACGAGCGGTTGGCTTGCTTATCATCCACGGCTGCTGCAGAGATAATTTTTGTCAAAATCGTAGTACATATCAGTCTTATTCGGGCCCATGTTTCAACGGGTCATTCTGACCCGATATAATAATTAGGCCCATTAAGATCCAAACCAACCTCCTCGTTCCTAATTCCCTCCATTCCAAATTTCTAATTTTCACACTCCTCGAGGTCACCTGATGGGAAAACCCTAAATAAACTTCCACTACCCGACTAAAATTCCCCTAATTCGCGACTCAATCTGCCTCTTGTAAAGGTGAGTCACCCACTCTTCCTTCTCCTCAACACTTTCTTGCATCCTTCGTTTCATTTTTTAAAAAATTCTTTTTAAGAACCAAATTGAGTGTTCAGAGCTCTAATTTTGATGTAGTTTTTGTCATTTTTAGTAATTGTAAGTTTAGGAAAAGAAATGAGGTTTTTTTGTTGGAGTTGCAATAGTTTGTTATTTTTCTGTAATTCATGTGTCAGAAAATATATAAAATTTGGACAAAATACAGGTAGATTCAATTCTTGATGTGTTATCTCATAGAATTGAGAAAAAGATTTAAAAAAAAGCTAAATTATAAAATAAGTGCCCAAATCAGGGATTTAAATCTCGGTCGCAGTCACATTTTCGGTCGCGGTTATCGCGTTTTCGGACATAACGAAGGCTATTGCGGTCACTACAGGTGTCGCGGTCGTGAATTTTTTAAATTTTGCATAATTTCTTGTAAAACATACTAATTATAATTATAAAAAATCAATTTTAATAATTTTTAGAATGTTTTCTAAACGAAAATGGACATATATAATATAATTATGAGAAAAAAGTTTTCTTACAATTTTATAAAACATATTTTCTATTCTTCTTCACTGACAAGCTCAAGAATAATATATGTATTTGTCATACCGATCAATACCTAAAGTTTAAAAAATGATAAAGTAAATATCAACAATACAATACGAGGTGAATTGGATATTCAATACGAGGTGTCATGCTTCAATTTCAATATAAACTGAAATTTGTATATTCATGAGTCATGACATAAAATTAGACAAAAATCTAATGTATTTTTTCAACTCAAATTATTATATTTAATTATACTAATTTTACATGATAATAAATAAGATTGAATTCGAATGTGAATTGGATAGATTTAAAGAAGATAAAATGCCAAAATCAAATAGAATTAAAACAAAAGGACAAAATTTCTACTGAATTTAAGACTAAATTGAATGAAAAATAAAATATTAAGGCTAAACTGAGAACTTTAAAAAGTTCAATGTCACGCCATGTAATTTACCTACTCCCAAAATATTACATCTTCGTCGCGCCGCTGCTCTCTGTTTCTCTCTGTTTCGAAACAGAAATTTCAGTGGATAAAATCAAACAAAACGGAGATAACAACCCGTTATCGCCATTATCGGCCGTTACCGCCGTAATTGCGGCCGCGAAGAACCGCGATCGGTGTGATTCCGTGGCCAACCGCAATATTTCGGTCGCGATCTCGGTTACGTTCCGAGATTTAAATTCCTGGCCTAAACTAGTCTTTTTTTTTGTAATAGGTGCCTAATTTTTTCCTAGCGGAAATAGGTAAAATAAGTGTAAAGTATTTTTTTTGGCTGAAATATGTGCTTAAAGTTTTATTTTTGATTTATTTTAAAGTCAATTGAGGCACCTAATTTTGGCATCTATTTTAACCAAAATGAAACTTTAGGTAACTATTTCGGTAAAAAATACTTTGGTCACATATTTCAATTAAAAATAAAATTTTAGACACCTGATGGGGTGCCTGTCAAGAAGAACATTGATTCCAGGACTGAAATGATCTTTAACAAGATGCTTGACAAAGTTAATGAACTGAGAAAAATAATGGGTGGACTTGCTAATCATATTTCTCTAGGATCAGTTCTGGAAAAGATCAGACAGTTGTATGCTGTGGGTAGAAGTCCGGAGGAGAGGCAACTTTTGGAGTGGCATCTTGCTAATTTGGAATATGCAAATGCAGGATGTCTTTTTGACTTGTCAGCTGCCTACTGGGTCCAGAATAATCCATATGAGATGGGTGGAGACCATTGTTTTCTTGCTGGAGGGAACTGGAGATTGATAAAAGCATTATCTGATGGAGTTCCCATAATCTTTGGGAAAACAGTTGATGCTATTAGATATGGTGTTGAAGGAGTTGAGGTTGTTGCTGGTAATCAAGCATTCCAGGCAGATATGGTTCTTTGCACTGTGCCTCTTGGAGTCTTAAAGAGAAAGACCATTAGATTTGAACCGGAGTTACCTCAAAGAAAGCTAGCTGCAATTGACAGATTGGGTGTTGGGCTCCTGAATAAAGTTGCCATGATTTTCCCTATGTTTTTTGGGGAGAAAAACTAGACACGTTTTGTAACACCCCGAATTTTTGCCTCAAATTTAAAACTTAATTTTAAAATCCTTAAATTCAAGATCGTAAAAATTGAGAATTTAAATTAAATATGAAACCCTAATTAAGAAATTTAGAAATTAATTAAAATTTAAACAAATTTAATGACCTTTTTATAAAAAATTAATATTAAGTACCTACTTTGTAAACCCTAAAATACTTAAGGACCTGCCTTATAATTTATCCAAAGATTTGGGTATGTAAACCCATCACACCCTTACTTTGATATACACACGTGGGGCACCCCTTCTTTTCCCATCTCCCCTTCTGCTCACGTAAATTAGGTGAGCAATTCATGATTACAATTTTACTTTTGGCCATATAGTTTTCTTTTATTGTTCTTTCATAATTAATATCATTATTTTATACATAAACAGTAACCACTTTTGCCTATTATTTTATATAATTGTTGAACTTTTAATGCTATTATATATATATATATTTACCTACTGTTTCTCTACTCTATAAAATAAGAATACTAGTTTATATATATAATATATATCTATAGTTACCTACTGTTTTCTATATTAATGTTATGGATATAAGATACCTATATATATGTATACATAGGTTACTACTATTTCAACTATAGAATGTAAAGGAACTAATATTTTCGTAAGTATATATATATTATAGTTTTCTTTGTTTTCATAATATCATACGTGTGTATATATACGTTTTAATAATTAAGTGATTACTAGATCATAGAATTTTAGAAGTTATCTTGATCTAAATCGTTGATCCAATTTATAGTTCGTTTTGAACCAACTCGTTCATCCTGAAATTCAAATTATATGTATTTGGTCTTTAAGAGAATTGTATATTAGATTTTGACAAGAGTTAATATTATGTTAAAGGTGATTACGACTCTCCTGATGAGACCGATGATTTACTTTCATCTTTGCCTGTTCGGACTGCCCCTACACGTACTATGAGGTTTGTACGTGAGTAATATTTGGATTAGTGTTTCGTCTTAGTTGGTGGCATAGCAATAATAGTACTAATATAGAAATTAATCTCATAGGTACTGATATAGTTGGACCTAGTGCTTCTGATCGTGGGAAACGTATTATTCAGTAGGTTGAGTTTACTTCGGCTAAGGTGTGTTTTCTTCCGGTGCTATAAATAAATGGTTTTATTTGTGTGATTTACACTTGAGTGATTTTCCTTTATTGTGTTGTGATTTTAAATTATGTTTTTCGTGCATAATATTTTCCGACTGAATAAAATTGAGATATAAAATAAATGTGTTGTGAATCCTTGATTTATTATCGGACTGTGTTGAGACTGTGAAAAATTGTTACATCTTTTTACTGTGTTATCATGGGTTGGGATTGTACGGAAGAAGTTCAGTGGTTTTATACCACTTGTGTTGGTGACTATGTAGTGAGGGGTTCTGAGGAACCTACTCTTTTTTGTGACCATGCAGTATGGTGCATTGTATTGTGATTTTCATAAAACTATGTTTATACAAGATTTGTGCTTTAAAAATAATTTTGTGAAAATTGTGTGAAACCGAGTTTGTGATTGCTTGCATTTTAGAGACACACTAAGCTCTTTAGCTTACTCCCCATAGTTTTCTTTGGACTCTAAGCGACTTGGTATCCAGAGGATCTCTTTATTTTATCGATTTTATTTTATCTTCAGTATGGACTGTATTATTTTTAAGATTTGTTTATTAATATTACCGGGGAAATCTTGATGTAGTTGGGAATTGAGGTTATTTTTAGTATACATGTATAATTTTTACATTCGGATGTTTTATTTAAACTTTCAAACTATAATATTATTGTTGGATTTTTAATAACATTTTGAGATATTTTATTTGGAAATTTAAATCATTTTACATTATTAAATTTTAGATATCATTTTAACGCTTGGGTTTTGACGAATTATTAACTATTTAATTATTTTACAATTATTATGATTTATTATGTATAAAATTGGTTTTTTGAGGGTAAAATTTTCAATGGTGACTTTCTAAATTCGACATTTTTTTCTTGTTTGGGTTTAGGGGTTACACGTTTGGATGTCTCAACAAAGCTAGTGATAATCGTGGGGAGTTGTTTTTATTCTACAGCTACCATACCGTTTCCGGAGGTCCGGTGTTGATTGCCTGGTGGCTGGTGAAGCTGCTCAAACATTTGAACGCGCAGATCCTTCACTCTTGTGCCATCGAGTTTTAAGCAAACTTAAAGGTTCTTCATATTTTTTGAACTTGTGACAAAAGCCTCTTTTTTCATGGTTTTGCTTTTGTATTTTCTATATCTTCTTTGGGAAAGCAATGTTGTGATCTATTGATTTCCCTTGCAGGTATTTATGGTCCAAAAGGTGTAGATGTGCCTGACCCCGTACAGACAATTTGTACAAGATGGGGAAATGATCCCCTTTCATATGGTTCATTACTCTCATGTTAGGGTACAGTCATCCGGAAGGGATTATGATATACTTGCAAAAGGTGTAGGCAATAGATTGTTTTTTGCTGGTGAAGCCACAACTCGGCAATATCCAGCCACCATGCACGGGGCCTATTTGAGTGGGTTAAGGGAAGCTTCATGTATTCTCCGTGCCAGAAGAGCTCACCAAAACTACTTTAAGAGGTCTGTGCAACGGAATTTTGGACCAAGCAGTGATCAATTGGCGGATCTGTTCAAGTGGCCTGATCTAGTATGTGGGAAGTTCTCATTTGTGTTCAATCCGTTAACAGAGGACCCTAAATCATTGGGACTCTTGAGAATTACTTTTGATAATTGCAAAGTTGATATGAGAAAAGTGCTGGAGAAAAGCTGTGACCCTCTATCAAATCAACCATTGCAGCTGTACACGACATTATCTCATGAACAAGCACACAAGCTACAGATGCTAACTGGAGAAGAAAGTAAATTGGTTTATTTGATAAATAATATTAGATTAAAGCTTATGGGAGCTAATGCTGTTGGAATCACGAATAACTCTTTGGTTACTCACATATCCAATGCAAGAAGAGGTAGGGGCGGCAGGTATCGTATATCTGCTCCGCTGCTAAATACAGTCTAAATTAACTATCGAGGTCTTTGCAATTTTGTGTACTCTTTGTTAGAATGAAATCCTGGTGCATGGTAGCGCACCATGAGTGGAAAGAATATAATGTCCTCTCTGCTGCATGTACATAAATCTAATTAGGTAGGTTATTCTTCATTGACGTCTAGAGTAATGGCTTCATAAGAATTTCAAATGTCGTAAATTCTTTCTTAGCCAAACTGATTGCGAATTCAGGGATCCATTGGTCCATCATGTAGGTGTAGCAGTTTTCGGCTGTGATTGAATGTCATTGTATTCCCATAATCAGACACCATGTCCATGCTAAAGCTTAGATCTGTTGCATCTTGTATGCTGTATATAGTAAACTTCTCATCTTTGGTGCCAATATATATAGTTCGGTTGTGATTGCACTTTTCTCGTGACATCGGAATGACTTGTTGATGTAATTTTTTTACCTTGGTCGAGGCATATTGCTAATTTTTTGTGTTCATGGAATCATGGTCATGAATTGTGGTGGTCCTATTGGATTATATAAACACAAATAAAGTTGGATTGAAACCAACTTTTGGAAACATTGCAATCAATCCATAACACAAATATTAATCAAGCAAATGCAAATACAAGCCATGAACTGTATGTACGTCAAATTACAATCACAACATTTGAATTTTGTCCCATTAAAAAAAATCATAAACATTTTTAAAACTTGCTAGCAAATGAAAGCCCTTCTTTTTTAAGTTGATCGAAGTTCTCAACTGGACATTTTAGCCTTGAAACTTTAGCAAGTGCCTTGTTTTCTTCAGGAGTCCCACCTTCAAGGAAAGCTCCAACAACCTTTCCATCTTTGATCCAGTAAGATCCAAACTTCGGCTTTGGTGATAATGGATTGTTGTCTCCGAAAAACATGGTTTCACCGACATTGTCTCCATAGAACTGCCATGAAAGTTCGAAGGATCGAGAATAAAAGTATGGAAGATAATCATATGGAAGATAATCATACTCTTCAAGTTCTTTACCTGTTTCGTTTGCCTTAATAGCCTTGACTGCTTGCTCAGCCGATTTCCGGGCATGGTCCACATGTTCGACTCTCCTTGTTTCATTGTATAGTTTCATGGGGAAAGTGGCTACATCTCCAATTGCGTATACACCAGGCATGCTTGTTTTGAAGAATCCATCGGTTTTAATCCCGCCTTTGTCTTCGTCAAGCTGTCCTTTAAATAATGTTGTCAGAGGTCTTGCTCCAACACCGATGACAACAATGTCAGCTTCAGCCACCCTGCCATCCTTGAGTTTCACTCCCTTAACTTCTCCATTTACATTAGCATTGAAGCCAATTGCAACTGCTCCTTTGATGATTTTGATCCCTTTATTTTCATAGTAACTTTCATAGAATGCAGCTATGGGAGGGGTGAAAAGCCTAGGCATGCACCAGGGCTCAGGGTAAACCATCGTGACATCGAAATCGTTGATTCTCATAGCTGCTGCAACTTCAAGACCAATGTACCCTCCTCCAACAATCACAACCTTTCCGTTTTTCTTCATTTTAATCGCTTCGACAAGCTTATCGGCATCTTCGAGTTCTCTCAGATAGAAGATGTTCTTGGCATCAGCTCCTTCTACCTTGAAATCTGTCAACCTTATTACAGTGGAACCTGTTGCAATTATCAATGTCTGAAACTTAAAGATTTCTCCAGCAGCACTTATGAGAGTCTTCAAACCAAGATTTACTTTAACAATTTCGGTTCCGAGGATCAATTGAACTCCCTTTTCTTTATACCAATCAGGAAGTAATCTGTCACCTCCACTTCCAACACAGACAGAATCCAGGCAGTCTTGCAGCTGCCTTTGGATTCAGATTCAGATATCCCTTGCTCAAAGCAGGAAGTTCATAAGGAGCCACCGCCTCTTTCAAAATAATTGCCAACTGCCCCGGCTTAAGGCCTTGCCGGTCGAATTCCCTAGCTGCATACCCTGCTGCAACTCCGCCACCAATAACTATGTACTTGAAAGAATTTACCATGGCAAGAAATGCTTTGCCTTTCCTGAGAAATGCCTTGAGTTCCACAACCTTTTCCTCAACCGGCTTTCTGAGGAACACCCGTGAGAGAAACTTCGTTTCTACAGCCTTTTGTTCGATGATTTCAGTTTCGGTTTTGATCCTCTGAACGTCATCCAACCAGTTTTTCACTTCCTCTGTCTGCATTGTCCCACCATGAATCTCTGCACTTATTCTTAGTTCAATATATTCCTTAACAGTATTCAACTCTTTCAACAGTTTTTTCAGAATCTTCATATTTTCATCGAAATTTCTGTTGAAGTTCAAGCATCTTTCAATGGGGGCAAATATAAACTTTGCAGTTCCAATAACTAAGTTGGATGAAGAAGCCATTGACAAGAATCTGATGAAAACCTGAATTGAACAGAAAACACATCTAATCTTCAGTTTGTTTTTCTTAATAATCAAAGTTTAGAACGTGTATCCGAAGGGTCCTCAAATGTTTATATTTTCATTCCCATGTCCTAACCTAACATTACTTCAAGAAAAACAAAAAAGTCCGAACAAGTTCCAATAACAGTAGGTTTTGTCATGTGCGAGTGCAAGCATTGGATACAAGTATGTTCAATTTTTCCTAAGAAAAAATAAATCAAAACAATGTAAAAAAAAACATAGAACAAAATAGAGTACGGATTGGCCTAGAAGATATAACAAAAAACCAATTTTCAAGCAATAGTTTAGAAGAATGGCAATTACCTGTTACTTTTGGCTAATGTTTCAGATTGTCAGTAGAGAAAAGGGAAAAAATAGCGAAGATAATAAACTGCAACTATGAAAGAGAGAATGGTAGAGATTTATGATGATTCCTGCTAAAAGCTTTGCTTATTTTGCAAGAAAAGTTGAGAATCAAGCAAATTAAAATTCATGGAGGCAAAGTATCAGATGCAAGATTCATGAAAAAGGAAAAGAATTGCAATTAGAGAAACCAAAGGATCAACGAAGATGATACTCGGATTCAGTCGTGAGTTTCGTACACAGGCAAGTTCAGTTTTTTTTTTATCCCAATATCTTCATGTATTTGGGGAGTTCTTAGAGAATCGTATTCCATGCCATACAAGGTTATATGAAAAAAGAGTCGGAGTAACATAAGTTGTAACCTACTGGTTCAAGCAGTTTTACTCTATTTGTTCAAGCAGCTACCCTTATGAGGTGGCATCCGGCAAGTTTGGGATTTAAATCCCAACATCTGAGCTAACTCGAGGAAGGAAACATAGAAAACAACTACTAGAACAAGCATTGTTTTTCTCTACAAACATGCGTGGATCATACTTGAAAGTGAAACACTGGTTTTTTTTCCTATGCCTACACTTGAACAAAGACATTAGTACATTCACAAACATTGTCATCGTGGACATAGTTCATACAGCATAAAACATGTGCTGTAATTTAAAGAAACATGTGTGGGTCATACTTGGCATTCTTCCATCATTTCAACCTCTAGAAATGGCTACGGATGAATTCCTTCATCGAATGAACTTGATTCTTGCCTTCTGGTATCGCAGAAGCTTCAACTGTGCTCCGAGGTTTCCTCTTTACAGCTTGTTCCGCAGAACACCGACTTCTTTCTCCAGTTTGCTTACTGTGGCTTGCAATGTCTTCAACTCTTCCTTCTGTTTCTTTGACGTGTTCTCACTTTTTAACTTCTTATCACCATCATTTATCGACTTTGAGACAATTTTATAAGTTGGATATGCACCTGCAAACAAAGTAAAAATGCTAAAATACTCAGTACACCTAAAATTTTCATATTCACTGCCTATCCATCAGTCACATGATATAATTTTTAAATTCACAACGGCTCAGATAGGTACATTCCAAAAATCCACCCGACCCACTATCCAATGAGTACCCATCACCCAGCCTAAGCTAAAATAAATTAGGTAGGGAATTTATACCATAAGATTTGAGCAAATTACATGATACACCATTTTACAGAATAGTTTGTGAACTTATCTCTGATTCTACAATGGTTTAGAATTCATAAGGTGGATAGTGGGAGGGCGGGTGCAAGACGAGGAGGGCGGATGCGGGACGGACGAATATGAGGCGTGTAATGTCTCAAATCCATACCCAAGGTGTGCTTTTAACATCCATATCCGCCCATTACCCACTAAACTCATACCTCTATCCACCTAACTAGAATGAGTAGGGTGCAAAATTTACGAAATTGTATCTGACATCCCTAATTACTCAAACCCCGGTGTGAATTTTGGACATAAGTATGTGTTCGACACGCATATGTTCGATTACACCATGTGTATGTATGTTAATTACCAGGGATGGATTTAAGGCCCTCAATGGTAGCATTCTTGGCAACATCAGTGGCTACCCTGGAGATTTTGGATCTGGTTTGAGGATCCGACATGTGATGGTTCACCTTCTGCAGTGCATCAACCGAGACCTCCTTGCCCTTGGTGATGGCGACGGAACCCTGATGGTTCACCTTTTGCAGTGCATCGGCTGATACCTCCTTGCTCTTCGTGACCATTGCAGAACCATGATTGTAAGAGCTCAGCAAAAGGCCCTTCACAGCGTCCGTTGACCCACAGATGAAGTCCCATATCCCCATTTCCTTGATGTTTTCCTTTCCTTTTGTCTTTGTGCAGTAAACTACCCGGTTCAAGAAGAATAAAGCACAGGAACAATGGGGGCCAGTTGTCTTCCTTTATTATATTCCTTGTAGCAGACTGCAGTGTTAGGTGTGTTGGAAAATTTTAGGGCGAGACAGGTTACAGTGATGTTAAAATGAGCAACTATATAAATTTTTATTATTTAATAAGAATTTATGTAAGATTGAATAATAATTTAAGTAAAATTAAATTCTTATTGATTGGGTAAGAATTTGTATAATTATATAAATTTTTATTAATTGGGTAAGAATTTATATAGATTTGCCTTATATAAAAATTTGTGTAACTACACAATTTTTTATATTATAACCTAAATTCTTGCCTAAATGGTAAGAATTTGTGTAAATTGTAAAAATTTGTATAATTACACAAATTATTACTAACTGAGTAAGAATTTGTGTAAATCCACCTCATTTTAGTTGCACTCTAAGGATGCCTCACCCCAGAATTTCCTGTGGTGTAACTTAAATTTTAGATTTTAATCATAAGTTTTAGGCTTAACTGCAAAATAAATATTCAAATTATGTCTCTTTTTTACAATAGATGCCTAAAATTTTATTTTTGACTTATTTTAAAGTCAATTGAGACACTTCTTTTGGCACCTATTTCAACCAAAAATGAAACTTTAGGCATCTATTTCAACAAAAAAATATTTTAGGTACTTATTGCAAAAAAAAACATAGTTTAGACACTTATTTTGTAGTTAAGCCTAAATTTTAAAGATAATTATTTGATACATTGACATTAAAAAATTTTATTTTTCACAAGCGCTCTAATGTCATGGTTTAGGGATTTAGTAGTTTAGAATTCAATGATTATGAATAGAATTTGAGGTTTAGAGTTTAGAATTTAGGGTTTATATGTTAAAACCTAAATCTTCAACATAATATCCTAAAACTTAAACCTAACATCTAAACCCTAAATCCTAACACTAACCTCTAAATTCTAAAACCCTACACCTAAACCATTAAACACTACACCTTAAACTAAGTCCCTAAACTCTAAAACTAAAGCGTTTGCAGAAACTTTTTAATTTCCACCGCCAATGTATTAGATATAAATACAACTTTTAAATTTTAAACTTCTAAACCTAAACCTTAGACTCTTAATACTAAATTAAATATTCATCTCCTAAATTTAATATGCTTGTAATCAAATAATAGTTCAATTATTAGGGTTACTAGTTTAGAATTTAGAAATTTAAGTTTAAAGGTTTAAAATTTATGTTTAGAATTTAAGGTTAAAGTTTATGATAGTAAAGTTACGGATTTAGTTATAACTCTATAAGTCCTAAATTCTTAATTTTAAGAACTCATATCCTCTAAGGCTCTAAATGCTAAACTAACTCAATGACCTTTGTGTAAAGACCTAATTTCATCCGAGCCCCATTATCCAACCCAAACCTAAACCCGTTTACAAACTTAATACCAGACCCGGAACCAAACCTGGGACCCGACCCGAAAACAAAAAAACCCTAATCCCTTTATACATGTTCTGTCGCCACCCTCAACCACAAATCTAACCCTATAATCCCTAATCTCTAAATCTATACCCTCTGCCAAATCAACCTACCACCCATGCTCCTATACCCTAACCGCCCATATTCCGACCATACCCTACCCAGCTGCAAACCCCACGAAATTCGGCGCGAAATCTGGATCTTGGATCTGCAACAAATAAGCAAATGAGGGGTGAGTGGAAAAATCGGTTTTAAAAACCGAAACAAATGTAAATTTAGAGGGGAGGATTTCGGAAGAAAAAGAGAGAGCTTTAGGGGTGGATGTTCAAAAAAATATAGAGATAGAGGATTTCAGATCCAAAAAAAATGCATGGATATTAAAATTTTGTAGAGGATTGCGAAATAAATAAAAAGGGTCTGGGGTCTGTTGAACTTGGTTTTAGTTTGAATCAAAGTTTTTTATTTTATTCGAACAAAGTTTTTTTAAATCAAAAAAAGGAGAAAGGGGGAAAGATTGGAGATCCTACCTGCCGTTTGTTCGACCGGCCGCCACCACTGCCGCTGCGAGGCCGAACGCCGATGACGGCGGGCCGTGAAGAACCAAGAGCAGCCGCCGTCTGAGTGAATATTGAGAGAAAGAAAGGTCAGAGATCGAGAGAGAGTTGAGGAGGATAGTTTAAGTTAGTTTTTTTTTTTAATTTTATTAATCTGATCTTAAAATAATAATAATAATATAAGCTAAAACTTTGATACAGACTGATGTGTAATTTTACACAAGTCTGTCTATTTATACTATAAAAAATTCAATCCTAAATTTCTAACTTTAACACTAAAAAAACTAAACCCTTAACATTAAACCTATACACTAAATTCTAAACACTAACCTTGAATTTTAAATCCTATGACCTAAACCTCTAAACCCTAAATTAAAACCCTAACTCCTAAAATTAAAAGGGACGTATAAACTAAAATTTACACGACTTGTGTATCAAATTTTTTTCCATAATATAAACCCTATATGTTTTAAACCAAAATCCCCAAAACAACACCGTTTTGGTGTCTAACCCGTGAGGTGACCCGAACACGGGAGGATCCGCGTTTTTCGCGTTTTGGGCAAATTACGCTTCAAGTCCCTAGGCTTTCAACCTGCACTCATTTCTGTTACGGGATAATTACGTAGTTGATCCTTTAGTTTTTATTCATGTTTGATGTTCTCTTTTTTCTTTTTATTTTTGCCTTTTAATTTCTGTTTCTGTTTAATTTAGTCACTAATATTTTTGCATTTAATTTTCAGCATATTATTTCCTATTATTTATGCTTATTTCCCCATGTTTTATGTTTGTTTCATTTTAATCCTATAATGTTTATTTTCATGCCATGTAATTTAATATTAATGCATTCTAGCCCTTAATCTTAGGTTTCATGTTGTTTTAGTTTAGATCATGCATTATTATCATTATTATTATTATTATTATTATTATTATTATTATGTGTATATATATTTATCATATAAAGTATTTATTCGTATTTTATATATTAATAATATACGTAAGATATATATATATATTTACTTATGATTCTTATTTTATATATTGTATATAGTACCTTATGTATATTTGTAAAATAAAATACATTATTTTTTAATTACAACGTATAAAAAATAATAAATATTATTTTTGTAAATATATATATATATATAAACTACTAACTTAATATGTATAAGCACGTTTTAATAAATAATAAGTATATTTTACTTTAAATATTATGTTTTAAGTATATACATAAAAGATAATAAACACTTTTTTGTAATAAAATATATCTATATATATAAAAGTACTAACTTTAAATATATATAGTTTTTTTTATAAATATAATTATTAAATAAATTTTACCATAAATATTATATTTATATATATATATATTTATGATATATTACAAATTGCATCATAATAATTAGATAAGTTAAAAGATTAAGGTAATATTTTTTTATTTAGGGAGTTCGATAATTAGTGTCCCGGTCGTAAAGGGATGCAACCTTCTCGATATCCCTAAATAAAATAATATCCTTACCATTTTAGGATACAATATTTAAGGGAATTTTCTTTTATTTAGAAAATCGATAAACCATTTCCCGGGCGTAAATGAAGTGAATTTCTCGGTTATTCTAAATAACGGAACGTTTCTTTAAGTATTTAGAATATTTCCATGCATTTCAAAATCACATTTTAAATTTTAATCGAATTCGCAATTTCCAATACCAAGACTTTAAATATTCGGCTAGGTACCAATTTTTGGGCGGTGTGAGGGTGCTCATCCTTCCTCATCTGTAACCGACTCCCAGACCCTAAATTTTTATCTCTAGTTTTACCGGTGTCTGGTCTACCATTTTTAAAACAATCGGTGGCGACTCCATATATTTTTTAAAACCGGGCGGGATTTTCCAAAAAAAATAAAATATGTAAAAGAAATTTTAAAACCGAATAAAAAGAGCGCCGGACGGATTTCGGTAATTACAACTGGCGACTCCACTGGGGACGTTTTTTAAAATAAAAAGAGAGTCAAGCCACGATTCGAATATTTTTAGTCTTAGTGTTGGAAATTTACGAATTCCATTTTAATTTAAAGTATGATTCTGTCTTTAGTTAATAGGACATGCGTTTTATTTATTTATTTTTCTGTAAATATAACTGCTTTGCTTTTACTGCTTAGTATAAGTGAACATAGAAACAGGGTGTCAAAAGGTTTGAGAGTTTCTCCTCACACACCGTGCACTTGCATTGCATTCCATGAGCTTTCTACCCGAGCTCTATCCTTTTAAGTGGAAGTGTGATACCACCTTCGTGTGGGTTACCGCCGTATAGGTTGGTGAATCACTTTTGGGATATATTTCTTATGCTTTCGTGTGGTTTACCTCCGTATAGGCATAAGGGATGTATCCCCCTAAAATGAACTTGGTCCATTTCAAGCCTATAATGGGTGAGGATCAGGGGCCTTGCTACCTTTAGTAAGGGACGGCGATGACAATTCGGGTACCCTTCCCTAGAACCGAACCTCATGTAATGGACTATAGGAACCTTGCTTTAGAAACGGAACCCGTTAAAAGTTCAAAGGATAAACGCTTCTAACCTTTTGTCTACTCTATAGATTTATTTCATGAATAATATGTCGGGTAGAAATCATGTAATGGACTATAGGATCTTTCATTTTGTATCAGGTAGATACCATGCCAGGTAGGATCTTTCTTTTTGCGAATAAAAGTATGCCGGGTAGAAATCATGACGGGTATGATCTTTTCATTTTGTACCGGGTAGATACCACGCCGGGTAGGATATTTCTTTTTGCAAATAAAAGTATGCCGGGTAAGTCTCTGTTTATTATGTCAGGTAGAAAATCATGCTCGGGTAGGCTGTACATATTTACTCTTTAGTACTTACATACTTATTCTTGTTTTCATTTTTTATTACACATGTACTGACCAATTTTTTATTTTCTATATTTTTTTTTGCATTGTATATACATGACATAGAAAAGGGTGTTGATTCACAAGTGATCTAAAATTAAGGAGGCTTTCATAATGAAAGGGTCAAGTGATCAGATAGACAAGACCATAGATTTAGGGCAGCACCTTGAAGCGACGCCAGAGGGGATCGAAAGTTCTTCCGAGATTTACATGTTAAACGTACCAAAATAGGCCTGCACCAATACCGAGATTAGCAAGGTGCAAGAGTTGAAAAGACAGATGGCCGAAATAATGAGAATGCTGACCACTATAGAGAAAAAGTATGATGAACAATGATGGAAAGATAAACTGATTAAAAGCCAAATCATGATGGACACCAATCAAGACCTTATATCTGAGCAAGATGATTCTGATAAACCCAAAGGTCGGTGCACCATTGTGATCGACATCAAGACACCCAAAGATGCAAAGGCTTCAATTTTAAAGAAAGTAGAGGTGAGCCAAAGAAAAGCTAGAGAAGAGAAAGATAAAAAAGGCATTTCAAATTTCGATGGCATACAAAGATCTGCTCCCGATACTGGTCAAGAAGGGTCTCGTGACTCCAATCCAAGCCAAAAGAGCCTCATTTTCCTAAAGGGTATGACAACAAGGCTAGATGTAACTATCGTATGGGAGGTATGGGTCATACAACTGAAAATTGCGGGGATCTAAGGAACAAAGTCATAAGCCTTGTCGAAGAAGGGCTACTGAGTTTTGAAGAAAAAATCTCCAAACCTTCCAAAAGCCTAACCAATACTGCACTAGAGCGTACGAAGAGGGGACAAATCTGGTACCCGGGACAAAGTTCAAATTCTAGTGTCCAGCTTTTCGAGTCATCGTCGGTCGGCGTCCAAAAGCCAATAACCAATGGTCCTTTCGATCATATACCTATCTCATATGGAGAGCTATATTTGCAATTGATGGAGGTACGGTTGGTAGTTCCATGTCATGTCACACCTCTACAGCCTCCATACCCTAAATGGTATAACGCCAAAGCTTGTTGTGAATACCATGCTGGAATTAAGGGGCATTCCATTAAAAACTGTATCGCCTTCAAGCGTCGAGTTCAGAACTTCTTGGAGTGCAACATGTGGAAATTCAAGAAAGAAAATCGAGATGGTTCTACTACCGTTCAAGCAGTTATATAGCCGAAGGGGTCCAAAATTAAAGAAGATGAAAAGAGCCATTTGAGGCATGGCGTTCAAACTAGTGGAGCGAACAAAGAGATTGATTGTCTAAAAAATGAACTAAAGAGCTTGCAAGACAACTATGAAGAGCTTCGTTTGACTTTTAAAGATGTTGTTTTGGGTGACACTCCAGATTAATGGAAAGAAGGGATTAAAGACCTGAAAAGAGATGTCGAATTTTATAAAAAGAATTTTAAGGCCAACGAGGAACGAGTTAGTACCTTGTCTCATAATCTGCAAGCAATGGAAAATCAATGTCGCGCCCTCAAGGAAGACCTAAGAAGCAGTTAAGCCAAGATTGAGACCTTGAACATGTGTATATGTTTGCGCGGATACATCGCTGCTGAATTAAATGAAAGTCAAGCTGAAGTCCAAAAGCTAAAGAAGAAAGTGAGTGAGCGTAACGACATTATAATGATGTACAAAGATCTTGTGGCTGGTCTCAAGATAGCCTGGAAAGAAAATAATGAGAAGTGGAATCTTCAGCTTCAAGAGTCTTCAGAGAAGATAAAGGAAAAAGACAGCTACACGAAAGATATTATTGCTGAAGCACGGAGAGTTTCCTGACATGTGATGGACTTGGCTGATGCAGCGACAAAATTGAATCAAAACAATGAGCTCCTAGAACAAAACGAGAAATTGGCTAAGCTCCTAGAGAAGTTACATAAGCTAGGCGCTAGGGCCCGACATTATTTGTAACTCTAATGTCTGATATAACATGATCTTTTATGAAAGTCGTTCTAAGATGTTCACTCCAGAATCAACCTATTTCTGCGTTCATATTTACATTCAGCATCGTATCATCATTGCATTTTGCACTTGCAGCAACATAACATGTATATTACATATATTGTATTTGCATTCATAAACCAATTTTAGTAATTTACCCTGAGGCATCCAACTTAGGTCCATTTAAACTTATCATTTTAGGATTAGATGACTAAATCCTTCTAAGCATAGAGTAAAAGAAAATGTCCACACTAGAAAAAAGTTGGAAGAAAAAATGGGGCATGTTTTTTGGACTGGCTGTAACTTCTGAACGAGAGAAGTCTGCCTTTTTCATGCACTGTGTAAGTTTAGTTTACTTCAAAAAATGAGGAGCTTTTGTCAAAAATATTGTTTACATGTTTTAATAAAATAAACTTTATTTTACATACCATTTGACAAACAATTCATATTCTTTAATTCTTTAAACATTTCATTCATTACTATGATTTGGTTTTTGTTTTCCCAAACATATGTACATATCATTTTTATCGGGTCCTTGAATTTCAATTGCAAGATGACCTTTTATTCAAATCCAATGATCAAATTCGAACATCATATGTCCAAAAGAAAGCAAATGTTGCAAGGATACTGCAAATGTGAACATTTTCTATTCTACTTAGGCAGACGGGAGAACAAGATGAGTGTTCAGGAAATGGGCAGATCCTATCGAGTGAATTCCTCTTTCAGGCATTGCTGTTTAAGGTCCTTGAATCGAGTGTTAACCCTAAACTTCTACCCTCTAAAGACTACTTAGCTGTCCGTATGTGAAAAGACGAATGCCATTCCTTCAATTCCTTTCACAAATAAGAAAATATCCATTGATGTCCCCCTTTGAGCCTGATCGTTTATTTCTTAAAAAACCTCAACCATGGATCACCCTCACACTGGGGCAAAAAAGGCAAAAAAATTTATCTGCAAATAAAAGTAGCCTGATCTTAATTATGATACACAGATAACACTTCAATTAGGGCGAGAAGTGAGATCAGATCTATATTCAATGCAAGGATCAAAGAAACATAAGAAGAGGCCAATGAAAGAAAAATTTGTGCTCAAAGAAGCCAGCCAAATCAAGTTGAAAATTGCCAACAAGAAAGCTGAAACAATCAAGAGAGAAAGCGCTAAGTTAAAAAATGCAATAAAGAAAAATCAAGAGCCTTGGAGGATTGATTACTCTCAAGCAGAGGTAATAATCAATGTTTGGTCGGGATTGTAGAATAGTCCACGGCTATATTTTCCTAAACATGAAAGGAAATGAACTCTAGGGTGAAAACCCAAAAAACGAGCAGTCTAGAGCGATCCAAGGAATGAAAGAAAATGGCTACTCTATGTGAGCATACCTAAATCAAGCAACACAAGAATGGGGTTTTAATTGGAAGCTTATACCAACTTTGGCGGATCAATGTCCAGCCAAGACATAAATCGGTTAGAGGCTATATGTCATCGAGCTACAAAAAAAGAAAATGAACTCTATGGTGAAAACCCAAAAAATAGGCAGTCTAGAGCGATCCAAACAATGAAAGAAAAAATAGCATTTCATCAAAGTGCATTCAAGCTGCAAGTGCAAAAGTGAGAGTTTGCCAAGAAGAAATGATCATTGGTTTCATTACCCTTAAACACTTATTTGGGCATGTATATTCTCTTTTTCATGCCCATGAGCCATAGCCTACATTACAAGCCTATAAAGACCATTCTGATCATATATGGATGTCTAAGTTTTGTCTTCAGACTATATTCCTCTTATAAGGGTTGACATTTCTTCAAGGAACGTCGAGCTTCAAATGCCTGATCGACACCAAATGAGGGAATGATGGGCATGGTGAGTTAGTGAGATTAAGAGAGCCACTTAAATGGGGTAGAAATTAGGTATGAGAAATATTCATCTCAGAAGCCTAATAGCCCAGAAAAGACTTCACATGTGCTCGTGTTACTGCAACCCTTGCTATCTTCTAAACATATGCTCCATTCGGATTGCTCGTTGTCAAATTGAAGAAAAAGTACATTTTGTACTTGACATTTGATTGCTCAATTTTGATTTTTAAAATTCTGCATTTTTGAAAAAATCAACTATTTCTCATAAACTTTGCACAAAGTTTTTGCATACAAAAAACTCATTTTCACAATTTTTTGCATTAAAAACTTTCTCACCCTAGATGTCCAAACTGAGGCAAACTCAGCATGTTGGGTCAAAGAACAGGAACCTTAGCAGAGCATTGTTGTCCACAAACATCACAGAATTAGAAGAGTAAGCTTAATAGAACTCAGGATTTAGGAAAGGAAAAAACACTCAAAAGTTAACACTTGCCCAAAGATGTGATTTCCAAAAGAGACAATTAAACTTGAGAGAGGTTAGGGCATTGTTCGACAAGATTGACCTTATCAGTCAACAAAACTGAACTTGGGGCATAATGCTAATAGGCCTGATATGACCAGCTAAAGTCATGGGGCATTCCTTTTAAAGTCAATATATAGTCAATTGCATCTCTGCATCAAGCATTTAAGTGCATACATGCACCATGAAATAGGGTGCATTCATCAACAAGTACAGGAATGATTCAAATATGGCGAATCCTCAATCAAGAAAGAAAGCCGAACTACAAGGAGATTGATCCCTCAATGTGAAATCAAAGAAAAATCAAGAAAGAGTGGGGCAAAAGTGGTATGGCATCTTTGACGCGATGGAGCAAATCACTGTCAGCAAGTTTCAGCATCTTTGGTAGGAGTAAGTGGAGCATATTATTTTTGACAAGTTCTGAGTATCCTCGACACAAATGAGTGGAGCAAAAAATCAAAAAAAAAAGAAAGAGAAAGAGAAAGAGAAAGAAAAAATGAAAAAAATGAAAAAACTTAGGTGAAAACACAAAAGGGCACCTAAAAAAGGAAAAAATAAATGGAAAAAAAGGAAAATAGATTTTTTTCAAAATATCTCAGGTACGAACCCAAAAGGAGGCTCGAGACATTCAAAAGTTCATCACATTTGTTTCATCTCCCTGAAGTGGCAGCGGAATGAGAGCCAAGATGAGTTCATATCCCTGAAGAGGCAGTAGAATGGACCCGGTATAAAGCTTGTTTCCCTGAAGGAGTAGCGGAACAAAACTTCCTCATATTTGTCTAATCTCCCTAAAGTGGCAGCGGAATGAGAACCAAGACGAGTTCATATCCCTGAAGAGGCAGTGGAATGGACTCGGTATAAAGTTTGTATCCCTGGAGGAGCAGTGGAACAAAACTTCATCACATCTATCTCATCTCCCTGAAGTGGCAGCGGAATGAGAGCTAAGACGAGTTCATATCCCTGAAGAGGCAGTGGAATGGACTTGGTATAAAGCTTGTTTCCCTGAAGGAACAATAGAACAAAACTTCATCACATTTATCTCATATCCCTAGAGTGGCAGCGGAATGAGAACCAAGGTGAGTTCATCTCCCTGCAGAGGCAGCGGAATGGACTCGACACAAAGTTTGTATCCCTGAAGGAGCAGTGGAACACACTTCATCACATTTATCTCATATCCCTGGAGTGGCAGTGGAATGAAAACCAAAATTAGTTTATCTCCTTGGAGCCGCAGCGGAGCAAACTTTAGATAATCGAGAAATATTTTGTTCAAAAAAAGAAGAAAATAAGAAAAATAAAAATGAAAATCAAGGTGAAAACCCAAAACGGGCGCCTTGAAAAGGTCTTTTTTTCAAACATCTCTAAGGCACGAACCCATAAGTAGGCCTTAGACATTCAAAATGAAGAAAAGCTAGTATTATCTCCCTAGAGTGGCAGCGAAATGAGTACTAACACAAGTCTGTGGAGCAGAGGAACTAGAACCTAATACATTATCTCCTTGAACTACCAATGGAGCAGGTCACCCATCCAATAGAAGATGAACTACAACCTCGGATCTTTACTCCTTCTAATGGAGCAGATCACCAGACTTTATCTCTTTGAACTACCAATGGAGCAAGTCACCCATCCAATAGAAGATGAACTACAACCTCAAATCTTTACTCCTTCCAATAGAGCAGATCACCAGACCTTATTTCCTTGAACTACCAATGGAGCAGGTCACCCATCCAATAGTAGAGGAACTACAACCTCATACCTTATCTCCTTGAACTACCAATGGAACAGGTCATCCATCTAATAGAAAAGGAACTACGACCTCTGATCTTTACTCATTTCAATAGAGCAGATCACCCGACTCTATCTTCTTGAACTTCCAATGGGACGAGTCACACATTCAATAGAAGATGAAGCTATAAAAAATAAAATAAAATAACAAAAAAAAAATAACACAAAAAAGAGAAAATGACGAGCAAGAAGGCATTTGTTCTCGACCAAGCATCATTGTACTTTGGTAAGTCTTAACCTAAGAGGCAGATGAGCAGATTGATCGAAGAACTCGACATCCTTGAGGAGCGAAGATCGAAGACCTACCGAAGACTAAAGACAGAACACTGACGCCGAAAAAGAGAAGCAGCAAGCCAAACTCATTTCGCTTTCCCAACAAACAACCCTTATTCTGAAGATTTTACTTCCCCGAGAGTGACAAAATGGATCAATCAAGAAAGAAGATTTGCGTCAAGAAGAAAAAAGATCTACAAAAGAATGAAGACATATAGCAAACGGAGAAGCTCAACCGAACCAGATAAAATTGGTTCTCATTCAGTCTTTACCCCATTGTCGTTGCACAACAGTGAGTAAAGAAGGACAGCTGTAAGAACCTAATTTCATCCGGGCCTCATTATCCAACCCAAACCTAAACCCAGACCTATTTACGAACCCAATACCAAGCCCGAATCCAAAGCCGAGAACCGACCCGAAAACAAAAAAAAACCTAATCCATTTATATATGTTCTGCCGCCACCCTCAACCCTAAACTCAACCATAAATATAACCCTATAATTCATAATATCTAAATCTATACCATCTGCCAAATCAACCTACCACCCATGCTCCTATACCCTAACCGCCCATATTCCGACCATACCCTACCCAGCTGCAAATCCCACGAAATCCGCTGCAAACTCTGGATCTTGGATCTGCAACAAATAAACAAATGAGGGGTGAGTGGAAAAATCGGTTTTAAAAACTGAAACAAATGTAAATTTAGAGGGGAGGATTTCGGAAGAAAAAGAGAGAGCTTTAGGGGTGGATGTTCAAAAAAAATAGAGACAAAGAGGATTTCAGATCAAAAAAAATGCATGGATATTAAAATTTTGTAGAGGATTCCGAAATAAATAAAAATGGTCTGTTGAACTTGGTTTTAGTTTGAATCAAAGTTTTTTATTTTATTCGAATAAAAGTTTTTTTAAATAAAAAAAGGAGAAATGGGGAAAGATTGGAGATCCTACATGTCGTGTGTTCGACCGACCGCCACCATTGCTGCTGCGAGGCCGAACGCCGATGAACGGCGAGCCGTGAAGAACCAAGAGCAGCCGTCGTCTGAGTGAATTTTGAGACAAAGAAAGGTCTAAGATCGAGAGAGAGTTGAGGATGATAGTTTAGGTTAGGGTTTTTTTTTTTAATTTTATTAATCTGATCTTTAAAAAATAATAATAATATAAAACCTATATGTTTTAAACCAAAATCCCCAAAACGACACAGTTTTGGTGCCTAACCTGTGCAGTGACCCGAACCCAGAGGGAGGATCCGCGTTTTTCAAGCTTTGGGAAAATTAGACTTCAAGTCCCTGGTCTTTTAACCCACACTCATTTCTGTCACGGTATAATTACGCAGTTGATCCTTTAGTTTTTATGCGTGTTTGATGTTCTCTTTTTTCTTTTTCTTTTTGGCTTTTAATTTATGTTTCTGTTTAATTTAGTCACTATTATTTTTGCATTTAATTTTCAGCATATTATTTCCTATTATTTATGCTTATTTCCACATGTTTTATGTTTGTTTCATTTTAATCCTATAATGTTTATTTTCATGCCATGTAATTTAATATTAATGCATTCTAGTCCTTAATCTTTGGTTTCATGTTGTTTTAGTTTAGATCATGCATTATTATCATTATTAGTTTTATTATTATTATTATTATTATTATTATGTGTATATATATTTATCATATAAAGTATTTATTCATATTTTATATATTAATAATATACGTAAGATATATATATATATATTTACTTATGATTCTTATTTTATGTATATTTTATATATTGTATATAGTACTTTATGTATATTTGTAAAATAAAATACATTATTTTTTACTTACAACGTATAAAAAACAATAAATATTATTTTTGTAAACATATATATATATAAACTACTAACTTAATATGTATATATAAGAGGTTTTAATAAATAATAAGTATATTTTACTTTAAATATTATGTTTTAAGTATATACATAAAAGATAATAAACACTTTTTTTGTAATAAAATATATCTATATATATATATATATATAAAAGTACTAACTTTAAATATATATATAGTTTTTTTATAAATATAATTATTAAATAATTTTTACTACAAATATTATATTTTTAAATATATATATATATATATATATATTACAAATTGCATCATAATAATTAGACAAGTTAAAAGATTAAGATAATATTATTTTATTTAGAGAGTTCGAGAATTAGTGTCCCGGACGTAAAGGGATGCGACCTTCTCGATATCCCTAAATAAAAGAATATCCTTACGATTTTAGGATGCAATATTTAAGAGAATTTTCTTTTATTTAGAAAATCGAGAAATTATTTCTCGAGCGTAAAGGGAAGTGAATTTTTCGGTTATTCTAAATAACGAAATATTTCTTTAAGTATTTAGAACATTTCCATGCATTTCAGAATCACATTTTAAATTTTAATCGAATTCGCAATTTCCAATACCAAGACTTTAAATATTCGGCTAGGTACTAATTTTTAGGCGGTGTGGGGTTGCTCATCCTTCCCCATTCGTAACCGACTCCCGGACCCTAAATTTTTATTTATAGTTTTATTGGTGTCCAGTCTACCATTTTTAAAACAATCAGTGGCGACTCGATATATTTTTTAAAACTGGGCAGGATTTTCCAAAACAAATTAAAATACTAAAAGAAAATTAAAACCGAATAAAAAAGAGCACCGGACGAATTTCGGTGATTACACTTTTGAATTTTTTTTGATTGAAAATGAAATGTTACCCTGTGCCTCATTAAAGAAAAACAGTGCACATGGTAAAAAGTATAAAAACAACGGGATAAACCCCATCCGATAAAACCAAAGAAAACAAACATAGGGGAAATCTAGTACCCCCTGTCCAACATTACAAGCAGCCCTAGAAAGGTGACTATAGGGGGACCCTCTCTATCCCGAATAAGCAAAGATCTAAGAGTGTTCGGCTCTTTTTCAAGGACCATGAGTTGGAAATGTGAATGGAAAGGTAGCTTAGAAATGAAATCTGCAACCATGTTTTGCTCGCGTGGAACCCAATGATAAACTAAAGACCAAGGCCGATCACTGAACGCGACAATAGCCCTAACAAGAGGGATCGAGCTAGACGCAAGACCAATTGTATGGCATTTGTCGGCCTGCACGGTCAACTGTTCAATCCCGAAAAACCACGCCACTTGAAGATCAAGAAAGATGCCCTAAAACTCTGTATGAAGCGGTGAAACTACACCAACAGATTTATAGAAGCCCCGAAGCCATTCTACAAAAGGACCTCAAAGCACACCTTCGACTGTCCCAGAGCTATCAGCAGAAGAGATTGTTGCGTCAGTGTTTAGGCATAGCCAACCATGGGCCGGCGGTGTCCATTGATGGAGTTCCACAGCATGGTTACCCTGCAACGACGCACAAGTAAATGATTCTTCAAAATAAAAGGCCCAAGCCAAGCTAACTTTATATACTTCAGATAAAGGAAGGCAAACACTATTAAAAACAAAAATATTCCTGCATTTCCATATCTGCTAAATGATCGAAGAGAAAAAGATACGCCAAAGAACATAGCTGTTGGTGGTGGTTCTTGAGGTACTAACATTGTCCACAATCTACAGCTCCAAAGGAGCAAAAAAGAATGACTTCTGAATGCTCGGAGGAATGATGGACTGCCAAAAGTGATGAGTTTGAGGCAGTCTCGAAGCATATGAATTAGGTGATAAGACGGATTAGGTGATAAACCACAGTGAGCTCTCGCTGTATTGGTCATAAGCCGTTGCTAAAGCACTAACCAAAGGAAAAACTGAAAGCGTTGGGTCACCGAGAGAGACCATATGAGCGACCATTTAGATTTAATATCATCATATATCGGGCATACCTGAAGATCATAAGCAGAAGCCACAGAAAATACACCGGTTAATGTACCACTCTAGGCCACCATATCCCACGAAGTATCTAAAGATGGGGCTAAAAGACCGATGATATAAGGTATGGCTTCGGGGAATAAAATCTCGAATAAAATGTCATATCCTATTGTCCATCTTGGTTTAGAAGATTCGCAAAGTGAACATTGTCGGCACCGGTAGAAGATGGCTTCACCCATTGCTGCAAAGGGCCTAAAGACGACACCCAAGTATCATTCCAAATATGGATATCATCACCATTCCCAATAAGCCAAACAATATTATCCCTAACCTGGTCCCAAACATTGAATATAGCGCGCCAAAGAGGGGAGCAATTATGTTGGGCTATTGTGTATGGACAAGTACCAATCATGCGGTATTTATGACGCAACAGTTGGACCCAAAAAAATCAGGCGAGCTAGCCAGACTATAGGCGAGCTTCTGCATATAAGCCATGTTACACTCGTTCGAGCGAGGAACACCTAAACCACCATGATTCTTGGGTTGCGAGATAACATACCAATTTACCAGAGAGATCTTATGCGTAGCACCAGAAGAGTCCCAAATAAATCCACAGATAATTTTTTCAATTTCAGTACAGACCTCGATAGGCAACTTCATAGTTTGCATGAAGAAGGAAGGGATAGAGGCCAAAACAGAAAGAGCAAGAGTTACGCGCACAGCCATTGAAAGAAACTAGCAGTTTTACTGTTCAACTTGGCCTATAATCTGTCAATAAGGAAATCAAAGTCGGCTATCCACATACGGTGATGAAGGACCGAAACATCCAAGTAGTTACCAATGGATAGAGTCTGATTATACCCGGGAGTTGTACTGATTGCATTTATAGTACCCATATTTGTGTTGGGAGAGAAATAAATTTGGGACTTCAGAGCACTGATAATGTGACCAGAAAAAACCCGAATTCAGTAAGAATAGCTAAGATCGTGTGAGCTTGATCCAAATTTACTTTTGTGTAAAGAATTAGATCGTCTGCGAAGAAGAGATACGATAGAGGAAGACCATGATAAGCCAAACGAAAAGGAACCCATTGACCACTATCAACAGCTCGACGGATGGCTTGACCAAGATGTTCTATAGTAAGAATAATAAGTAGGGGGTAAGGGATCGCCCTGGTGAACACCCCTTTCTGGCCTAAAAGGTGGTGCAAGAAGGCCATTCTATTGGACCTGCACCAAAGAAGACGAGACACAGTGCATAATAATCCAGATGAGAGTAGGAGAGAAGCTCGCATCAACAAGAGTCTTCTAAAGAAAGTCTCAGCAGATGCTATCAAAAGCCTTCTTAAGATCAACTTTGATCGTCATCCACCCCTGTTTAGTCTTCTTAGATCTCATGGAATGCACAATCTCCTGATTAATAATAATGTTCTCAGAGATAGAACGACCCTCAATAAAACTAGTCTACGTCGGATGAACAAAAAGGGGCATGATATATTTCAGGCGGCGAATAATGATCTTTGTTAACAACTTATAGATAACAGAGCAAAGACTGATTGGACGAAAGTCGGAGAAGGTCTGCGGCACCTCAACTTTGGGAATAAGAACAACAGTGGTATGGTGAAACTCAGGATCAAAATCACCTCTATCAAAGACCTGACAGATAGCAAGGTAGATGTCATTCCCAACAATGTGCCAATTTTTCTGCAATAATTCTGCGTGAAAGCCATTCGGTCCAAGAGCCTTAAGAGGGGCCATAGAGCGAAGCGCATCCCAGACTTCTTAACGCGTAGGAGGCATCGCCAGCGAGTCTATTTATTATTGAAGGACAGATGAAAAAACTCAGATATAGGGTAAGAGCCCGTGACACTGGGAGAAACAAAAAATAAACCCTGAAAGAAAACCACAACAGAATTGCGCAAAGTATGCGCGTCCTCACACCATGTTCTATCAGGAAAACGCAAAGAGCCGATGTGATTACGAACTTTACATTGCTTTGATTTACGGTGGAAGTAAGACGTGTTGTGATCTCTCTGGGAAACCCAATCCGATCTTGATTTTTGATGCCATATGAGTTCTTCCTGATCTAAAAGATTTTCAAGCTTGATCCGGAGATCATACTCAAGCTTAACAAGAAAACTCGACTGTCTGCGGTCAAAAGTTTTTTGGGCACCCCATAATCTAGCTATCAAAGAGCATTTTTTGGTTCCAATATAACCAAAGACAATTGTGTTCCACACATCAGCTGCAACAGTAAAGTTGGAAATAGTCTCAGATAAAGATGGGCATGATTTCCAATTATATTAGACCATCCTCGGAAAGTCATCATGAGTGTTCCAACCTGAGAAATAACAAAAATGCCTGGAGGAGGGTGCATCAAGTTTTCGACCGACAGTAAGCAAAAGAGGACGATGGTCAGACCTCATACAGAAAACATGGGTAACGAACGACTCAGAGTAGGAATCATCCCAGAGTATATTACACAAATAAGTAGAACCTCTGCACCAAGTAAACTCAGGCCCCTGAAAACCTAAATCCCGAATACCACTATAAAAATAAAACTATGAAAATCACAACTAGCACAAACTGAACCAGCACCACCTTTTTTAGAAGCAGAAATGGTGGTGTTAAAATCGCCCATGAGGAGCCAAAGGCATTGAACAGATGCAACTAGAGCTCAAAGATGAGACCAGAGAGCCTTACGCTGCCGAAAGGGCTAGCATAAATAAGGGTAACTAAGAAAGACATGCCAGATTTTTTTGTCCGTGATCCGACAATGCATAAACTGAAAATAGTGATGAAGGACCTCAACATGAACTGAGTCCTACCATCAAAGCCAAAAACCACCAAAGAAACCCAAAGCTTCAATACGATGAGAGTACGAAAAACCTAAAGTAGCAATCACATGATCCGTACGGTCCTCGCTGATACGCAGTTCCACAATTCTAAACAAGTTATGCTTCCCTAAGATACTGTTTAGCAGCAGTTAAAAATTTAGGATGGCCATATCCTTGGGAATTCCAGCATGATATATTTGTATTCATCATAAATGAAAGAGGGAAGAGAACATTACTGGGCCTGCAACAGAGATGCAGGTAACTTATCCTTTGGGACAGCAGCGATGAGAGTGGTCATAGCCAGGCTTGGATTGTGGTGCGCTTTAGAATCCGAAGATTCCCCTGGCATGCTAGGACTATCGGGGAGCATGTGATCATCGGGGTATCCTTAATTGGCTTGGTCAAGGGGTCCTGAACTGGGGACTTAACCGGTATATTTGAGTCATTATTTTCAGAGACAACAGCAGTAATATGTTTACTCTTGTTAAACTTTGGAGTCGACCGAGAGAAAAGAGCAAAATGAGCGTTACTCCAAGATGAAATACGGTGAATGGTTAAGGGAGAAGGGTTAGGAGATGAAGCAGCAGCAGAACGCTAAACACTGAGGGGCTTACGAATGGGGGCCGGCGTATGCTGCTTTGACGAGTGAGGCTTATGCAAAAGTTTGTCTTTGCCGCGAAAACTAGCAATGGAAGAAGTAGAGGGAGCAGGATGAACAGGTGAAGAGTGATCCACAGGATCGACTGAGTCGGATCGAGCAATAGGAGTAGTCTGCTTGCGTGTAGAGGGGTAGTCGTGCGTTGCTTGGTCGGGCAAGGCTCAAGCAGAAGCTTATTTTTGCCACGGAGACTAGCGTTAGAGGGAGCAAAGGGAGCAGGATGGATGGGTGGAGAGCAGTCAGCAGCCTCGACAGAATCAGTATTGGCATTAGGGCCATGCGGCACAACAAGCGTCTCATTCTCAAAAATATAATTAAACATAACTTTTTATTGACAAAGTTAGTGTAATGACCCGGGTTTCGGAACTCGAGGGTCGGGTTGACCCGAGGCATGGGCTTCGCATTTGGGCTGAGATATTGGGCCTTGAGAGCCTTGTTGGTCTTGAAAGAAAGGTTTTGGGCTTGGGTTGTTGGTTTGTTTAGGTAAAGGTAAGAGGGGCAAATGAGTAAAAGCATAATTAAGTCAAGTGAGAGCTGGTAGGGGTTTAATTTTCTACAGAAAAAGGGGAGGATGAGATCATTCTGGTCCCCTTGTCTCATCTTTCTCTTACCCTCATTTTTTTCCTTCTAATCTTAATAGTTCAAGGTCTAATCTTTAGAATTTTGAGAGTGAATCTCGGATGGGGTGTGAAGAGAAAGTTGTTCAGCATTAGAGGATCTTTATTTTGAGGTAAGCTTTGCTTAGAACAGTGATGGAAGAGGTTATGTTGAGTTTGAAGACGAAGAACGAGAATGAGTTCTTGAGGGCTTCTTCACCAGCTTTAATACAATGTTAGTACACTACTAACTCCTATTATTTCCTGCAACTCATAAAAGTAGGCTTGATGCATGCATTGGTGTTTTTGGCTTGGTTATACCTTGAGTGGTTGTTAATGGTAAATCATGTGATAGATGTTGCTATGGCTTAAAATTGGTAGAAACTCACTCAATACAATCATCATAACTTGTAGGGATGGTTTGGGGCTTAACCGTCAAGGTTAAACAGGGTTTCTAGGTGAAACCCGCACCCAGGGTTCGAAAATCAGGCTCGAGTACCGATACCGAGGCTAGGGTATCGGTACTCCTTAGTGTAATGGGGGAAGAGTTGTGAGGGGAGTATCGGTACGCCTCCTTGTGTATCGGTACCCCCTTGCAAACAAGAATTCCAGTGATGCCTTAGAGTACCAGTACGCAATGGCGCTTATCGGTACGTACTGTTACATTGCCTATGGGAGGCTCGCGTATCAGTACGCGTAGATAGGTGTACTGGTACGGATGTGGATCGGTACAGGGCGATCCTAGTACCGATAAAAGGGTATCGGTACGCAATAGAGCGTATCGGTACGGCTTGATGATTTAAATCTTTCGAACCTAAAATGAGTATCGGTACCCATGGCCGAGTATCGGTACCTAGAGGAGAGTACCGATACCCACATAGAAGTATAATTGATTTGTTCATATATTTAAAACTTTTGAAGGGTTGATTTTTAGATATGGGAATGAGGCCTATAATTAAGTCGTGGAGGGTGTTAAATTCCTCCATATTCTTTGTATGTATATACTAATATGTACACACACATACTCACACATTCTCCTGAATTCTCAATTCTTGTGCATATATGTTAACCTATATGGTATGATACACTCGTTGAATGAGTGATTTTGGTTGTTGTATATTTGGTGATCAGGTAGCCTGTTATGTTATCTGGATTCAAGTTCTTATCTTTTGGTCTCATATGTAGATTCTGGAAGGTCTTCTAAAAAATCCGGAGAATAGGCAATGTGCTGACTGCAAATCCAAGTAAGCAACAAGAAAATCAAGAGAGAAGATTTTCATATCATAATATCAAATAACCGAGTACCTAAAATAGAATCTGTCTTAATAGCATGGAGCTTTCTGTAGAGATTTTTTCATGAGTTGGCAGTGATATCAGGCTTTCTTATCATAGGTGCTAATAATTGTCTCATTTCACTGCAGAGGTGCGAGATGGGCTAGTGTGAATTTAGGTGTATTTATATGCATGCAATGTTCTGGGATTCACAGAAGTCTCGGCGTACACATATCAAAGGTGAGTTTCTTGCCTCTCAAGTCAAATTCATACTTCATCTCTTCCTTACTCAAAAAGTTTATTGAATTGCTGCCACTGTCTCAACTTCCATGCTTCTGTCTTGGAAACAAAACTTGGTGCCTCGGAAATGTATCTGACATTTTTTATTGTTATGCCTAAGACTGTAAAGGATTAGATTGGTTTGGAATTTACTTTTTAAAGTCACAGGCTGTTTTACATCGTAACAAACCAGGCTTATGTTTCCCTGGTCTGTATTTGCATCTTACTGTCTCTTGATGCAGGTTCGAACTGCTACCCTGGACACATGGCTCCCTGAGCAGGATGCTTTTATTCAATGTAAGCTTTTTTGTTCGGCCATGATTCTGTGTTCTGATTTATATTGGTTTCTTATGTTAAGATGGTGTAGAGCCTACTAATATGACAATGTCTTTTCTTATTATACAGCAATGGGAAATGGGAAGGCGAACAGTTACTGGGAAGCTGAATTGCCCCCTAATTACGATAGAGTTGGAATTGAGAACTTCATCCGTGCAAAGTAGCCACTGTTCTTTTAGTATTTAGTTTCTGTGAAGAGCTTTTGTATTATTCAAATTTTGTTGTGTATTTTTGTAGATATGAGGAAAAGAGATGGGTTCCTAAAAAACAGAGATCTAAATCACCACCTAAAATGTTGGATGAAAGGGCTCCTTCATATGGGCAGAGACCAACAGAAAAAAGTGGTCATGGACATGTTAATAATTCTGAGAATTCATTGAAGGAAAGGACCATTCAAGCATCTAGCAGAAACGAAAATCTTCCTGCAACAAGAATTAGTCTTCCTGTTCCTCCTAAGGGACCGAATCCCGTAGTGGGTTATATTGCTGGTTATGCGCTCTTGTTTCTAACGCTTCTAGAAAACCATAGTTATTCATGTTTCTTCATGTATTTTATGCAAATAGCCTAGTAGTGTTAAGAGTAAAAAAATATGAGAAAAATGGCAGACAAAAAGATTGCAAACAATAGTATGAAATTATGAATTAGAACTGTGGTCTTGAAAATGCTTTGCGTATTGTTCAACTTGCTTTCTTGCTTCTCCGTATGTCATATTTCTTTTATTAATCTACTTTAATATTCTAAAAAAAAACTTTCATAATGTTGTGCTGATCTAACAGGTTACACCTGTCTGGGAGCCTGAAACGGTTGTTGTGGCACCAGCTGAGACAACAACTCCTCCCACTGTCGTGCCCCCTAAATTTGAATGTGCTACAGACCTTTTCAACATGATGTCCATTGATGATGCTCCAAGTGAAAATGCTTCTGATTCTGGTTCAGCTTCTACTGATGATAAAGATTGGGCAGGCTTCCAGTGTATGCACTAAAATTTCCCCATAATTTTTGTTTATTGGCATCGCCTTAAATTTTTGTTTGTTATCTTGTTAACATGCTTTCTGCCAAGTTCCAACCACCTGGGTGTTGAGAACGATGGTGGGAGCATTTTATTATTGCCATTAATTTTGTGACGTGATAATTTTTAGCTGCCGGAGACACTTCTGTAACTGACAAAAATGATCCACCAAAAACTGGTGAGAAGAATGCGCAGTCTGCTACTGGAATTGGGAATTTATTTAATGATTCGCCTCCAATAACAACCAACCAAGTCACAGAGAAGCCATAAAAAGATGTCAAAGGTGATATTTTGAGCCTCTTTGAAAAGGTATATCTTCAACATTGTCATTTGCCTGTTGGTGCTAGTTAAGATTATTCCTTAACATTTCCCCGGTGTTATGCGTTTAAATATGGTTTTTTAACTTCTTTAGTGTGGTCTTATGTTGTTTGTTTTCATGGTTTCAATCGATTTCAGTCCAATACAGTGCAGCCTTATGCAATGCATCAACAACAACTACATTGCTAGCACATCAACAGTCCCTTCTGATGGCTGCTGCAGCTAAATCTGCTCCTGGAAGTACTCAATAGTCACCATACAATGGTGCAATCATACCCACTCAAAAACTAGCTTTGCTAGAACAACAAAAGTCCCTTCTCATGGCTGCTGCAGCTAAAGCCGCTCCTGGAAATACTCAACAGCCTCCATCTACCGCCACAAGCATACCCACTCAACAGCAACTAGCTCTTTTAGCCGGATATGGGTGTCAAACATAGATACTTCAAGAAAAATGAAGAGTTGGAGCAACATAGACATGGTACACATGCTATACTTTATGGACTGGTTCAGAAGATAAATCCTCAGCTATAATAAGAAAATTAAAAGGTAAATAAAATAAGGAAGAGGTTGCATCAGCATTGCAGAAAACTCAACCTGAACCTATATATTTATAACTTATTGACCTTTGGTTTTAGGTCACCTATGAGCCGAAATGTTTTTGAAAGTTTAATTGTTTCAGTTTTCTAATGATAGGAGCTAGCACTTACAAATACTTCCATGCAATTTTCAATGCTTCAATGAAGAACAAAAGGTTCTATCGGGAAATCTAATAAATGCAGTAAAGAAGATGAATCGCGTAGCAAGCTATTACCTCGGTTCTGCCCTTGCCGGAACCAAATGCACCTGGAAGGTTCAAATCAGACTCAAAAGACCAGCATCAAACAAGAGAGGGACATGCAAGAAAGTAACAGAACAGATGACATTCAGGGAAACTACACCTATTACTTACCGATGTATCCAAGTGTCAATGGCAGAACACTTAGTGTACACGGAGAAAGGTTTGTTACAAGACCAGCCCCAAAAATAACAGCCAAACTGCAAAAGCCAAAAAAAAAAAAATAAAGACATGTTATAGGCATCAACCACCAAATAGCTACAGATTCTAAGGGGGGAAACAAGGAAAAGAACCTAGTAAAACTCAGAGCTGATAACTGGCCCTGAACAGCTTCATTAGCTTGCTGGCCAGCTGAATACAGTAGACCTCCAAACCAATCTCCTGGACTTCCATCAGCCAAAGTGTAAAGTGAAGCAGCTCCTTCCTGCTTCCAAGGCAAATAATTCAAGTTCCTTAGACTCATAGAAGAGATATGACCCTCTACGAACCTTCCGAAACAGAACCTATTTATGTCGGGCACAAACCGAAATACCCAAATCTGATTAACATAGCTAGAGAAGACCAATTTAATCAAACGAAAATTGAATGAAGTTTCAAGACACTACATCCAAGGAAATTGAACTTTGCGAAGATAACAAATAGATGAAAACATTAAGCTCACCAAAATATTATCTTCAGTTAGAGCCTTTGCAGAATCAATTGCAACCAAATTTGCCACTAAAAAAAGAAATGAAAACTCAAAATATTATAAAACAAAAACCCATCATTTGTAAAGTAACTCACAACTGAGTTAGCTATTAGAACAATCATAATTTAAGATTAAGAGCATTTATTCTAATGGAAGAAGACAGTGGTTACCTGCTATAGTATTTACAAGATCAGTTAATTTCAAAGATTCAAAGTCTTTGCAAAGATCCTCACTTCCTGTTGGTTTATTAATTGTCATAGTATATTTACCTGGAAAACAAAATAAAAACAAGTTTTAGAGCTTAAAATTCGATAATTTTTTCAACAAATTAAACTACTAATTGTTTTGAACTCACCATAGCTGGTTCTTGGGTGATTTTTACGGCATGAGATTTTGGAGAAATTAGAGAAGGAAGAGCTGATGATGGGGTTTAGAACTAAAGTCATCTTCAACAGAACAGACTCTGTTTGGCGGCAGAGAAAATTTGGTTTTGAATTTGCGGAGGTTTTTTTTTTTCTTTCTCGGGAACCAAACAGAGAATGGGAGATATTTATGACATGTTACGATGATGTTTTGTGTGTTAAACGGTTTTTCAAGCTCTAACTTTAACCGATTTATGTTAACGGTTTAATTGGTTTGATTTGATGATCATATATTGATACTACGAAAATACGAATTAAGAAAAAAAAAAATTATAAAATATTTGTAAATTATGCCATTTAAATATTTGCAAGTTTTTTTTAGAATTTCGTTTTGCATTTCTTTTTTTAGCAAATTCTAATCCCTGATGTTTCGATTTCCGTTTATTTTTCAACAAAATCGGACACGTTTCAGTCCTTTAATTTGTTCTCCGTTCATTATTTTTTTTTTATTTTTCACCTTAAAAATATTTTTATTTTTTTTGTTTCGAAAATCTTTTGGCTTTCTGTTTAGCAAAGAATTCAACATGAATTTCTAAAACAATCGCTTTTTTCTCCGTTGATTTTTGGGTGTTTTCCCCCTTTCCAGAAGCGATGTTTTCGTTTGCGAGAAGTTCGCTGGAGGAGATGTTGGAATCTCTCCGGCAACGAGACGATGGCGAAAAGCCCAAAGACGTGCCCCCGGCATTACCTTCCCGACCGCCTTCCAGGGCAAGGGTTATCTCGGGACGCTGGGCTGCTCAGCCGACCTTCAATGCCGATGGCGAAAACGGTAGCGTTGATGACAAAGTGAAAAGGAATACACTTTGGGGCAACAAAAGGAGGAAAGATGTGAATGTGGATTCACCCTATAATTTGGAGGAGGAAAAGAAGGGTTTTGGAGGGGAGTGATAATATTGGGTATTTTATTGAGAAAGTAAGTATTAAGTGGAAATTAGTACTATTTTTTTAATTTTCTTGTTCTTTAAGTATGCTTAGAAAGAGGTTTTAGAAGCTCAATATTGATGAATGATGAATCTATTAAGTAATTAGTAAGCATAAAAGTATTTTTGAGTCAAAATAGCTTTTTTTCTTTTGTCTTCGTTTTTAAGATTTTGTCCCGACTAAAGATGATGCACACCTAATTTTGGTGTGTACTTTCTAACAAATATCTAAATTCTTTTATGAAGTTTTGAATGACTTTCTAGTCAGATCATTCCTGCGTTTTGCATATGATGTCTCATTTGAAGCATTAGACAAAGCTGATAATTTCCCACAACAATTTGGTAGAACAATGTAAAACACTTAAATTAACAAAACCACATTGTATCAACTTTTTTAGTGTGTTTAGGAAGAGGTCTCTTTAGCTCTTACTTTATGCTAGGTTTGATATATGAATATGATATAGCCATGAAAAGTTATGTTTCTTTTGCTTTCTTGGGTTGATACTAGGTGAATTAGTGTGTTATTTTTTTATTTCATATGTATATTATATTGCTTAGGGGTGTTTTTGATGATATGAGTTTAGGATTGTCATAATAAATCTATTTATTGAAAGAGGATTTGGTTTCATAAACTTCATGTTTGGTGCCGGCAATCCCACGGGTGTGGGCATTTGGAACGATAGAAGCTACATCTGGGGAAGAATCATTTGTCTCCCTTGCCAATGGAAATGTGAGTTTCATGATTTCTGAAATTAATCATTAGTCTCGACTGTTCTTTTTTGTTATCCGGTGCATGATTTATACTATATCATTGTTATAGGTCGTAAAAGTCTCTACTAGCCACCTCTTTCATGCAAACCCAGAAATTCTGGATGGTGTGGATGATCTCATGCATCTTAGTTATTTGAATGAGCCCTCAGTTCTTCACAACCTTAAGTACAGATATTCTTGCGATATGATATATGTAAGCGGGATATGAACCTTTGGTGATGTACTTATTAATGAATATATATCTACTGCAACGCTTCATTTCTACATTTTTCTCTATGTAGAGTCAAGCAGGTGCAGTGTTGATTGCAGTCAACCCATTTAAAGATGTCGAAATTTATGGGAAGGATTTTATCACGGCTTATAAACAGAAAGCTACTGACAGCCCTCATGTTTTTGCTATAGCAGCCACTGCTTATAATGATATGATGAATGGTGAATGAAACCATTTTTGCTCTCTTTTTATTATTCATTTTTAAGTTACAATAAACAAGTGATCAATTGCTCATGGTGATACAACAACTTGTTTCTGATGTTCTCTTTATCTGTATAATTAAAATTTTGCAGATGGAGTAAGTCAGTCTCTGATCATAAGGTTAGTTGGATGTTCGTCATTAAGCATAGTTTTTGTTTTATGAACTGTAGAGTTACATAATATAAATTTATCCTGCAGTGGGGAATATGGAGCTGGGAAAACTGAGACAGCAAAATTTGCAATGAAGTACCTGGCTGCCGTTGGAGGTGGCAATGTTGAGATAGAGGGTCAACTCCTCTATGCAAGTTGTATACTTGAAGCATTTGGGAATGCAAAGACATCTAGGAATGACAACGCTAGCAGATTTGTGAGTTCTTTCCCTTATTTATTTTAAGATTGGTCTCTGCTGAAGGTAGATATATATAGAATATGTCTCATGGCTGAAAGAATCTTTGCTGACCTTAGTGAAGGAGTTCCTACTTTGCTTTATGTATTTCATATCTGCTATACCTTAGAAAGTGTCTTATTAATTACTCTGTTATGCTAAACTGATGCAGGGGGAACTAGTGGAAATTCATTTTACTGAAGTGGGGGAGATATCTGGTGTGAAGATTCAAACTTGTAAGCATGTTGAAAAAAAAAAGATTGTTACTATTACTTGATACATTGTTGTAATAAATAATATTTGATAAATCCTGGTGACTGACCAATCTTTGTGTTAACGTTGATTCACCGATACTTCTGGATAGTTCTTCTGGAAAAGGTGACTTCACGGCTCCATTAAACTTCATATTGAATTTTATCACTGTTATCATGTATAATATCTGATGTGAATGTTTTTGATGTCACCCTTGAGCAGACGAGAGTAGTTGAGCTGGACCCTGCTGAAAGGTCTTACCATATCTTTTATCAGCTTTGTGCTGGTGCTCCACAAAACTCTAAGGGGTACTATTTCATTTTACAGCGTTCTAGAATTCAGGCAAGTTCAGAATAGGTTGTGAGTGTGTATAACATTGGCTCTGCCCTATATCATCTACATGGAACTATGCTAGTTCGCTTGCACCTATTATCTCTTGAAGCTGTAGAACTTTTAAAGAATCGTATCATACCATTCAAATCTCAAGGTTGCTCAAGTTATTCTTGCCACATGGCCTTTTTATTCAATAGGTTGAACCAATTAAATGCTATGGGTGCTATATATTTTAAAATGCCAGAACCCCTCAACATCTCCTTTAAATTTGAATCATGTGTAGAGAGGCTGTATCTTAAAAAGGCTGATGAGTACAACTATCTGGTCCAGAGTGACTGATTGGTGATTAATGATGTCGATGATTCTGAGGAATTCCATAAGCTTATGGTAACTCAGAAGACTAGATTTTAATGTTACCATCCATAGTGCTGGCATTCCTGTTCCATATCATTTCTATCCCATTGGCTTTTAAGCCATTGTTTCTCCATTTCTGTAGGAAGCCCTGGACATTGTTCAAATTTCCAATGAAGAAAAAGACCAAGTGTTTAAAATGCTTGCTGCAGTGTTATGGCTGGAAAATATATCATTTCAAGTAATTGACAATGAAAATCACGTGGAGGCATCAAATGATGAAGGTAATAATATGGGTTTGCCTTGCATAATGGTAATCTTCAGAAAAGAAAAAAATTGCATTTGATATTGTGTTTACATTTTCTGTTTCTTTTCTCGTAGCTGAGAGAGAGAGAGGATTCTTTCTTTGTTGTAGCATTTTTCAGGAAACTGAAAGCCTTGCGTGGTTTTATGATGGTGATGTCTCATTGGCAAGGCGGTGGTACATAAAATGAAGAGTATAATTGCCTGATAGTCAATGCACATGCCAATTTGTTCTATTACTGGCAGTGGAGTCGAGAAGCTCCTACTTTGGGAGCTGGACTCATTTATTAATTTTAACATTGAATGCAGATATGCAGATTGATTGTCTCCTAAGCATTTTCTGTAACACACTTAACGTATATTCATAGGCCGAATATACATTAAAGATGTTACAAAATTATTGGAAGAAATCTTGACTTGTAAATATATTTTTTTATACCAAAATTTAATTTGTAGTTTAACCCTTTCTCGGTTTTAAATTTAAAACTATGTTGTCTAGGTGCAGCTAGTTTTGACCCTGAATTTGTTTACAAAATTTATAATTGAATTATTAAAATATAAACAATATAATTCAAGGTGAAAATTACGCAAGCTGCCTAGACCCTTTATTGATTTTAAAATTTTTACACGTTTAGGGCTAAACAACATTTTAACCATACCAAAGATTTTGCTATTGTTAACAATTCGTATTTTTAAACTTATCCAACCATAAAAGCATATGATAACGTTGTAAACTTATGTTGTAGACAGTTCAACTTTAAAATACTTACATGCCCACTAGTCTATCAATTATGGTAAAAATGTACTTACTGAACTTATTGTAATAACTTGATTTTCCCAAATTTTTGCTCCTCCTCGATAGACGATTTCCAGGAAACATATGTGTGACATAAGACGCTCTAAGTATGAACTTAATGAGGCAGTTAAACTTATTTATTTTAAAATCCTAAAATAATGTAATACAGTATGTCATATATATAAGTGCATTTCGTTTTCTCTATAACATGACAAGTATATCACAATGTACATATGTCATGTATTCTATCATGGTCATGTTTTCATTATGCAATCATTTGCATATTATGTATTTATCATGTATCATGTAACAGGTCTATTATATATCAATAACATTTCTATCATGTATGTCATCTATTTCTCTGTCATGTAACATGTAACTTCTTTTTTCATGTATCATGAAATCATGTAACATCTTTTTCATGTATCACGTAATCATGTAACATCTGTATTATGTATCATGTAATCATGTAACATCTTGTTATTATTATCATCGTGTCTGGCTAGAGGCCCGTGGAAACCTCGTAGCCTATCTGCACCGTAGTGCCTTGTGGAGTACGTACTCGAGATGACGCTCTTTGCTCCTTATATTAAACACCTCGTTAGTGCATTTTGCACTATGGGCTTGGATCCCCAGGGTGTATCTTATTTCATTTTAATCTTGTCATTATCCATATTTTATGTATGCATAATGCATCATCATTTATGCAAACAATAATTCGTACCTGGTATTCTATCAAGCTTGCCATGTCGAGCATTGTATCATATCATGTATTATAAAAAATACAATGTCATTTTCAATGTAATGCAAACATTTAGAATTGTACTCACCTGGGCCATGTAATAGTATGTCTCACTAAATTCTACTCGATCATTTCCTTTATAGTATCTCGAATCATCTTTTGATTCGGATCAAACTTTATAAATATAAATAACAATTGTTAGATTCAAATCTAACAATTGTTAGATTCAAATCTAACAATATTTTAAATATGCTATCAAACTTAATCATTCGAATATACAGAATTTTCCAAAATTTTCTTCCTTCTTTGTATTGTTCGAAAACTCATTATGGACCTCAATGACCAATTTGAACTTCCATTAACCCTTTTCAAGCTTACTAATTAACCTTAGATACAAAATATATCAATTCTCATTTTCTGACAGATTACACTACCATCAAAGAAATATTTCTATAAAATACTCTACAACTCAAAATTTGATTCCGTTTGTTATGAAAGAAACTAGATTCAATAAGCTTTTCAACCATATAAATTAATATCTCAAATTCAACTTGTACGATTTATGGCGAATTTTCAAAGTAAATTTCCAGTACTGAATTTTAGAACATCCTGCTATACTGTTTTCTGACCTTTCACCACTTAAAAATTCATATCTTTTTACTCGAAACTTAAAATCAGTTTCCGTTTCTTGGAAACGAAACTAGGCGAACAAATCTTTTCATCGGTATAAAATTCACCTTCCAACCATTTTTGTAGAATTTATGGTAAATTTTCAAAGTTACTGCCACAAACCAGTTTTTCTACACAACTTCCATAAACAACTTTAACTTTTATACTAACTTCTCCTTATTTCTCTACTTTTCAATTTAGTCCAATCACTAGCTTTAAATCACCAACTCATCACATTCTTCACTAAATAATTAGTCACAATAATTCTCCCTAATTTTCCCTATTTACCGAAATAGTCACTAAAATGCAAAGATAAAGATTCAAGCTTCTTAACTTTGAAATTTAGTCCTCAATTCAACATTACTACCTTAGTTCCATCATTACAACTAAAAATCAGATTTAGCCCCCATACAAAACTTCATTTTCAATTTGGTCACTTAACTTTGACAATTTGTCAAAATGGTCACTAATTCGGTTCAACATCAATTTAACATTCTAACTTCAATTTCATGTCTCTAACATCATTAATAACATAAATACACACCAAAATCATAAAAATCAGATTTGGTCCTCTAACTTTTAAACTTATCGAAATGGTACCTATGCCTTTAGCTTAGGGTTTTGCTTCCAAATAACAATTCAAGCTTACTAGATCATTAATTCAACATTACAAACCATAAATTAAACTTGAATCCATAAACCCTAATCATACTAGCTTGATTTCAACTTGAATTCAATCATACTAGCTTGATTTCAACTTAAATCCCAACTCAATATCATGATTTTAACATCATACTAGCTTGATTTCAACTTGAATTCAATCATGGAATCATAAAATCTCAAAAGCCCAAATTTGATCCATAAACCCTAATTTCTTTCTCATGTAAATTCTCATCAATAAAGCATGAATTCCATGAATTATTGACATCAAAAGATAGAGCTTGAAGAGTGGAACAACTTTGTAGTTGAAGAGATTACCTGAAAAGCGAGTTTCGGGGCTTGAATCGAGCTTGAAAATTTTGTTCTCTTTCTTTCCCTAGCTCTTACGTTTTTGGCTGGAAAAGATGAACAAAATATTCATCTTTTCACCGTTATTTTACACTTATATCTATTAAATGAATATTAAATTCATTTAATAGTGAAATTACAATTTTGCCCTTTTTATCCAATGGTTGAGATTGATTTTATCATCAATCAAGGGCCAAGATTTAATCTTCCATTTTATATTTCCAAAATTTCCCTTATAACTTTTTAAATATTTCAAAATTGCCATTAGGCCAATTTGCCCTACAACTAGTTTTTATTTACTAGTTTGCCATTCTTGTAAAAATTCAACTAAATCTAGTTGGAATCCAACCAACTATAATAAAATATTCTTAAAATAACATTTTATGACTTTTCCATAGCTTTTGGATCAGTCTCCAAAATTTCCATTCGATCCAATATACTGATAAATAATCCTTTACTTAGAAATAAACTGTAGAATTCATCTTGAATCCAAATAAAAATATTTCCAACACTTGGAAATGACTTTTATAACCTTTCTCTATCATATGGCAAAGTTTCAAAATTTTTCAGTTCGGTTCGGGTATCCGAATTCCACTTAAACTTTAACTGCAATTTTTCCAATAATCGAAGTATCAGATTGAACCAAAAATTCCGCATTCAGTTCACACCCTTAGGTGATCTGTTTATTTATGAAACAAAAACCCTTAACTTTTGGGAAATTACAACTTTAGTCCCCCAAAGTTTTCCAAAGTTTATACTTTAAGCATAAAATTTTTAAATTTTACATTTCGGTCACTACCTTTTTAAACTTCAATTCCCATTCCAATTTTCCTTGGAATTCAACCAAACTTTAAGAATATCTTATTCAATTCACTATCTATTACATGAGACCTTTAAACCTTAGAAATTTCCTTTCCAAAACCCATAATTAAAGAAATCCCAACTTTCACATTTTTGTCACTTTAGTCACTAAGTTAGCTTTTAAGCTATTATCTTAATACTAAATGACCCTTAATCAACTTAGTAAATTTTGGGGTATTACAATTCTTGTTCATCTTTCTTGAAATATTTCGAACTAAGGGGAGAAAAAAAGGAGGAAAAGTATCAATTCGGAAATGAGGTTTTAGAGAATAAAATAAGGAAGTAATATCCGTAAGTGTTTGGAACAAATACGCATTGAAAATTTGAGGACGAATTTTCTTAAGGGGGAGAGAATTGTAATACCCCGAAATTTACTAAGTTGAATAAGGGTCATTTAGTACTAAGATAATAGCTTAAAAGCTAACTTAGTGACTAAAATGACAAAAATGCGAAAGTTGTGAATTCTTTAATTATGGGTTTTGGAAAGGAAATTTCTAAGGTTTAAAGGTCTCATGTAATAGATAGTGAATTGAATAAGGTATTCTTAAAGTTTGGTTTAATTCCAAGGAAAATTGGAATGGGAATTGAAGTTTAAAAAGGTAGTGACCAAAATGTAAATTTTGAAAATTTTATGCTAAAGTATAAACTTTGGAAAAGTTTGGGGACTAAGTTGTAATTTCCCAAAAGTTAAGGGTTTTTATTTCATAAATAAACAGATCACCTAAGGGTGTGAATCGAATGCAGAATTATTGGTTCGATCTGATACTTCGATTATTGGAAAAATCGCAGTTAAAGTTTAAGTGGAATTCGGATACCCGGACCGAACTGAAAAAATTTGAAACTTTCCATATGATAGATAAAGGTTATAAAATTCATTTTCAAGTGTTGGAAATATTTTTAGTTCGATTCAAGATGAATCCTACAGTTTATTTCTGAGTAAATGATTATTTATCGGTATATTGGATCGAATGGAAATTTTGGAGACTGGTCCAAAAGCTATGGAAAAGTCATAAAATGTTATTTTAAGAATATTTTATTATAGTTGGTTGGATTCCAACTAGATTTAGTTGAATTTTTACAAGAATGGCAAACTAGTAAATAAAAACTAGTTGGAGGGCAAATTGGTCATTTGTCCCTAATGGCAATTTTGAAATATTTAAAAATTTATAAGGGCAATTTTGGAAAGAGAAAATGGAAGATTAAATCTTGGCCCTTGATTGATGATAAAATCAATCTCAACCATTGGATAAAAAGGGCAAAATTATAATTTCACTATTAAATGAATTTAATATTCATTTAATAGATATATGTGTAAAATAATGGAGAAAAGATGAAGATTTTCTTCATCTTTTCCAGCCAAAAACGTAAGGGCTAGAAAGAAAGAGAAAAAATTTTCCAAGCTCGATTCAAGCCTTGAAACCTGGTTTTAGGTAATCTCTTCAACTACAAAGTTGTTCTACTCTTCAAGCTCTATCTTTTAATGTCAATAATTCATGGAATCCATGCTTTATTGATGAGAATTTACATGAGAAAGAAATTAGGGTTTATGGATCAAATTGGGGGTTTTGAGATTTTATGATTCCATGATTGAATTCAAGTTGAAATCAAGCTAGTATGATGTTAAAATCATGATATTGAGTTGGGATTTAAGTTCTACATGTTTTGATTATTATGAAGATGATTAGGGTTTATGGATTCAAGTTTAATTTATGAATTGTAATGTTGAATTAATGATCTAGTAAGCTTATATTGTTATTTGGAAGCAAAACCCTAAGCTAAAGGTATAGGGACCATTTCGGCAAGTTTAAAAGTTAGAGGACCAAATTTGATTTTTTTATGATTTTGGTGTGTATTTATGTTGTTAATGATGTTAGAGACATGAAATTGAAGTTAGAATGTTAAATTGATGTTGAACCGAATTAGTGACCATTTTGACAAATTGTCAAAGTTAAATGACCAAATTGCATTTGAAGTTTTGTATGGGGGCTAAATCTGATTTTTTTAGTTGTAATGATGGAATTAAGGTAGTAATGTTGAATTGAGGACTGAATTTCAAAGTTAAGAAGCTTGAATCCTTATCTTTGCATTTTAGTGACTATTTCGGTAAATAAGGAAAATTAGGGAGAATTATTGTGGATAATTATTTGGTGAAGAATGTGATGAGTTGGTGGTTTAAAGCTAGTGATTGGACTAAATTGACAAATAGTAATGTAAGTAGAAATTGAGAGAATTGTAATACCCCAAAATTTACTAAGTTGATTAAAGGTCATTTAGTACTAAGATAATAGCTTAAAAGCTAACTTAGTGACTAAAATGACAAAAATGCGAAAGTTGGTTATCTGTGCACAAGGTAGAAATGATTATAAGAAGAAACGTTTAATTTTTTTAAAGAAATTAGTTCCTTAATGAAGTCAAAGGAAGTGTGTTTAGTTGAGGATTGTTTCGACTAATAGAAATTTCCCTAGAATTGTTTATAGACAAGAATAAGAGTCTCGGATCACAAGGATTATAAAGATACCCGTAACAGTAATAATGAAATGAAGTATGAACTTGTTCTGATTTCTATTTTGATTGAGCCATTGGTGCAGTAAGGAGCTTAAGTACAAGAACAAGAAGTACCTAAGAGGTTGTAACCTTCGACATCTGTATATAATAAAACATTGGTTGTTTAAATGTTTAAGCTCTTGAGTGCCTTAAATGTCAGAGCAAAAGAGAAATTATGATTGTTTATTTGAAGATGAAGGATGATAAAACTCATATAGAAGAAGAAATATTGATACAAATGAAGTAGTTTGGAAAACTTCCTAGAAAGGTGCTAGAAATTGGAGTCAGTGATTAGTTCATAAGGAAATGATTTCACTAATTTTTGAGCTTTGATAAAGTACTCACATTGTTTATGAGAAAAAGTGTGA